>CM042236.1:16831145-16866145 GCA_023566465.1 Cottus gobio
AAAAAATTCAACACAAGGAACCTAATACATAGCTTCTGATGAATCGTATTAACCTCTTTCTAACTGAATACGCAAATCATATTAAACTTGTTTTGACCATCTTTGTATCTCTACTGTAAGCGTCCGATGCTTCATATTGATACATCTTCAGAGTGATACATCTTCAGAGTGATACGCTCTGACTGTGGACATGTGAGTAGTGAGAGAGATCAACCGGGAAAAAATAAAGAAATCCGGCAGACAGCCAAGCTCCCATCCCTCCATCTGAAAGGCTGATGGAGGAGAGGACGGCCAGAGGGCGTACAGTGCACTCGCATGGGGGGAGGTGGGGGATGGGGGGAGGGTGGTGGGAGAGGGTGAAGCGGCGACGTCGAATACAAAAAAAAAAAGAAAATATCGACTTCTTTTCTTTCTTCTTTCTTTTTTTTTTTTTTGTTCATCTGGGTCCCCGTTCAAGGGAAAATGAAGAAATGCCGTCACTGGTTAATTCCCCCTCTCTGAAAGGTGCGACATGTTGAAATGTAATGACTTGGCTTGCTGAACTGAAACCGAACACTGCTTTAAACCACGGAGGTGTCGTGGATGGCAGCCGAGAGAGAAAAGGGGCACGGAGGCAAAGGTTCCTTATCCAAATTAATACAGAGCCTTGCCTTTCATCGCAGCCTTTATTGAGTAATATAGACTGTTCCCACTCACAATGGCTCTTTCAACACTCTCTTGGCAAAAGACTGCTACAGATTCACCCCCCCCCCCCTTCTTTTTCATGCACTCCAAACATTTTCCTTATTTCCGACTTCTATCTCCGAGAGAGAGAGTGTTTCCACTATTCATCTATTCCCCTTGCATCTCGCCTTTTCCGGAGCCATCTTTTCATGGCCCCTTCATTGACAGTCTCCCAGTCCACCACCTCCCCTGGTCACCGGGGAGCTCATTCTTAGTTGCACAAAAAACGTCCGTCACGGATTGCCTTCCTCCCGTCCGCCTGTGAATTAGCTGTGTGATTACACTGAGCTGGTGGGGTAAAGCCCACGGTTGGATTAGGGGGTGTGGGGGTGTGGGGGTAGGGGAGGGGGCTGCACGGGCTCAGGCCTCGTGATTGGAGAAGCCCAGCAGAGTATAGACGGGGCCGACCCCGCCGCCGGGCGGAGGGGCCGCGCGAGCGCTAGCGGGCTAACTAGCCGCAGATCCGCGTGGCACGCCGTTGTCGCTTTGGCACATCGCGCTGATGCTGGCTGCGGAGGAAAGGCCAGCCAGATAGAGCCGGTGCCAGGAAGCCTCAGAGAGGACAGTGTTTGGGCTTTGGGTTGTTATTTTTGGTTTTGGATGAATGAGGCCGGCGGGGTGAGGGGGGTGAGGGGAGGAGGGGGGAGGAGGGGGGCTGACATTAAGTTAAGTGGAACTAGATCCTTCTGAGCAGTGGAGTTTGTCCGACAAATCGCCGTTGTTTATGTCCTGTCATGTTCAAATGTCAATGAATGATAAGTAGATGCATAAAATAAACAGTTTTTTTCTTTCCTCCCCGGTGGAGTGGAGCTCGGTGCGTCGCTCGCTGATGAAGTGCAGGCCGAATGCATTAGGAGAGTGTGTGTTTTTTTTTTCTTCAAAAGGACATGTGTAGCATGCGAGGCCCAGATTTCTTTAAGTGCTGAGCTCCGCCGCAGACCGATGCTGCACGCACGCTCGCTTTGAACATGTTTGTCTTCGCGCAATGGCCGCCGCGGCGCTCGTTTCGAGGAAATCTGCGTCCGTCTTCAAACACGAACGCCGGCGTCAGGATGCGAAGCCGAGACCCGGATAACCACGAGCACGGCGGCGAGTCCTTCTCTGCCGATGCTGCGCCGTACGATCGACTCTCCAGCTTTCAGGAAGACGCTCAACCGAGCACGCGTCGAGCTAACAGGCGGCTAGCAAGCCTGTTAGCTTGTCCGCTAACGGAACAACGAATCGACTCATTTTACTTGATGTGCGCTAAATGCAATCGACTCTATTGAAGGTTTGATTTCCCCACAGAAGGTTTTTTTAGACACTGGAGTGAGCAGAGCTCTTGCTGTCATCCATCCATCCATCCATCCATCCATTTTCCACCGCTTATCCGGGGTCGGGTCGCGGAGGCAGCAGGTCCAGCAGGCTGACCCAGGCTTCTCTCTCACCCGCAACATCTACCAGCTCATTCTGGGGGATCCCGAGGCGTTCCCAGGCCAGCTGGGAGATATAATCCCTCCAGCGTGTCCTGGGTCTTCCCCGGGGCCTCCTACCAGATGGACGTGCCTGGAAAACCTCTAAAGGGAGGCGTCCTGGAGGCATCCTAATTAGATGCCCGAACCACCTCAGCTGACTCCTTTCGACACGAAGGAGTAGCGGCTCGACTTCAAGCTCCCTCCTGATGTCCGAGCTCCTTACCCTATCTCTAAGGCTGAGCCCGGCCACTCTACGGAGGAAACTCATTTCGGCCGCTTGTATCCGCGACCTCGTTCTTTCGGACACGATCCAAAGCTCGTGACCATAGGTGAGGGTTGGGACGTAGACCGACCAGTAAATTGAGAGCTTTGCCTTTCGGCTCAGCTCCTTCTTCACCAAGACGGCCCGGTGCAACGCCTGTTTTACTGCTGCAGCCGCACCGATACGCCTGTCGATCTCCCGCTCCATTTTACCCTCACTCGTGAACAAGACCCCGAGATACTTGAACTCCTTCGCTTGTGGTAGGCACTCTGTCCCCCAGTCCCTCAGTTTTTTTAAAGTTTTTTTTAACCTTTATTTAACCAGGTCGGTCCCATTGAGATACAATGCCCTCTTTTCCAAGGGGTTAAGTGTCTTGCTCAAGGACACAACAACCATGGAATGGCTGAGCGGGGTTTGAACCACCGATCTTCCGATTGAAAGTCAGACCTGCTAACCACAGACCCACAGTTGCCCCCAGTAAATGTCAATCTGTGACTCTTCAGCTTTGAGGAAGACGTTCAACCGAGCTAACAGGCGGCTAGCAAGTCTGTTAGCTTGTCCGCTAACGGGGCAACGAATGGACTCGTTTTACTTGATGTGCGCTAAATACAATCGACTCTATTGAAGGTTTTTTTAGACACTGGAGTGAGCGGAGCTCTTCCTGTCAGTAAATGTCAATCTGTAAACGGTAATTACCGGGTCGAAATTTGTCAAAATGGCCGCTTCAGTGATTCATGGCGTGGAAACGCTAATGCGCATCTCGTGAGTTTGACATGCGCTAACGTCTTTTGAATGCCTTTCTCTTTTTAAAGAACTCCCCTCAAAGAAACACAGTAGCAAAAAAAGACGCCCGTCCTCTTTTCTCTCCGCTCTGACGACTTCTCGGCGTTCCCACATGTCGCCGTCTTCCCGTGTCGGGCGGCGCGGCTACTCGACGGCTCTCGGAGATTTATGGCTTTTTTTTTCCGAAGGCACAAAGTGGTTCCACATGCCCCGCCACTCCCTCGGTGTTACCGAAGCCTCGTCTCCGCCCCCTCTCACGCCTCCCCACCTCCGCTTCACACACGCAGTCGTAAATTTTCGAGCCGTAAATTAAGAAGACAAATTGAAGTCGCGGCACTGGTTCCGCGCCCAAACCAAACATGGCCGCCGACACCCTTGAGAACGTGTCTCCTCGCCGGGCGGCGACGGGAAGAGAGACGCAGGGGGAGGAAAGTGAGGACAACAAAGGGGGAGGAGATGGATGGCGATGGACGGGGAAACGGAGAAGGGCGATATAAAGAGCGAGCGAGGGAGAGCGCCCCCCCCCGTCCCCCTCCTCCCCCTTTAACATCAAGGGCAACGGCGATTATTAAGCGTTCTCCGGCGGCGTAGTTAAGTCTGTGTAGAAGTACAATAAAGATAGGGAATTATGACTGAGATGTATTCCTGCCTGCTGAGGACGGGTATCGGCGAGGAGTCCATTTGAAAGCCGCCGCGTTCATTACCTTGCGCAATTAGATTTTTTTTTTTTTTGTGAAATCTAAGCAGAATTTTTAATGGTATGCCATACTGCTCAATAATTCCTCTGATAAGGACGCGGGGGAGAATGGGAGTGCAATGGCCTGTGTAAATCTGTGACTGAAGACATTGCGGTTATCGCTCTGCCTCCATCCCTTCCTCCATCCCTTCACTCCCTCTGCACACTCTTCCTTCACATCCTCCCTTCTTCTTCTTCTTCCTCTCCCCTCTCGTTCTTCACCTCTCCGAGATGCTGAAGGAGTTGCAATGGATTCTCTCCGTTCCCACTCCTTCCATATCTTCCTCCCTTTTTTGTGTCTCATAGCAACACACTGGCCTACATGCGCCGTCCTTTTCTTTTTTTTTTCCTCTTCCTCCCGAGCGGCTGCATTGTGATCGATTGTCTGCGCCTTTAGACGGGCGCATTTAAATGCATTTCTTTTTTTATCTCGTCTGAAGCGTTTTCCGCGTCTTGTCGTCCCTTTTTTTATTTTTTTAAATAAAAACAGATAAAACCCGGCTTCATTAAAAAGGTCACTGTTTGTTTATGCATCGTTGTTGTTGTTCATCGAGGGACCTTGGACGTATATCAGCGCCCATCAGGCAGGGACCTTTCATTACACTCCTATACTAATAATGTTAAAACACACACACACACACGGTAGAGATAAGGGTCCCCTTTTAAAAGCGGATGCATTATTTAACACAGCCGGCTAATGGCCCAGATTGTCCCGTAACAATTGAATAACATCGGCAGATAACGGCGAGCCTTTGCTCTGCGCCTTTTAAAGGATGGCCCCTGTGAAACCGTAGATAGTGGCACCGCACCGACGAAGAGGAGGAGGAGGAGGAGGAGGAGGAGGAGGAGGAGGAGGAGGAGGGGGCGGTGGCCTCCTCCCCAAGCCAGGCCACAAAACATTGCTCCATCAGAAAATAGGATCGCCGCCAGAGGTCCAAGGCCCGAGAGTAAGAAATAGGGGGGTCGGGGCGAGGAGGGGAGGGAGTTGGAAATCAATAACATGGTGGTCAGTATTAATCTGGCATCAATATAGCCGGTATCTTTTACTTTTCATGGTAATGGCTCCAGTGATCTCCTAAAGTGCCTCTCAAGTGCTTAGAGGGCTGCCGATAGCATCTTATCAGGGCCAGAGGAGAGGAGCACTGGCCAGGGATGGAAGGTAAGCGAGGTGGGGGGGTTGGGGGCACCAACAGGGTCCTGGGCCACTTTGAGGGGGGGTGAGTGTGTGTGTCCAACCATATAACCCCTTTCAACCCGTCCTCAGACACCGGTTTCTACTAATCCTCATTTTTCTGCCGTTTTCCAGCAACACGTGTCAATTTCCTCTGGTTGCGTTTTCAAAATAAAGTTCCGTCTTCACAGGAAATGACTTAGTTAGGTTTAGGAAAAGATCATGAAATTACATTTTTCAGCCGTTTTTTAATTTTTCAGACGTTTTCCAGCAACACGTGTCAATTTCCTCTGGTTGCATTTTCAAAATAAAGTTCCGTCTTCACAGGAAACGACTTAGTTAGGGTTAGGAAAAGATCATGAAATGCAAAAACAACTACTTAGAGGTCGTTGTTTGGGTTTAAATGAACTAATTACATAAGTTAGATGACTAAAACCTCAAAATGTTGATGTTTTAGGTTTACGTAGAAATCATGTACATTACTACAATTTACAGCTCATTATTTTCCGTAGGTAAAGTTCACGAATGCTGAGAAGACCACGGCCCTGCTGACCAGTACTGAACCAGTAACCACTGATCTACTGGATGGAAACTCGGTTCATTTTTTTTTTTTCCTCTCGGAGACCAGATTTCTGTTTTCGGTGTATTTTTCGTTCCAAAAAAAAAAAAATGGCGTCACAAATCTTCATTCATCTTTTTTGTCCGCAACTCATCTCGAAGTCCTCTGTGTTTGATTTGGTACGGCGGCCTTGAGCCGTCACCCCCAGTGGCTTCATGGTATTGTTTGTGCTGGTTTTACTGGGATGCAAATCAATTGACGGGGCTGTCGGTGTGCGATAGCTGGACATGGATCTTGAATGGGTTGAGAAGCCGGACATGGTTCGTTACTGGTTGTTTTTTTTATACACATGTGGTCTTGTGTTTGGCTTCATGGTGGTTCGTGGACCCAGTAAGGAGATTACCAGTCCATCAACAAGTCCTTCCCTTTAATGGCGGATGTGCATTTCTCTGATTGGCCTCTTCAACAATGCTATTTATCACACATAAGCTCGCGGCTTTACATAAGCTGACGAGCTTATACCCGCGAACTGGATATCTGTAACAGTCCTACAGCTGTCAGCGTCTGAGTTTCAAACTGTTAAAGAAATAAAATCGACCGACGTCGTCGGCATGGGAAAAACCTCCGAAAACATCGCTGAAAATGGTCGTTTCACACCAGAAAGAAAAATGACAAAAACAACTAAACTGCACAAAGTTTTTTTTAAAGTTTCTGCTAAGTTACAGACCCTACCTTTTAATACTTAGCATGTATTACTTACTTAGCATTATGCTAATGCTAATACTAAAAGGGCCGCATGGCGCTTTCAGCATTCACTGTCTCATTGATGGCCGAATTTTGGGAAAAGTCATGAACTTTCACAGAGTTCAATGCATTTAAAAAGGCCAAAGGTCGTAAAAAACACCCTTCTTGTCTGTTCGAGTGAGGAAATATCACATTTGAAACCCATTGGCTCGCTTTAAAAAAGGTATTTTGAAACATGCAAACATTGGAGGGAGCTTTTATTGGCAGCCCAGCCGATCCCCGTCTTGGTATTCCTGTAATAGACTTTACTCCTCTTGAAGTTTGGAGTCTCCGTTACTTTGGATGAAGATGATCCAACGACTAGACTGGCAGGCGTTCAACTCACGTTAGCTAGCGCCGCGCGCCGCGCGGCTAAACGCCGGTGACTTTGACGCCGGCCCTCATCAGATACTTGGCACCATGACGAGCGGCTATTCTCAGCGTGGTGGTCACGAGAACTTTAAGTGGGATTTACTCCTCTTGGCCTTGAGTTGAAGCGCTCATCCACCTTTCCAAAATGGCATTCCCAGTAAGACCAACGCTCTCCTGTACTGGTACACTGGCTGACGGACCAGGGCTGGTGGTGCTGATGCCTGGTGGATGTGGTCCACCTCTGCAGGGTGTGTGAGGGATTCCTTGAGGGAGGGAGGCGGGGCGGATATAAACTGTGTGTGTGTGTGTGTGTGTGTGTGTGTGTGTGTGTGTGTGTGTGTGAGTGTGTGTGTGTGTGTGAGAGTGTGTGTGAGTGTGTGTGTGTGTGTGAGTGTGTGTGTGTGCCAGGCATTGGCAGCAGGCCCTACTCACTGATCCTGTTGGATGCCTTCCATTGGCCCTCTTCCCCTTAACTCCCCCATTCCTCCCTCCCTCTCTCTCTCTCTCTCTCTCTTTCTCTCTCTCTCTCTCTTTTCATTTCAACAGCTCTGGTTCAGGCAAGAGTGAACATTCTGTAATACTAAACTCTGCATGTAACATGATGAAAAAAAAGAAAGAAAGAAAGAAAAAAGCATAATTAAAACACTATTCATCTTTCTTTTTTTTTTTTTTGTGGAGTGAAACGGCAACAAGCTCGACACCAGTTCTCTAACACCCGGCATCAGCCGGTGGAGCGTTGACGATGACAAAGTTAATAAAGTCTCATGAATATAATATAATATATATTTAATATAAATACAGTTTGTCTCTCTTTTGTCTCCGGCTGAAACGCAGCACTTATCTAATGAAAATGTTTAAAATCTCAACGCCCATATGAACTATTTGGGATTATCCAACATCTTTACAAATAGAGCTGATTATCCCATTAAGCTGAACTCTCACTATAAATAGTTTTTTAATACTGATGTAGATTCGTCGGGGCCGGCTGGGGGTGGGGGTGGGGGGGGGATAAGTGTTTCTGGCGATGTTTTTTTATTTATTTGATGCCCCCCCCCTCCCCCTCTCCCCCCCTTTCTCCCGCCACATACACACCATCTCTTGCGCCCCGTGGTCCTTTTTCTGTACGCTGTGAATATTCTACACTAATACCATTCTCCAAACGTCAGAATGGGAGAGCATGAAAAAAAAAAAAAAAAAACTCCGCTTTTATGATTTTTATTTTTCACCTCCAGAAAAGTCCAGGAGAGGGTTTCTTTCATTATTCCCGTTCCCTCTCTCTCTCTCTCTCGGCCTCTCCCTCCATCTCCCTTCTGTCTGCGGCGCTCAGTCTCTCTATTGCCTCTCCATTCTATTCCATTTATTCATATTCAACAGTCAATCATTTTGTGAAAAAAGAGAGAGAGGGAGAGAGAGAGAGAGGGAGGGAGAGAGAAATCCGGAGATTGCAGATGGAAGTGGTATTTTTTATTTTTTTTTCATGTTCTTATCCTTCCGCATTTGAACCGGCGATGTGGAAAAGCGCTAGGAGCACCGCTTTACATAGCAGCCTCCCTCTCATCAAAAGCCGCCAATCGGGCCTAAATCAGCATGCAAAATGCCACTCAACCCTGTAGCCTTTATTAAAGTTTGCAGGGACTCAATTTGAGATAGCGATCGTTCCTATTAAAAAGCCAAATGTAAGATAGTTTTTTTATATAAATCTCAGGGTGGAATGGAATTGTTAATCAGCATAGGCTGATGTGATTTCTCTGTCACAAATCCTGCCCAGGGCTCAGCGGCACACCAGCTTTACCGTAACTTCGGGCTTAGCAGTCGCCACGGAAACCAGGGGAGGAGGGTATGGAGGGGGGGGGGGGGGGGGGGGGGGGGGGTGGAGTGTGTGTGGTGTTAGTGTGAGTGTGGAGGGCAAGGGGGTGTAGGTTGGGTGATGCAGAGTTGGGGGGGAGGCGGCTTAGCCCCCCTCCACCCTTGATGAGGAGGGGCTGATAACGAGGTTTGATTGGATTCCAGGCAAAGTGCTGGAGTGTGTTTTATTTTGAAGGGCTGGGAAATGCAATCTGACCTGTGGCTTGAATACATTTTTTTTGAAGAAAATAATATTTTCACTGGAGCTTGTTGAGTTTGTTTGTGTGTTTGTTTGTTTGTTTGTTTTCCAGGCTCACTCCAGTTGTTTCTGTTCCTCTGTACAGGAGTCAAGCTGTAAAGGAGACACTGGGAGGCCCCCAAGGGTGCCCGGGCACCAGAGCTTTAAAACAGGATGAGAGTGCCTCTGCTGCCACCACCACCACCACCATCACCACACCCACTACCACCATCACCACCACCACCACCACCACCACCACCACCACCACCAACCACCACCACCACCACCATCACCACACCCACTACCACCATCACCACCATCACCACCACCACCACCACCACCATCACCACACCCACTACCACCATCACCACCACCACCAACCACCACCACCACCACCACCACCACCACCACCACCACCACCAACCACCACCACCACCACCATCACCACACCCACTACCACCATCACCACCATCACCACCACCACCACCACCACCATCACCACACCCACTACCACCATCACCACCACCACCAACCACCACCACCACCACCATCACCACCACCACCATCACCCCAACTACCACCACCATCACCACCACCACCATCACCCCAATTACCACTACCACCACCATCACCATCACCTGCACCACCATCACCACCACCACCACACCCACCATCACTACCATCATCACCAGCACCACCATCACCATCACCACCACCATCACCCCAACTACCACCCAACTCTTGGCCTATGTCCTGCCTGGCACGGCCTCCTGTTTGGGGGCTGAGTGGCGGCCCCTCGGCCCCTCAGACCTCGTGGTTCTCTGTATCGGTATCGGCTGCGCTCAGAGAGCAGCAACCAGCTTAACCTCCCAAACCACACACACACACACACACACACACACACACACACACACACACACACACACACACACACACACACACACACACACACACACACACACACACACACACACACACACACACACCACTATGTGTCCGCATGTGGTAGTGGATTAAAGAATGAATGCTAGTGTCAGCTCCTCTTATCCAATCACAACCAGAAAGAGGTCATCCTGTTGCCGATACGCCCGAGCTCGCGCACCGATTGGCTGAGCCGAGGGAACGCGATCCCCATGATGCATTGCTGCGTCGCCCGAGCCAACGCACAAAAGGGAGAAGGAGCAACCGAAATATGCATCCGAGAGTCCCTTTTTCTTTTTCAATTATCTCTGTTTATATTAAAGTGCCAGCGTATGTACTGCGCTTGCAATCATAATTTGACGACCTCCTCCCATTAGCAGAGCTGCCGTCTGGCCGGTCCTCGCCGCCTCTCGGTAATTGAATGTGATTTTAATGGTGAGAAGCCTGCGCGTTGGTGTAATCCAACACTAGAGGAGGGAAGATAGTGCCAGCGGCTGTCAGACCGAGGGTTGGCCTCGGCACCGGGTCCTCTCGGTGTATCGGGCCTCACGGTTGGTGACGTTGGGAATCGGGTACTCGTGACCCGCCGCGCCGATCCGCGTTGTTTTCGGGTCAACAAAGAGCTTAAGAGTTTAAGAGTGTTTGTAATGATGCACATTCCCTGCTTCCGTCTGTGTGATTGTAGTCTGTGGTTTGGATTAGCGGCTCTCCGACCTGGCATGGCGTCAGCAGCCGTCTCTGTCTGATGATGTCACAAAGCTCTCAGCTGATGGTTATCTGGCCGGGTTTGGCTGCGCCCGCCGGGTTTGGCTGAGCCGCGCGGTGTCTTGTGGCGTTGTTAGCGGACTTGTGGTGCACGGCGGCTGCCAAGGGGCGCATTATCCGAAAGGAGCGATTGGATTGATTCGCCTTGTCTGGCGTGGACCCCCTGACCGGGTTGGTCGAAGGTCGAGACCCCAGCTGAACAACGGGTCTCGCTGCGATCTGGAAAAATAAAATATGAATGTAATGGCGTGAGACGAAGAGAAGTGGCGCCTGAGGTCTTTGTCATCTCTGAACTTTACTTGAGCAACCCGTAATCAAGCGCATCCAGCAAATGAAAGGCCAAAGCAGCTCATCTGGGTCTGATTTATTACTCATCCTCCCACTGTTCCTCTCTTTGGGTCTCTCGCGTTAGCGTTAGCTTCAGCGGCTAACGAGAGGGCCATCGACGCAGATCGATGCAGACGTCTGCAGCACATGGCTCTCACGTGTTTCCATTTTATTTTCGTCGACAAAGAGTCGATGCAACGTCCACGAACCGGGCGTCTTCGCCCCGAATCTGCATTAAAAGAAAGAACAAAAAAAACAAAAAACACAGAAGAAAGGGAATAAACATGAATCTCATATACGGGCCGTATTCATTTCATTGGGTATCAACCCAGCGGGCTGAGCATCCCGTACAGCGCAGCCTGCTCGCATCACGCTTTTGTCTTCGGCGAACACACACACACACACACACACACACACACACACACACACACACACACACACACACACAGCCAGACAAACATACGTTGCTTTTGGGAGTGTTGTTGCAGTATATTTCCTCCTCTCTCGCTCCTCTGTATGATATGTTTACCAAATACCTGTTTAGAATGCGGCGCCGGCTTCGCCTCGCGCTCCCCTTCCCGTCCCCGAGGATGCTCGGCGGTAAATGGCGGTATTATTTGTCAGCTCTGGCAGTGTCTTGAGGCTGCTTCAGAGAGATACAAGGAGGCAACTGATAAGGAGAGCATCAGAAGGGCAGTTAATTGCCTCCAGTCTCCGGGAGCTGGGGAATATTTAAAATCTATGGGATTAAAGACAGATTAAAAACTGCAGAAGCAGTGGGCCCAATGGCGCTTAAAGATTGCAATCAGCAAGGGTAATGGCGGAGAAGAAGGAGGGGAGAGAGAGAGAGAGAGAGAGGGTGAAGAAGGAAAAAAAACACACTGAACGAATGCGGCGGCGGGGGGGAGGGAGGGAGGGAGGAGGGAGAAAAAAATAAAAATGACAGATAGGAAATTCAGATCCGCTCCTAATGCCCAGGGTTCCTTCTTGTAAGCACGATTCATCTACGTGTAAATCGCCCCCCCCCCTACACACACACACACACACACACACACACTTTTCGGTCCCCCCCCCCCCCCCATCCGAGGCCTGCTTCGCTGCCGTTGCCGGCGCTTCGCTCGCCGCCCCCTTATCGGCCCATCAGTGAATTAAAAAGCGCTTCTCCCTGTGAGGATTAAAGAGGTTGATTGAAGACGGCACGAAAACTAGCTAATAAGTCAAAAATGTCAGAAGGGCACTCTATCGAAACTGTGTACTTTTCATAATAAAGCTGAGGAGAATGGAGGGGGGAGAAACTGTCATGTCAGACGGGGAGGAGAGGAGGGGAGGATGGAGGACGGAGGAGGGAGGAGGAGGACGGAGGAGGACGGAGGAGGACGGAGGAGGACGGAGGAGGACGGAGGTCCAGGCGGCGGTTCTTCATGGTCGTCTTCGTGGTCTCGGGTGTTTAAAAAATGGCGCCAGTCACGCGTCGAAAACAAAGAAAGGGTGAACCCCCCTCCCCCGATGCCCCTCTCGCGGGCTACGCGGCGCTATCATTAGCGATATTAACGATAGCCGCGGCTTATCGGGCGCCATCTGAAGGCGTCACGAATCCCGGAGAGAAAGGGAAACACGGCCCACATGCGCTGATGCGTCTCCGTTTGGGTTAAAGAGGACGAGATGCGCCGAATCCCGGATTGTTTTGCTACCTTATCAGAGGCCCACTCACTTAATCCTGTTAATGACTACATGAGATACTTAAGGTATCATCTCCGAAAATCAGCCATTCTGCACATATCAGCGAAAAATCTGTGGCAGGTTTTTTTTTTTTTTTACATTTTTTATAATCCATTTCTCTCTCCCTCTCTCTCTCTCTCTCTCTCTCTCTCTCTCTCTCGCTCTGTCTGCAGTCTTTGGGTGAAAGATTAGCCTTATAAATTATGCATTGGTGGGTAGTGGGGGTAATCCGAGGCGCAGATAGAATCGCCGGAGTGTCGAAGGGGGCATCGGAGAGGCAGCGCCCACCATCATAAATATGAAACAGATGTTGGGTGACATTTTAAAAAAGTGAATCCAATCCCCTCCTCTGCTGCGTCTGGTGTTTCATATGAAGAGAGGAACCTGACATCCATCGCCTTCTCTCTCTCTCCCTCTCTCTCTCCCTTACTCACCATCGCTTTTCCGCCCCTCCACTCTTCCCCTCAGTCTCTTTTTTTTTTCCGCCATAATCCTGTGGAACCAGCGATGCATAGATTATACTCTCCTTTTATCCAGCATGTGTCTTACTGCCGCGATTGAGCCAAAAAAAACACACAAAATAAATACATCTAAACGCCGGCATCTGAAATGGCATCTAATCTTCCCTGATTAAGGTCTATTTTAAACCAATAGAAGGACACAAAATTCAAAAACGATGCCTTAAGAAGGTGCAAAGCGCACATGCGGGCGTTTGAATGCAGAGGGTTATGTAAATGCAGATGTTTTTCTGATAAATCTCCGATGCCGCGATTGCGTTGCGGCTGAACGCGGCGAGCGCCGTCTTCTCGACAATGGCCTCCTGATGTGCTCGTGGCCGCGGCGCATCCGGGCGTGATTGTTCTGCAGCTGGCAGCCGCCCGGAGGACTCCTTCTTCTCCTCCTTCGCCGGCGGCGTCTTCCGCGGGCTGAATGAAGAAGAAGAAAAAAAAAAAAGACGCCACAATGAAGATCGTCCTTCTCAATCCAGCTTTGTCTCGGCTCCTCCGCCGCTTCTCCTTCTTCTTCTTCGCCGCGGCCTCAACTCCATTCTGCCCGCCGTCCATAAATGGATCCTGTTGTTTCGCCGCGGCATTGTCGCGCATTGTTTGGCGCTAAAAAATGGAGATAATGCTCGGCGGGAACAATGCCGGCGCTTTTGTTTGCGTCTTGCATCGGCTTTCTGTCGGGCTTTGGCGGTAAAGAGAAAAGGAGGAGAAGAAGAAAGCAGCTGGAGGGCACGAGTCACTTATTGAGGGTTCAAGGGTCAAGTTCTCGTTAGTAACCGATTATAACCTGTGAAGAGCTCCGGCTGTGGCAGTGAACACATGGAACGCCTCATTATCCGTCACCGTCAGTGGCGAAACCACCGGGGTGGCAAGGGGTGGCAGCTGCCACCCTAAAAAAATTGCTTGCCACCCCACTTGCCACCCAGGTTGTCAGAAGTGTCTCCTATAATATACTATACATTTATATAATGGTATTATATTTTTGCTACTTAAGCTGTTGATCTCTTTGGTAACTTGTTCTAAAATCTTTAAGTTCCCCCTCCCCTGTAAAATGGTTGAGTCCATGAGTCCGCTTTGCTCTCGTCACCGTGGTTGCCCATCTCCCGCAACTAACTGGAGACAAGCCTACTGTAGGCTTCCAGTGATGAAAGAAGGTACAGTACTGCTGAATCGTGAATCAAGAAAATGTGATGGGTGGTCATATGTGATAGACAGTTCCGTTGTAATTTCAATCGTTTATTTAATTGCTAGCTTGCAAAAGTCGGTAGCATACAGTAGCTAGCTCGCTATACAGCTTGGTTGTGCTAGCTAGCCTTGAAGTTACCACTGTTAGCTTAGCTAACCGTCTTACTAATGTCTTTAGTACAGTAAGGTGGACTGACAGAAAATGTTATAGCAGTTTTTTCTCAGTTTTTATTTTCATTACGTATGTAACTTAACTGTTAAGCTATTCCATTGCTCTTGTCTGTTTTCACTATCTGGATTTGTATAAATAAATATATATAGACACCAGGCATGTGTGTGTGTGTGTGTGTGATATGCCACCCTTGGATTTCAACATGCCACCCTTGCATTTCAACTTGCCACCCTTCTGCCACCCCATGTAAAATTTTCTAGAATCGCCACTGGTCACCGTACTCTGACTACGCAACTACATCACCAACACACGTGTGCACAGGAAGACTCTGGAGTGAATAAGGAAATACATTACATTTTACCTGGATTATTTTAATCAGAATGTCTAAAAATGGGGAAAATGAACTAGCAAATAGCTGCAAAATATACTTAAAAGTTCCAAAAGTAATAGTCCTCATTGTGCAGAATGGACTATTTCATAATAATATATAAATGCATGAATAAAAGTTAAATATACTTCCACTGGTAATTGTATTCGATAGGTGGAACCACCAAAAAGAAGAATAATGCTTCTGCACACCGACCGATGTGATGAATTTCTTTTAAATGGCACGAAAACCCAAAATGTCAGGCTACATTTAGGGAGAATGTGTATAGAAATATCCATAAAACATCTATTATCTAGCATCTTTCCATTAAATCTATGTTGTGTTGTAGAATATTTAAATATATATATATTATATTTGTGTTCCTGTAAGCAGGAAATACATATGTGTAATATTATCAGCCGATGTGGGAGATTCATAATTGAAAGAAACTATAATAGTGGTTTATTAATTAGCTAGAATTATATAGAGATCAACTTTATTGTCCTCAAAGTAGACATTTGTCTGTTGCAGTCCATTGTTAAAAAACAACATGATACCATCTTAAAAACACAGTTGACACATTAATAAGTGCTTGTGTATTTATCACACATTGCTCCATAACAGTGAAGGCCTCGAGAAACCTCGATTTAATAATCCTGTTTCTTACAACCTCGTTGTCATTTTCAGAGTTTTCTGGCCTCCAGTTTTTTTTTAATCAGTAATAATAATAACTGTACCTGCCACGTTTATTAACGAGGTCTGGGACACAAAGCGAAACTCGCCACAAATTGGTCCAAACGGGGGGGAAAGACGCAATCAGAGCAAACCTGCAGGTTAGCCGAACATATTGGGAAGCAGAGAGGTGGATAGTAGAATAATTACACACACACACTGTTGTAAACATTAATAACAGTTTGCAGTCGGACTTCCTGGTTTAACGTCGAATTTTTGTAATTTCAGATATGAGCCACACGGTGTGATGAAAGTCACCTTTTGTGTTTACCTGATTACCGGTTTAGATACTCCGGACACACACAGTTCGCTTTGAGCCATGTGTTGAAGTGTGTGTGTGTGTGTGTGAGTAAATGAAAGCTGGAGTCGTTGTCATACATTTACCTATAGAGGAGGAGTGTGTGTGGAGTGCAAGGATAAAGTGGAGTGAAGGGTAAATACATGGCTGGTGCAAAGAAGAAGAACTCAAGACAAGAGGAGAAAACTAAGAGTTGAGGATAAAAAAAAGGGGAATAAAAAAAGGAAATGCTTGATAAAAGTAGTATGCGTATTTTGAAGCAGGTGACGGAGGAGAAGGGGATGATGGAGAGCACGATAGAGGCGAGAGAGAGAGACAGAGAGAGTGATGGCCTAGAGAAAGGGTGATAGCGGCAGGGGAGAGTGATGGAGGGAGGTGTGAGTCTCGGGGGGCTTTGCCGAGCCCTCCCCCGGCCTGTCAGTCAAAATGGAATGAGGAGGTCTTATCTCCTTCGCACACGTGACCCCTAACCTGACCTCCCCCCTCCTCGTCCTCCCTCCTCGCTCCCACCTTCTTCCCTCCCTCCCTTTACCTATTCGCCCAGGCTCCCATCCCTCCTCTGGAGTCCTTTCGCTCCTTCCATCTCTCCTTAAATCCCCGAAAATATTTTATTCTCTGTAGAAAAAAAAAAAAGATGGTGGTGGGGGATGAGGGGGGTGAGGGGGGTGGGGGGGGGGGGGGGGGGGAAATATGAAAATCTCTGTAGTGAAAACGTATCGTTTTGGGGATGTTTTTCTTCCTCAGGACTGTGGTGAATTGACAAAGTGCTCCTACTCTCCTGCAGTGAAATGATAATCTATGAGGAAATGGAGGAAACATCAATGTGCTGCAAAGTTAGTTTGTGTGTGTGTATGTGTGTGTGTGTGTGTGTGTGTGTGTGTGTGTGTGTGTGTGTGTGTGTGTGTGTGTGTGTGTGTGTCCGCAGGTCAAATGAGTGTGCAACAGTGAAACTGGCCTGGTGTTTATGAATCCTACAAAGTTCAACACCCTCATCAACACATTTACATAAGGATCCCTCACCTGAGGCTGACTACAGCAACCAGCAACCAGCAACCAGCGACGCATGCTTGGAGCTCACATGCCTTGATGACAGCTCTGTAAATCTACCGGGTCACCTGTAGTATCACATTAGAGGTGTTGTAAAACTACAGGTGGTTCTCATCAGTAATGACGAACATATAACAGCTGCATACCAAAAGTCAGCCTGCTGTCACGCAAAATTAGTTCAAAAATGTATTGAATGTCAGATAGCAATGTTACAAAGACTACAATGTTACGAAGACTACAGATAGCAATGTACAAAGATAACAATGTTACAAAGATAACAATGTTACAAAGATAACAATCGTACAAAGATAACAATGTTACAAAGATAACAATGTTACAAAGATAACAATGTTACAAAGATAACAATGTTACAAAGATAACAATCGTACAAATACTACAGCAAAACAATGTTACAAGAACTACAGATAGCAAACTAAGAATAACACCAGCAGAAATTAGCCACAAGATAAAAGTACACATTTATAGAAATATTATAAAGACTACATCTAACAATGTTACAAATACTACAATGTTACAAAGACTACATCTAACAATGTTACAAATACTATGACTAACAATGTTACAAATACTATAACTAACAATGTTACAAATACTATAACTAACAATGTTACAAATACTATAACTAACAATGTTACAAATACTATGACTAACAATGTTACAAATACTATGATTAACAATGTTGCAAATACTATAACTAACAATGTTACAAATACTATGACTAACAATGTTACAAATACTATGACTAACAATGTAACAGATACTATGATTAACAATGTTACAAATACTATGAATAACAATGTTACAAATACTATATCTAACAATGTTACAAATACTATGACTAACAATGTTACAAATACTATGACTAACTAACAATGTTACAAATACTATAACTAACAATGTTACAAATACTATGAATAACAATGTTACAAATACTATGACTAACTAACAATGTTACAAATACTATAACTAACAATGTTACAAATACTATGACTAACAATGTTACAAATACTATGACTAACTAACAATGTTACAAATACTATAACTAACAATGTTACAAATACTATGAATAACAATGTTACAAATACTATGACTAACAATGTTACAAATACTATGACTAACAATGTTACAAATACTATGACTAGTTTACGTCTTATATAAGTATGTTAACAGGTAGGAAACAGTGCATCTACGGCTGTTTTATTCTGGAAGATTTGATTTTCAATCTCACAGGTTGTTGCAAAAAGTGGAAATGTTACAAATCAGGGCATGACATTTCACAATGAACACCTGCCAGAACTGTTATAGAACAAGAGTTATTAATATCACCTGATTACAATTATTATGAACCAACCAAGTAAGGTAACACCAGCTATTTTAACAGAATAGTGAAATAAAGTTGCAGTGTGGATTTGTTAAGGGTTATTAATATCAAAAGGCTGGACATGCACTCAGCTGCCGGTACATTTATTTCATATTAAAAAGAAAAAGGGTAAATATTAGAAACTGCAGCCTCTGAAATTACAAGAAGTTAAATCAACACCTTCATAACCCCCGTGAGAAAATGATTTTATTGCATAGCTTGTTGCATTCAATTATATTAGTCTGAACTTGTTTTACCTAAACTCACACCCGAAGTGCCGAACCATTAATTCTAATTACAAAATCAAACCCTCAACTTTACACTGTGGAACTCAAACCGCCATAAGGCATCTGACGCATGTACAGCTTAACACACACACACACACACACACACACACACACACACACACACACACACACACACCTGCAGGAGGAAGGGTGTGTCCGCCTCAGTTAGCAGTCCTATCAGCAGATAAGCCGTAATTAGACAGGGGGAGGGCAGCCATTAGCGCGCCGTCTCCCTGAACAGATCATAGCAGTCCAGCACACCTCCAGCCTCGGGCCACGCCGCTCGCTCTACTGCAGGAAGCGCTGGAGAGAGATGAAACAGTGGGAAGTCGATTGGGGAGGAAGTTACAGTTTTACAATATTTCGGATCGTTTGGTTGTGAATCGTTCTCATGATTTGATTGTGCAAAATAAAAAAAAGGCCTGAAGGCAGAGAGAAGTGTGCATAAGATTATGGAGTTTTTTTTATGTTTGAAGAAAGTTACATCAACTGATGTTACAAAGATACAATTAACAGACTAACTGCCTTTTTATCTCTGAGAAACTTGCCCATTTAAAAATAAAGAGTGCAAAAAACAACAATTTATTATATTGCGTATTTTTTTTTAGCACACAATAATCATTGACACAACTTTAACTCGGTGTGAAGGATTGCCGTCCAGTGGCAATATCTAGGTTCATAAGTAGAAAATACATGTTTTTAATAGTCAGTTTTTAGATGTTAATCGATTTAGAATCTTATAAGATAAGAATTGTGATTCTTACATTAATCATTTTCCCCCACCCATAATAGTATATATATATATAGCCAGATGGAAAAAGGATTTGTGTATTTACCTTTTCATAATGGGAAATAATATTCAAAATATATATAAAAATAGTGATTTAATTAATTAAATAAATTAGGAACATTTTTACAAAACAGTCCAGTGTCTGTGTGGTTGTGGACTTGGGGGGCGATTGGAGTCCCAAAAAGGGGATCCAGTGAAATCCAGGATTCCTTAGATTTCCACGTTGTGATTTTGACATATATATTTATATATATTTGACATGTTGTGCCTCCTAAGTTTGTATCAGTGAGTTCCTGTCATCCTCCGTTTGGTGAACATCCATCCAGTGGCCCCTTTCCGGTGCGACAGCATCATCTTTTTTTCTTCTTCTTCTGCGCTAATTATCAAACCAAAAAAATAAACACACACACACACACACGGAAAGTGTTTTCGTCCGAAGATCTCCGCGTCTTTCTCTTTTTTTTACACCTCTTGGCAATAAGTATAAACTGACTTTTCTGATTCCTGCCCAGCCTCCGTTTGGTGAACATCCATCTAGTGGCCCTTTCCAGTGAGGCAGCATCATCATTTCTTTTTCTTCTTCTGTGCCCTCAATTAACAAATCAATCGGCGGGAAAAATAAACACAAGGAAAATGTTTTCATCAGGTATTGTAAAGAACCTCCACCGAGGATCTCCGCGTCTTTCTCTTTTTTTCCGCCTCTCGGCAAAAAGTGTAAACTGACTTTTCTGATTCCTGCCTAGAACATCCATCCAGTGGCCCCTTTCCGGTGAGGCAGCATCATCATGTTTTCTTCTTCTTCTATGCTAATTATCAAACCAATCGGCGGGAAAAATAAACACACACACACGGAAAGTGTTTTCGTCCTCCACCGAGGACCTCCGCGTCTTTCTCTTTTATTTTTTCCCGCCTCTCGGCAAAAACTGTAAACTGCCAAACTTTTTTTTTCCCCGGCTCAGTTTCTGCTTCCTGCCTGGCGGCTTACTTCCCAGAGGTGAAGGGAAGCAGATAGGCCGGCCGCCACAATCCCTTGTACCTGTTCTCGCTCTCCGTCATGCCATTCACCGGATGTTTTCCTCTTTCTCTCCCCGCTGAAGGACTTTGTGCCCGTCAGACGAATTCAACAAATTGTCAGATTGTTTGAACAGCGGTGGAGTTATCCATCCTCTGTGTGAATTATGAGCGAACACTGAAACTCAGTGGGAGTTTTCCACTCTCTCCATTCTTCCCCTCCCAGTAAAACAAACATTTGAAGGCTTTTGTGTTGCCTGTCTGTATTTTACCATTTCAAAAAACGTTGTCTTCTTACGGGTGATCTAAACTATAATCACCTTGACATCCGTCAAGCTCCGGCATGAAACAATGCCGCCCGGCTGCTCAGAACTGAACATCAATAAGCTTAGAGGCACGCCGCCTCTCCCCGACGCCGATTTACACTTTAATGCAAATAGCCGGCTTTGTACTCTCCATATGAAAGGTGTTATTAAATCTTATTTTGCATTATTCTGGGGTTGGGGGGGATAAATCTATCAAAGGGTTCAGAATTCAATAACTTCTGTGTTTTTTTTCTTCTTCTTCTTTTTTCCGTTGTTTTTATTTATACAAAATTTTAATTAAGTTTTGATTCCAAATGCGTTGGGGGGTAAATTGGCGACTATGTGACAGTAGAGAGAAAGAAGAAATCCCTGTGCAGTTTTCTCTCCCCCCCTCCCCCCTCGACTCTCCCCCCCTTTTCCCACAGCTTGCTCTCGTTTACTCACTTTCAGGAGCGCTCCCTCGCTCTACCTTTTTGTTTTGTTTTTGAGGATCTGTGGAACGCCGGACCGGGATGCAGGAGCTCTTTTGGGGGATTTTGGGGGGTAGTGGTCCAGACCAGGCTCAGGTCCCGCCCCTTCAGGTCAAGCGAGGTCAATCCCTTCTAAACCTGCTCATCATGTTGTGAATGTATGGCCCTCCTGGGCTACTGTAAGAGTTATTTATGCCCTGCTGGATCCACTGAGCTCCAACAGGTGAGGACAGGTGGAGGCCGTCTGATTGGAGGCGGAGCAACAAACCAGTTTCTTTGTACGTTAGAATTTGGCGTTGATGCTCTTTAATGAGTTAAAGGTTCATCGAGGGTGAAAGAAGTAATAACGTTTAATGTCTCCTCGCTGTTGTTTCATAAACATCACATGAAAGAATTGTTGTTTAAGCTCAGAAAACCCTCCATGCGCTTTGTAAAGAATTTCCCAGAATGCACTTCATCATCCAGCTGAAACAAGAGTGGTTTCACTTGGTTGCCAGATTTTGGAGGTGCAGGATTTTTCATGAACATATTTTTTCCAATATTTAAGTTAATTCTATTTTTATTGCACATTCAAATTTTAACAATAAAAAAATATATATATTATTGTTTATTTTATTTTTGCATGTTTTTATTGTTCAATTATATCTTATGACAATTTGTCTATTTAAAAAAAAATATATGTAATTAATAATAAAAAAAAATAGTTGCATCAAATACATAACCGGAAAACTTTGTAAACTTTTTTGTCGAGCTGTCAGGAATGACGTGACGCTCCTCGTCGGTGGGAATGACGTGGACAACGTATGACTGTCTGACTGTACGGGGGGGGCGGGGTTAAGGAGGGGGGGTGGTCTGAGTGGAGGTGTCAGATGTTGACTGCGGTCTCTGAAAACAGCCCTAAAAGCCTCGTGCTTTCAATTAAAACATCCATCACGGATTACTCACACAAAAACATACCTTCAGCCAGCTAAGAGTGGTGCCTGTTACTTACAAAGGGCTTACAAATCCCACCTCGCCGCCTCGGGCTGTGGCATCTCACACACACACACACACACTCACACACACACACACACTCACACACACACACACACACACACTCACACACACACACACACACACTCACACACACACACACACACACACTCACACACACACACACACACACACACACACTCACACACACACACACACACTCACACACACACACACACACACACACACACACACACACACTCACACACACACACTCACACACACACACACTCACACACACACACACACACACACTCACACACACACACACACACACACACACACACTCACTCACTCACTCACACACACACACACTCACACACACACACACACACACACTCACACACACACACACACACACACACACACACACACACACACACACACACACACACACACACACACACACACACACACACTCACACACACACACACACACACTCACACACACTCACACACACACACACTCGCACACACACGCACACACTCCTCTCTGCACTCCTTTTTCTCCTCTTCCTCTTCCTCCCCCTTTCCGTCCTCCTCTTGTTCTGTCCGTCTCTCCGTCGGTTGGATGTGTGGAGATTTTAAAAAGAGAAGCGCTTCATTTTTAACTTGATGATGAATGGCGGCAGACGATGAGGAGGTCTGGCTGGTCTCCCTGGTCTCGCTAGTCTCCCTGGTCTCGCTAGTCTCCCTGGTCTCGCTGGCCTCGTTGGTCTCGGGGCCTCGCTGGTCTTGCTGGTCTCCCTGGTCTCGCTGGCCTCCCTGACCTCGCTGGTCTCGCTGGCCTCGTTGGTTTTGAGACCTCGCTGGTCTCGCTGGTCTAGCGGGTTCGGGGCCTCGCTGGTCTTGCTGGTCTCAGGACCTCCCTGGCCTCCCTGGCCTCGCTGGTCTCGCTGGCCTCGTTGGTCTCGAGACCTCGCTGGTCTTGCGGGTTCGGGGCCTCGCTGGTCTTGCTGGTCTCAGGACCTCACTGGTCTTGCTGGTCTTGCTGGTCTCGGGGCCCTTTCTCTGCACAGGAATGTGGTGGCGTTACTCTCGTCAGACAAGTTGGGAAACCCACACCGCTTTATATGTCCCCCCCCCCCCACCACCACCTCCGCTGGCGCTACCAGACAGGCTGTTTAGGGCAGTAATCGAACCCCCCCTGGCCCAGTGTGTGTGTGTGTGTGTGTATGTGTGTGTGTGTGTGTGTGTGTGTGTGTGTGTGTGTGGCACTAACTGCCTGCCATCGTGGCCACCATGTTTTTTGTCTCCTTTTCACAGGGGCTCAGGTGACCTCTCAGCCCGGAGGAGGAGGATGCCCATTTGAATATGCCCCCCCCACCACCACACACACACACACACACACACACACACACACACACACACACACACACACACACACACACACACACACACCCCAGGTGAGGAGGGAGAATGAACCGTCTCGCTGAAGAAGAAGCCAGCGAGTAGGAAGCTAAGAGGGGTGGTGGAGGTGGTGGAGGGGGAGCTGAGTTTGCAGCCCCCCCCACCCCCCCTCTTCCTGTTTAGTGTATCATATTCATTTCCAGATAAATGTGCTCAGAGGCTACTGTTGAGGCTCGGAGATACACACTCCCCGACTTTGAGCAGTGCTAGACGCCCGTCGACCCCCCCCCCCCCCCCCCCCCCCCTCCTCAGATCAGCCTGTGTTTACATAGCATTACCATATATTAAGCCTCGCATCTTCATGCACCGGCGTCCCCGTCGCAGCTCTGACAGCGGCGGCGAGGCGGCGAGGCGGCGAGAGGCCCAAAGGGACGAGCAGCGCCGTCCCCCGCCATTGATATTCATTACAGTAGATCTACAGAGGCTGGATCTGCCTCCCCCCCTCACTCCCCCCCTCGGGGACAGAAACACTTTATGTCCTTATCGGCGTCGGGAACAAGGATTTTCTCCTCGGCGAACAACAGCACCGGCTCGGCCCGCTTCTTTAGGCCCCGGCAGTTAGCGTCGCTTCGGAAATGTGTTTAATCTCCGCGGACACAGCCCACCTCGCTGCAGATAAGGTGAGGTCGGGGCGTCTGCAGATGACCCGCACACACACACACACACACACACACACACACACACACAGTATCCCCACCATTGGTTGCCATGTACACACACTCTCTCTCTGCACATCTCAACACCGTTGCCAATCTCCCTTGAATTACCTGCAGCTGCTGCTGGAGAAAGCAATCACATGTTGTGTTTGTGCGTTTGTGTGTTTGTGTACGTGTTCAGACTCGGGTTCGGTCTGACGATATTGACCTTTGGAGAAAAAGAAGAGATTCTGGAGGTTCCTTGCAGGTACAGATACGGGGTCAGGTGGTAGAACTCTGTAATGAGACGCAACCCAACGGCAGCTCGGACACGACACACGTGTGTGTGTCCAGGTGTGTGCGCCAGGTGTGTGTTTAATCGCACGGCATCCTGACAAGAATATCCTCCTGTGCAGAGATTGCATTTTTTCAGTCATTTCAGTGGAATTAATATGTCTTATTTAAAATAAATTATCTTAAAGATGGCAAAAAATGAAATATATATTGACGCCCTCAGCAGTGACTTCCAGGTTCGATTGCAGAGTGCAAATGGAGACATAAAAAACTAATAATACAAAAATAACTTTTGTATTTCCACAGTATTCTACTATAAACCTATACATATTATGTGTGTGTGTGTGTGTGTGTGTGTGTGTATGTGTTTCTATATAAAACTATATAAAGTTTCACAACTACAGAACCTTTAGAAGTACATATTCCTTTAAATCTTCACCTTTGGATCAAATATAACTTTTGAGATTAAAATATATTCCTCTACGAGTAACCAGCACAATTGAACTTTTAAAAAACTAATAATAGTTCTGAGTGGCGTGGAGTGCACGATGCAGGTGGCTGCTCACCTGTTCTTGACACCCATCAGGGAGTGTGCCTGCCGCGGGTGATCTGTTATGTACGTATGTGTATGTGTGTGTGTGTGTGTGTGTGTGTGTGTGTGGTTTATCAGTTAAGCCTCAAACAGGGAAAGTTCATCCTCTGTATAGATGCTATCAGAGCGTGTTGACAGCAGGGTAAGCTGAGCGCGTGACGAGTGTGCGACTCGGCTTTTGTGTTGTTCTGAGACGGATTTCACAATTAATCACCGCTCACGCTGCAGAGTCCTCGCATGCTGGAGGAGGTGTGAGGAGGTGTGGGGACCCGAGGCCCTGGAGGCCCCTGAGGGCCCCGGAGGCCCCTGTAGGTGGGGTGGGGGGGTGAATGCCTGTTCGGCAGAAGTGAACCGACTCGTTTGGCCGACGCACTTCATTCCAATGTCAGGGAAAATCAGGATTTATATGTTTTTTTATATATATATATATATATATATATATATATATTCTAAATACAAAATAAAAAATATATATATTCTAAATATATATATATATATTTATATAAATATATATGTATATGTATATATTCTAAATATATATATATATATATATATATATATATATACAATATTTCCCTGTTTTTGTTTCCCTTCATATCACCCAATATGATTACATACTGTACTCTAGACTTCTATTTTTAGATCAAAACAAAGTTCACATGTTTTTCGTGACCCGTTATCGTCATCGGAACATTTTCTGGTAATCACAGTCATAACGACATGATGGACATTTCCCGCTCTTCCCCCTGTCCGCCGCTCATACCTGCGGGGCCCTGCAGGAAACCAAACACAGAGCGGACAGTGTTTTAAGGTTCTCCACCTTTTCTTCTCCATTTGAGGGGAAGACACCGGCCTCATTATCTCCTTTTGACAGCCACAAATTACTGCCGGCCTCCACCTGCAGCCGCATGAGTGGACACACACAATCCTCTCTCTCTCTCTCTCTCTCAACAAGGCTCTCTCGCTCCTCTTTTTTTCCGTCTCTACCTGCTTTACTTCGCCGACATGGAGGCGGCCGGCGGGTCGAACCCCGCCGAGGGCTTCAGGTCCGGACTTCAGGTGGAAGTCAGGGGGTTGAGGGGGTTTAAATTCAGGATTAGGAGCGTTGGGAATATCATGTGTGTGTGTCCACATGTGTGTGTGTCCACGTGTGTGTGTGTCCACATGAGTGTGTGTCCACGTGTGTGTGTGTCCACATGAGTATGTGTCCACGTGTGTGTGTGTCCACATGAGTGTGTGTCCACGTGTGTGTCCACATGTGTGTGTGTCCACATGAGTGTGTGTCCACATGTGTGTGTGTGTCCATGTGTGTGTGTCCACGTGTGTGTGTGTCCACATGAGTGTGTGTCCACGTGTGTGTGTGTCCACATGTGTGTGTGCGGGTAACCCAACCCTGTGCAGGGCCCATCCTGGGCGGCCCTAATTGGCCCTAATGCCGGCCTCGGTCTGCGCCGCTTTCATGGCTGTAATTAGGCTAATGGGGGGCGCCGGTGCCAGACTGCGAGCCAGACCAGGGGTCAGTAGCCCAGCGGGCCGGTGGGCCGATGCCGGGCAGCCATGCGGCTGGGAGAACAAGGAGGGCCTTTGGAGGGGCCGGAGGCGAAGGGCCGGCGGAGGTAATGGTTTTAGTGACAGTCGCCTTGGAGGAGAAGGGAGGAGAAGGGAGGAGGAGGGAGGAGGAGGGAGGACTTGTGGTTCTCGTCTTATGGTTCTCGTGGTTCTCGTCTTGTGGATCTCGTCTTGTGGTTCTCGTCTTATGGTTCTCGTCTTGTGGTTCTCGTCTTGTGGTTCTCGTCTTGTGGTTCTCGTCTTGTGGTTCTCGCTTTGTGGTTCTCATCTTGAGGTTCTCGTCTTGTGGTTCTCGTCTTGTGGTTCTCGCTTTGTGGTTCTCATCTTGTGGATCTCGTCTTGTGGATCTCGTCTTGTGGATCTCGTCTTGTGGTTCTCGTCTTGTGGATCTCGTCTTGTGGTTCTCGTCTTGTGGTTCTCGTCTTGTGGTTCTCGTCTTGTGGATCTCGTCTTGTGGTTCTCGTCTTGTGGTTCTCGTCTTGTGGATCTCGTCTTGTGGATCTCGTCTTGTGGTTCTCACAGCGTATGTGTGTAAACAGACGTTCTCCGACACAAGCCGGGGGAACCTTGACTGATAATTAAAAAGCCAGAGAACGTGCACACGCAGAACCCTGTACTCTAAGAGGCTTAGCCCGCCGAGGCTTCAGCTCCACGGCCGCCGCCCAGATTTCATTTCAAGGGTTTCCGCTTAAAGTCTTACTTACTTAAGGAGGTAAAACCACGACACTGCATATTTACCCATCAAGCATCTCTCTCTCTTCCTCTTCTTCCTCTTCTCCTTCTTCTTCTTCTGCGGTCATTTGACGGCAACGTCCAATTTAAATCATCTTATCTCCGCCTCCTCCCTGTAATGGCTCTTGTCTTCTGATATGACCTTTGTTGGCTCACCTGCCGGTCATCGTGACTCGGTGGGGGACACGGATCTCACCACAGCTGTACACCTGCGATGTGATGGGATTTAAACTGGTATTATATATATATATATATATATATATATATATATATATATATATATATATATATATATATATTAACTGGTGCCAAAAAAGCTTAACCTGCCGTCCATTATGCGCCATATCGGCACGCCTCAGGGCGCGTTATTGGGCTCAAACTGGAAAACAGGAACAGGAAACAGGAAAACCTCTTAAATGATGATGCTTGTTGGTTTAACCTCTGGTGGGAACTATGGGAGCATCGGGACCCCCTCAAGGGCTGGACTACAGGGTTCATACGGTCATGGAAAACCTGGAAAAGTCCTGGAATTATAAAATGGTTATTTCCAGGCCTGGAAAAGTCCTTGAAAAAGATCAAATCCCAAAGTTTAGTAAAAGTCATGTAAATGTGTTATATTCATGTGTTCATGTGGTTCATTTACGCTGAGTTTGAAATAATGAATATGCTTTTAAAAGAAAGACTCAAAATATAAGCAGGCATACGCTGAGTATATCTATAAATGTTTATTCTTTTAATCAAACTATTGTCTCTCATTCATTTGTGTCCTTTAAGGAATACTGTATGCTTTGGAATCCTCATAGTTTAAATACTACATTTTATCACTTTTTCATGGACACACCCAGATTTCACTAAATGTTTGGTCATGGGAATTTGGTTTAAAGTCCTGGAAAAGTCCTGGAAAAGTCCTGGAAGTCCATTGGTCAACATGTCCATGAACCCTGGGACTAACACTCAACACGAGCACAGCGTTCACCTTTAGCATTTAGATTCTTCTTCATTTTGTTCATTCCCGATATATAAAACGATAACGAGTTTGGAGAACAATAACTCCTAAATCGACGTATTTCCCGGCCTGTAACGCTCCATACTGCAGCCTCGGCTCACAATGTCAGACTGAAGGGATGAAATTGTGATATTGGTCTTTTCAGGGCGGTTTAATGTCATATTTCATATTTTGCATGTGTTCTGATGCATAAAGTAAAGCTCCTCTTTGATCACCTATATGAAGCACCTGGGGAGGTTTTACCGCCTGTCACTGATGTTGCACCCGAGAGATGAGATTATTACAATGGTAAATATTGAATAATGTCAAATATGTCTCAGAACTCCTTTTGTGTACAGTGAAAGCAGCATGTATAATTCTGATATTGAATTTCACAAATGTTAAAAAAAAAAAAAAAGAAGGGGGGGAACAAGTGGTTGGAAGGCGAGGAAGGAAGCCGAGAGACGAGGGCCGGGGAACAGAAGAGAGAGAACCGGAGAGAGAGAACCGGAGAGAGAGAACCGAGGAGGCGGAGGAACGCTGCCTTGTGTCTTCTGGCAGTCGAGCTTTTGTTTGAAATGAAAATTCAGAGTGTTTGAGGGATTACAGTGGATTGGCAGGCCCATGGGAGCCAAGCAGTTATCTGTACACCAGTAATATGGAGTATGGTAATTATCTGTGTGAGTGTGTGTGTGTGTGTGTGTGTGTGTGTGTGTGTGTGAGTGTGTGTGTGTGTGTGTGTGTGTGTGTGTGTGTGTGTGTGTGTGTGTGTGTGTGTGTGTGTGTGTGTGTGTGAGTGAGTGAGTGTGTGTGTGTGTGTGTGAGTGTGTGTGTGTGTGTGTGTGAGTGTGTGTGTGTGTGTGTGTGATGAGTGGCAATTCAAACAAACACGCAAGGTTGAAATACCTCAACATCTGATTTATATTTCTTCTCCCCGCCATTTTTTTTCTTCTTCTCTTCCCTCATTGGGTCACCCCCCCCCCCCCTCGCCTCCATTCATACATTCACACCCCTTCATCCTCTCCCTCTTCCCTTCATCCCTGCCAGTGGGGCAGAAACACACCGACACACTCCGCTGGTCTTGAGAGGCAGTAATTTTAGGTTTGTGTCCGACTTCAGATTAATGGCGATATTTTGGCTTGTAGTTTCCAAGCTGGGGAGCGTGGCCCTCTGTGTGTGTATGTGTGTGTGTGTGTTTGTGTGTGTGTGTGTGTGTGTTTCAGGGGCGTCACTCCCTTCCGCTGACTGCCGGCTCACCTTATCCATTAGGGGGTCAGTGGGAGGTGATGTTGTGGTTGAAACATACCTGTGGGGCTGACCAGGGTACGAACATAAACACTGGCTTTACAGACACACACCTGACATTCCTCAACACACACACACACACACACACACACACACACACACACACACACACACACACACACACACACATACTTGCTCTTTTATTTCAGAAACAGGGTTACAAAATTGTTGAACAAAATGCCCCCAAAAAAGAAAGTTTGGATATTAAGTCTGCTGTGAGGTGCCTAATTGTTAGTGTTGGACGCAGGTGTACCGCAGGTAAGCTGATACTGGTGTTGTTTCACCTCGAGCTGCAGGAGGAGATGCAATGCCGGATTTCATTATCTTACAAATATGATCCGTTTTATGCCAAAAGCATCACAAGTATTTGGTGTTTTCCCAAAAATAATTTAATTTCTGTCAAGAGTTGACAATGTTAGGGAGCAGTTGTTTTATGCAACAAGCGCACTTGTTTTACGTAACAAGCGCACTTGTTTTACGTAACAAGCGCACTTGTTTTACGTAACAAGCGCACTTGTTGTACTCAACAAGCGCACTTGTTTTACGCAACAAGCGCACTTGTTTTACGTAACAAGCGCACTTGTTTTACGTAACAAGCGCACTTGTTTTATGCAACAAGCGCACTTGTTTTCCGCTAAAAGCGTACTTATTTTAAGTATTAAGCGTACTCATTTTAAGTATTAAGCGTACTTATTTTATGCAACAAGTGTACTTGTTAGTGGAACCAAGTACTTGTATTGCCTAATCCATTAGTAAACCTATAAACTAAGTTAACCTTTGTTGGATGTTTATTTTGAAAGGACACTGTGTAACGGGCAGAAATCTGATGCTAGAAAATCAGATGTTTGTAAAATGTCACAGTTTATATCCACCAGCAGACATCTACGTCATCTAAATGTTTCTTTGTCAAGAAAGTAAAATCCCTCTCTTCACTTCCCTCTGTCCCGGTTTCTTATTCGTGTTCACACACACACACACACACACACACACACACACACACACACACATGACTTTCCTAGTGTGCCAGTGTAATAACAGAAGCCGTTTCTCCATCAGAATTAGTTCAACCACCACATCCTGTAATGCATTGTAATTTAATACTGTTCCAGTTCGCTGGCGTCTCGTGTTTCGGCTCAAACTCTTTTTCGCCATTTCGGGTCTTGTCGGACGCGGAGTTTAGAAAATCACCCGTTGAGCTGGAGTACCTCCGCCTCGTTCTGGAAATACTGCGATTCCTCCTGTATGCAGACGGGGAGGTAACCCCCCCCCCCCCCCACCCTCCTCCATCGCCGCCTCAGTATTTGTGTCTAAACACTCCGTCCCACAACACAAGATAGTATTCGTCTCCAGTTTAGCCGCCGTTAGCGTTAGCGCTGTGTGCAGACAACAGGCGTTAGCTCTCAGCTGTGCTGTTGCGTAAACACGAGATATTTATTTATGCATTTACTGCTTTCTGCCCGATGGATACAGTTTATCATCTGTAAACACTGCGAAGGTGAAACGCAGCAACCTTCTTCTTATGCGTGCGTTAATGTGTGTGTCCAACGTGTGTGTTTGACGTTCCATTTGCGTGATTTTCATAAAGCAAAACTGCACAATTTGAGATTTCTGTTTTCACGAGCCGCCTTAAGTTTATTGACGAGTCCTGAACCAACGTCCCGCCTCGGCTCCGCTCAGCCGGCTCCGAACACGAGGCCCAGTCCACTTTGTTTGCTTTGACTCTGTTTCATGTTCCCCGGAGTCATGCTTCAGGTGAGCTGGCATCCAGTCTGAGGGCCGCGGGGTCAGAGGTCACGGGGGTGAGGCAATAAATAATGTAAATGATTAACGAGGCGGGAGAAACAGGAGCAACTCACCTGAGTCACCACACACACACACACACACACACACAACTATTTGATCTATGGTAGGAATGTGTGAGTGCTGACCAGCAGTAAATCCTCTGAGAGCAGAAGAAAGCCGACTGCATTAAAGCTGCAGTTTAGTCTAATTTGCTAATTACAGGGTTTGTTTTGTCCTTTTTGGAGCCGGGGTCGGTCTTTGTGTGTGTGTGTGTGTGTGTGTGTGTGTGTGTGTGTGTGTGTGTGTGTGTGTGTGATTACATGGGTGCATACAAGGCCTCTTTTAGGGCTTATAGGGTGTTTTTTGTTGTTGTTTTTTTAAATACACATATCCATTGTCCTAAAATGTGCTAAAAATGAGGTATGAAAGAAACCGTGTTTTTAAGGATCGTTTGTTTTTGACGCGTCACAAAAATCCGTTGAATTAAAAGTCGGCGTGGAGAAGAGGTCGGGGTCGATATTCAAACTAAAACACGTGTCTTGAAATATTGATGTGAAACATATTTATGGTTCCGAAGCAGCCAGATTCAACATGTTTGTGTTTTAATTCCAGCAGATATTTCCATGTTTGAAAGACTTAAACTCTCCAGCCCAATGACAGGAAGCTCCTCTGTGAGGCAAAATTAAAAAACTAAATTAAAAAAACAAAAGAAACTCACAAATCTGAATGTTTTCTCTCGTCAAATAGGAAAAAAGACACACAAAAAGAAACAATTGTGTTTACTCATGTTTCTGCCTCAGCTTTCTCAATCGTCTGGCAGCAATGTAAGCAAACGTGTGTGTGTGTGTGTGTGTGTGTGTGTGTGTGTGTGTGCAGCTCCTGTACCGCGGTCATTAGACCCGTGCCGGTGAGCGGCGGGCTGATCAAAGTGTGCGTTGGCGGCCGGGCGGCCACGGACCGGCCTCTAATTGGCTGAGGAGGAAACGTGTAATGAAAGGCTATTAGCCCGGCCGGGACCCCGGAGCAGCCAGGCGCACACCCGCAGAAATTGCTTTTTTGGTTAATGGACAGTTTTCTGCCGTCTCTGTTTCGCCCTCACTTTCTCCAAACGCACCCAAATGTTCCCGAGAAGAAGAAGAAGAAATAAAAAAAAGAAGAAAAAAAAAGGTTGTAGGCGTCCGGGGAGGGATCCTGGATTCTGGACACGGTGTAATTTCATTCATCACTGAGTTTTGTGACACAATGTGTGCGTTGCTTCTTTTTTTTGCTTTGGCAAAACTAAAAAAGAGAGAGAGAGAGAGAAAGAGAAAGAGAGAGGACAATCTGAAGTGGAGGATGAATGGACTCGACCCTGAGTTTCTTCTACCGTTATGAAGCCAAGGTCACCTTCCTGCTGCCTTTTGTCGGTCGTCCAGGAATAAACCCCCAAAAAATATTTAAAATAAAAAAAACCTGCAGCAGACGGAGGGGGAGAACGAAAGAAAGAAAGAAAGAAAGAGGAGAAGTGCTCCTCTTCTCTTTTCCTTCTTTCTCGCTCTGTCTGGCTCGCCTTTGTTCGCCGCTGCAGAGTTATATATCATGTACACGATGCATGAAGTTCACCTTGTCAGAGGAACCCAACACAACCACCGGCCAGTGTGTGTGTGTGTGTGTGTGTGTGTGTGTGTGTGTGCAGGGGTTTGGCCGATTATGGAATGCATAATACGGCTCAGGTGTGAGGCAAAACTGTCATCACCCCCTATAGCCCAGATTTGCACACAACCCCCTTTTGATTTCCAACTTCATCTTTATTTTACACTTACTCTTCTTCCTCCCTCCCCCCCCTCTCCCTTTGACCGCGTCCACATGCATGTAATCTGCGCTGATAGAAAGCTCCGGATAGATCTCCCCCCCCCCCTCCCCCCCCCCCCCCCTCCCCCCCTCCCCCTAATGAAGCGCTGGCTTCGCCCAGGGTTAACCGACCACAGGCCTCCCACAGACTCTCTCATCTCCATTCAAGCGGCCTGGATTCCTCTTCACACTCCATTCTCACTTATCCTTGCATTTTGTCCGGGCAATCTTTGAAGAGAAGGAATATATATTTATATATATATATATATTCTCCTTTTTTTTTTTTAAATCTGAAAGTCTTCTTCTGGTAGATTTAAAAGACAGAAGGATGAAAGCCTTGGCTTTACAATCTGTCCACTTCTACACTCACAGGGTGTGAATTCAAACACCGGCTTCAAAAAATAGAATAAAAATGACAAAACTTGCATCACTTTGATAACGGCTGATAATAAAGCGTGTTATGAATTCAAACCACAAAGGTCGCTGTGTGCAAAGAGGAGGGAGCGTTATTGATTATTATTATTACGCTTTTACTAATGCTAGCAGCTGGATTTACCGGATAAACCTTTAAAGTGAAGCATTTACACTTAACTGTTGGATGGAAATACATTCGGCATGGGCATCTCTGGTTGTATAGAAGTCTATGCTTCATGTGTTAAAGCTGCATTCTCTCTCCTGACCACCAGGGGGCAACTCCTCTGGTTGTATAGAAGTCTATGCTTCATGTGTTAAAGCTGCATTCTCTCTCCTGACCACCAGGGGGTGACTCCTCTGGTTGTATAGAAGTCTATGCTTCATGTGTTAAAGCTGCATTCTCTCTCCTGACCACCAGGGGGTGACTCCTCTGGTTGTATAGAAGTCTATGCTTCATGTGTTAAAGCTGCATTCTCTCTTCTGACCACCAGTGGGCGACTCCTCTGGTTGTATAGAAGTCTATATAAATGACTCTACTTCTCTCTTGATGTATTCCCTCAGTAAACATTGTAAACATGAGTTTATGTCTCAATCTCTAGTTTCAAGTCTTCTTCAATACAGCATGATGTTCATTTAGTAAATTATGCTCATTTAGAGTCAAACAGACCATAAAGCAGGGGACGCTTTAGGGGCGGGACTAGCAGGTGATTGACAGGTTGCTGCATGTCCACACTGGGAGTTGTTTTTACGTCATCGTCTTCCAATACTAATCGGAGTGAATTTTCATTTCATGAAAAATGTTTTATTCAGCGTTCGGTTGTACTTAGCTCCGCCCTCTTGTGTCACTTCTGGTACTCAGAAACCAAGATGGCGACGTCCAAAATTCCACATTCGAGGGCTTCAAAACGTCAGCCCACAAACCGAAGGGTTACGTCCACTGCTTCATACTTTAGGAACAAGGATTTATAAGTGACTAGTGACAGGCAGTGCATTGGCACTCACACTCACACACACACACACACACACACACACACACACACACACACACACAAACGATGAAACCACCGCACAAACAACCCGACAATAACACCAGATATTCTCCTTCAGAAATCTAGCCGGCAAGGCCCGCCTTTCAGATGGAAATATGTTTGTGTGTCATCCCGCCACACAAAAGGGGGGAGGGAGGGGAGGGGAGGGGGAGGGGGGGAGGG
>CM042236.1:16876145-16891145 GCA_023566465.1 Cottus gobio
CCGCGGGAAGGCCGAGCCCAAAGTAATAAAGCGAACGCTGATATTTAATGAGCCGCCGGTGTTTTCCGTCTCTTCCTCTCTCTGTTGGACTTAAGCCGTTCGGCGGTGGGATTCTTTTGAAGTTAAAAACAAGCAACCTGGACATTCCTGAATCCCATTGAGAAGGGCCCGGATCGAGAAAGCCTTAAAGACGCGCAGGAAAGCGGCGCTCGGGCTTCTGTGGCTTTTAATGTTCACAGCATCCCGCTGCCTTTCATGTCCGCGCTATCTGGAATTAATTGCTTTTTCAAAGTCGGTGTGTTCGCTCTCGCCGCGCGCCGGAGAACACGTGCGCACGTTTGATTGCGCCGGTGCACGTTTCCCCCTCCCTCTGCATTTGTTTACCGTCTTTTTCTTTTTTTTTTAAAGTGCGCGCCGCTTTTGCCGTGTAACCGGATCACACTTTAGTGCTCCGACTAATTTCCCAGCCTCCCCGGCGTTTGATGTGCATTACCGAATCCTTCAGACTTCCAAGTTTTTCCCCAAAAAAAAAGGGTTTGGGCCACATGAGCAGACTGGCCGACCGCGGCACCTCGGTGACCGTCCCTCGGGGAGGCCGAGTCAGCAATCACCAGTCGGGAGGCTAAAAGGAGCGCCGTCAACCCAAACAGTCTGGTGAGAACCAGGAAAAAAAAAAAACTCTCCGCCTCTCCTTCAGACGCTCCATTTCTACCATTTTGTCTTTTTTTTTTGTATAAAACGTCAGCTAATGCAGTGCGGGGCTGGCGCCAGCGGTGTGTATGGCCGTACGCTGGTACTGTCGGTAATGTGTTTATATAACATCCCTCACATTCCACGCTAAGAGCCTTCGACTCGCCCGAGTTCACTGAAGCAGGACACACACACACACACACACACACACACACTAAGTCTGAGCACATGTGCGCAGAAAGCTACACAGACCACATGCAAACACTTTAAAGAAGGACATGCATGTTCTCACACACACACACACACACACACACTCACATATCCATTGTGGCATTACAAGAGGGGATCCCAACACGCAGCAGGAGCGGTGATCTGGGGTCCGGAGTAGTTTAGTATCTGAAGACATCCATCATCATCATCATCATCATCGGTGATGCTACCGCTACGCCGCCGCCGCTGAAGGGCAGCAGATACAGGAAGGAGTGTGTGAGCCGACTTTAGGTTCTCAGTTATTGTTTCAGATTTTATTTGTATTTTTTTACATCCAGCATCATTCTTTCATCTGTAAGTTTGAACAGACGTAATGAAATGCTGGTTTAAGTCCCTCCCACCGAAGGGTTGTGTGTTCTGTTTCGGCCTCAAAACATCTTCAACAATCTTTCCGTATCGAAATTGATGTTTTTTTGGCGCACATTAAATCCGGCGGTCGACGAAGAACTAAACAATGAGTCAGTGCAGCAACGATGACGGATATAAAAGTGAACACGCGGCCTTCACGTGTGTTTTCACACACACACACACACACACACACACACACACACCAAAGATGGCCAAACAACCCCAAACACAACACAATAGGCCGTTGCTCATCACACTACTGCTGCCCCGTGCTTTTTGTCCCTCGAGGCTCCCGGTAGTGCACGGCCCCGTGTAAACAAAGCCTGTGACGGCGCGTCCTGCCAGAGAGGTGGATGCAGCGCCGCGGCTCTTTGTGGCGCCGCCAGGCCGCCGACACTCTTTGCCGCCCTGCCAAAATTCTCCTGTTCGAGAAAAAAAAAAAGACTCGCACCAGCTTTCCTCGCTCTCCTCCTCGTCCTCGTCGCTCCATCTGTTGCTGGAACGGACTTCTTCTTCTCCTCCTTCTTCCGCTTGTCCGCCATCTTGTTTTTGCCGCCGGCGGCTGCACCGGAGAGAGAGACGTTCACTTAGAAGTCCCCGAAGTGCAGGAAACAGGAAACAGGAAACAGGAAGCGGCAGCCTCCTCCCACGGGGGGATAATCCCCATCTGAGAGGAACTTTAACTGAAAAATGTTTATTTTTCAAAAGTGTGTAAATATTTTTCAATCACCGGTCGCCCCCCCCCCCCCCAACCCCCCCCCTCTAATTCCCCATTGAGCTGTAGAGGTGATAAATAAAATAGAGCGGTTGACAATGATGGAGCGTACGAAAGGTGGAAAGAGAGGAGGGGGGGAGGGGAGGGGGGAATCAAAAGGCATCGAGTTGCCTCCGCCATTGTGTGCGTTGACACCCTAATCCGTGCAGGTGTTGTGCGGCATTCAGGTCTTTTGAGGCGCACGCCGCCGCCGCCTCTGTGCTCGCCCTGACGTCTCTACAAGGAAACAGTGGATCAGTGTTCCGGCGACTCGAACGCCACCGCGCCGCCACGCCACCACGCCGCCGCCGGCGCCAGCGAAGGCCCGCTTACAGCGCCCGGATCCCCTTAGCCTGGTCTTTGTGTCGGGGGGGCATTGTGCCGCCGCCCCTCTTTTCACCGGCGCCGTAATGACGGCTGATTAAATCCCGGTGGGCGAATGCTAGGTGTCAATCTAGCAGGATGGGGGGCACAGGTAAGCCCCGGAGGGGGGGAGTTAAGCATTTCTGATGCCGGGGTGTCAGCTGCAGAAGGAGAAGCGAGCCGCGAGAGAAATATGTATCTGTTTATTCTATTATTCGCGGTGTATCTTATTGTGGCGCTTGACACGTCGAGAATGCGCGTCAGCCCGGCGGTTTGATGCCCGGTTCTTTTTCCACCGGGGGGAGCTTACAAAACGGATGTGTTTACCGTTCCCTCCCCCCGTTTACGCCGAGTACCAGTGTGTCTGAGGCGAGGCTTATTAAATTTGATGAGTAAAAAATATGTCTTAACGCTTTATCTCGCCTTTGTGCGGCGCTGCGCCGGTATCTGCCGGCAGCCAGGCGCTCTTCTCCGGGACGCCGAGCAGATAAACAGGCCCGTGTGGCTTTCTCTCCCTCCTTTTCTCCCCCCCTTTTCTCTCTCCACCTTTTCATGAGACGCCCGTAGCCCTCCATAATTGCGCAGTCAGTCAGAGACTCCCGAGTCCGCCGCGTCCCGTGACGGGTTTTCGGGGGATTTTTTTTATTATTTTTCTTCGTTTTTTTTTTCTTCCCTTTCTGGGGTGACGGATGTTTGAAGGTTTGATCCGACACTGAGACGCGAATCAAAGGAACTTCGTGAAAGCAAATAAGCAGACAGATTTATTTTTATTTTTATTTATGAGCAGACGGACCGCGGGGGGAAACACGCCCTCCGCTTTTATTCGGGTGTTCACATCGTCTCCTCAAAGCTCCGTAAATTAACGGCCTTCAATCATCGGCGGCAGATATGGAAAATATCAGAAATCGAAAAATAAACACCTGCTGACGCTCAAACTCGTCTTTATTATTTGAGAAACGGGCGAAAAGAGTTAATAAAGTGGATATTTTTCTAATGGCAGAGATGCTGTGATATTGTATGACAGGTTATTAGTGCCCAGTTTAAACGTGACGCACTACGACGTTATGAAAATACATAAAGAATCATACAAATGCTGCAAGAAAAAGGTCAGAGGTCGGTTCAGTTCTTCATAACTTAAAAATACTTAACTTCACTCAGATACTCCTACAATATTGAGCTATTTTCTATTTAAATAAAAAGTGTTTGTTGATATATTTAAGATAATAAAAATCTACTTTTAATAAAATTTTTCAAAAAATACATTTATTGTAATTGTTTTGTATATGTACTATCATAAACCAATATACCACTAACACATATATGGCCTTATTATCCATCTTCACAAGGGTTTTCTGTATATTATAGCTTTTAAAATTTTTAAAACCTTGTGAACGAGGAGATAATCAGGATATAATATGAGATAAAAAGCATCCGCAGTTTTGGCTAAACACAACTAATGCTACAGAAAATTAGATGGGTCACTCTTTGTCTTTTACTCTGAAAAACAAAACAAAAAAAAGAAGATTTCTGCAAACAAATCTCCCCTTCAGAAGCTTTTCTATTCATTCTTTCACATTCAGAGGGAAACGTGAGCCGGTATCTCTACGTGGCTTAAGCTGCAGATCTCTGATTAAAAGGTCAACTTACGAGGCTCCGCGTTAAGTTTTTTAACTCGTGGAAAGTTGGACCCGGCGGACCGACGGGGGGGAATTAGGATGCAAAACTTTTTGTTATTCAAAGCGAAATCCAAGGGCGTTCAGACAGAGAGACAAAGTTAGCCGGGAGGAGGAGGAGGGGGGAGGAGGAGGGGGGGGATCTGTGCTGTGTCAGCACTGTGCTTAAACCAACTCCAAAGATTAATCACAGGAAAACACATACAGCACACACACACACACACACACACACAATCACACACACACACAGTTGTATATCTCGCATTCCCAGCAGTTCAAAGTGTGGTTGGTTTGAAACAGATTAAAAACTGTCTATGAAGTGATGCATTGCAATTGTCATAGCGCGGGTGGGAGAGATCTTTTTTGCATAAAAATCCACTCTTTCTTCGCGGCGCTATCAGCGGAGAGATGGAGAACTCACTAATCCTGCTGTGGTCGCATTTGCATCGGTGGCAAATAAACAAAAGCACACCATTTTTCATCTCCAGCTCCCATATTAAACGGAGATGGCGGAGGGGGAGGGGGGGAGGTGGGGGGAATCAGAGGGAGAGGGGGCACCCAAGCAGGCCCTTTGGTGTCAGACATAGGAGTGCCGATGTTTGGTCTCGGTAAATGGAAACCACTGTGGCGTGCTCGCCGCATCAATCCCTCCTTTCTCGTCGCAGGTGCGGAGACGAGGGGGAGGAGGGGCTGACGGGGGGGGGGGGCGATGAAGAGCAGATACGAGCAGACCTCAGCCCCGACACCCGGGAGACGGAAGAGGCATCAACCTCGAACATGTCTGAAACAAACCAAATTATAACTGAGACAGACTTTATTATATGCTCCTCCCCCCCCGGCCGCCGCGACCTTGAGCCCTTGACCTTCAGCCTTTGACCTTCTCAGACCCCTGAAGCGGTTTAGAGGCGTCTTTTTACGTCAGCGTCAGAGGCTCGTCAGACAAAAAGATAAAAACAAGTTATTTTGGTAGTTTATGTTACAAAAATTGGAAAACTGTGAAATTTATGCTTCCAACATATTTCAACAAGTGTTACGAATGCTGGGGAAACATGGCGGCTCTACTTTGACCTTTCCCATCCTCTCCTCCCCGGTCTTCTCCGGTCTGTGTTCGGCAGCTGGAAGTTCAGTCCGAGTTTTCCCAGATTCTTTTCCCAGGTGACCGTTGGTTATCCGGGCGACATTTTAAATGAGACGTAGAATAAAATGTTTCTGATAAAAAACTAAAAAATTCATACACAATTTTAAACTTTGTTTCGGAGGGCACATACGATGTGTTCAAAGACCGTGGGAATCCCTCATCAACGCCTCCTTTGCCACACAAGCTGCTCTCGCTTCAGAAACTCCACCCACGACCTTCGGGTTGGGACGCCCCCCAAAACGGGTGCAGGACTCGTGCTGCAAAATTATTATGAAAGGGAACAAAAACACTTCCTGTGAAACTCTCGAGAGCTCCGGATCCAAACGACATTAATATTGTAATTTAGTTTCTCCATATTGTAACATTTATATCGTGATTACTGACGACTCTTTGTGCGTCTGTTCGAGTGATGGAAGTAGCAAAATGTTGCCTTTTTGTTTCTTCTTTTAATCATTTCATTTTAAGTTTATACACATTAACACATTAACTTTATACACATGAACTCAAACTAGACAAAAAAAAAACATAATAGAAAACAAAATGCCCAGAAAATCTAGAACATATTTTGTGACAAGATCCTGCAGCTGCAAGAACTCAGCCTGTAAAAAGTCAAATAACAAAAACACAAATTCAATTTAGATTTTTATACAATATTGCTAATCCAACCAGATGTTTAATGTCATCTTTCAGCTTTTATTTCCGTGATACCAAATAAAACATAAATACATAAAATAAAACTCATGAGGCCCTGAAAGCTTCCAGATGAAGCTCTCACATATAGACCCACATGTGCAGGACGTTCCCGTTTTTAAACAAAAAAACCCAAATCAAGCGCTTCCTAAGCAGAACTCCGTAATCCACTTCCAGAAGCACCCCAACATCTTCCTCATCCTCATCACCATCATCACCATTTCTGCCCTCAGCAGCTGGGAGATACCGTTTCGGGCCCTTCGGCGTCTGATCGGTGCCGGCGTTGGAAACAATTTGTCGATTGGCTGCGGTTACACCGGCAGCTCTTGTCGCCTTTTCTTCCCGCCTGACCCGTGAGGAAAGAGATTAGCTATTCAAGGCGGGCAGCGGAGTGACAATCGGAGCATCAGATCAATATTACTTATCTGGCCCCCGCCGCCTCGGCATTACACTCCCTGGTACAGTAGCACACCTGGAGGAACCGGTGAGTGTGTGGTGATTAGATTAGGCTTTTTACTGTACACACACAATCACACACACACGCGCACACACACACACACACTGATAAGAAATGCTTCCTCTCTTCCAGCGGCCGTGTGAAGTGGAGAGGATAAAGACTACAAGCCCGGGGTGTTTGAGTTTGTTGCTCTCTGCGGAGGAGGGCTGGAAGGTTATTGGTTCGCTGTCACACCGTTTTTATTTTGTTTCTTCGTGGCTCTGAATCGTCCAGCGAGTTGACTTTGTTACTTTTTTTTAGTTTGTTCGCAACGACGAGCAGAGCCGGGTCTTTGAAACCAAGCTGGTAGGATATGAAGTTTACTGGGAGGAAGAAAGGTCTTCATGGCTCCAGTAAAGATCCAGATAATATAATACCAGGCAGCAGTCAAATGCTCTGGTTGTTTTTTGTATGTTTTTATGTCGTCACATGTTTGTGTTGTTTCTTTTTGTCAGGCCATCACTGTAAAAAAAAAGAAGTCTGTGCTTCATGTGTTAAAGCTGCATTCTCTCTCCTGACCACCAGGGGGCGACTCCTCTGGTTGTATAGAAGTCTATGCTTCATGTGTTAAAGCTGCATTCTCTCTCCTGACCACCAGGGGGCGACTCCTCTGGTTGTATAGAAGTCTATGCTTCATGTGTTAAAGCTGCATTCTCTCTCCTGACCACCAGGGGGCGACTCCTCTGGTTGTATAGAAGTATATGTGTCATGTGTTAAAGCTGCATTCTCTCTCCTGACCACCAGGGTGCGACTCCTTTGGTTGTATAGAAGTCTATGTGTCATGTGTTAAAGCTGCATTCTGGATGCTTTAAGGCGGGGCTACAAGGTGATTGACAGGTCACCTCCTTCACTCTATACAGCCTACAATACTTACCAACAACCGCATGCGTGTAACGAGTGAAAATGTACATGTATGTCATTTCGAATGGCAGATATTTGACTGTCAATTTGCTGATGAATAAAACATAATTCTACTTAACTCAAAGACACTCAGTGGACTAACCGACGACATCGGCAAAATTAAAGCTCGTGTCCATCAAAGGAATTCCTCCTTCAGTTAAGACGAGCCGACTCTTCTCGTTCTTTCCGTCGCTCATCATCCCTCCTGTATTTCATAAATGGCTGCATGTAGCCCGACCCTCGGCTGCAGATGATTCGGGATGTGCAGAGATAGAGAGAGAGAGCCGGTCGCAGGTTTTTAAACGAACCGTTGGCGCCTTCATCTCCGCCTTGTAAATAATTAGAATTCCCCAGCTGACTGCGGCGCCCGGACACTTCCATAATTACATTGTCAGCGCGGCGGCGGCTGATTAAGGCCGAGCTGTGAAGTATGGCATTAGCACTGGCACTGTGTCTGCATGTGGAACAGAACAGATGACCCAGCAGGCTCTGCAGAGGAACCGGAGGCCGGCGGATCGGCCAACCGATAGGGAAGATTCACCGGGAAAAATCCTCATGCCGATATCGACAATCTCTAAAATATCTCTGGAATTATTTGGTGAGTTGTCTTGCTTGTCCCTCAACCTGCTTAGTTTCCCAGCATGCACTTTGACAGAATAAAGCTTCAAGATGTGACTTTAAGGTTAAATTAAAAGGCATTCCTTTCTGAGGATTCTAGTTTTTGTTGTTTGCATTTTTCATTTGAAAAAGAAGAATTTTCCAAAAGGGTATGTCATTTTTTTTGCATGTTTGGAATACCAACCGGGGTAAAAACAAGAAAAAATGAATATTTGAATACCAACATTTTGAACCAAACAAACCCAACAAACAAATGAACAAAACGTCCAATATTTTGGGTCCAGCTCCAGTTTAATGGTTCATAATTCATACTTTCCACGAACGTCTGTGCAAAGAAATGTCAGAATGAGCCCATGTGCGGATATTTAGTGGGCTCCTAAATCACAAGATGTCTAAAGCCGCAATGCATTCTGGTCTTTTAGAATCCAGCTCCAGTGGAGGAACTGGTATAGTTTGACTGACAGCTGAATAACGTTTGATGTTCCCTCTTCTGAACATTGTTTTTGGGGTCAATTAGGAGCAAGAGACATTCTCCAAAAGGAACATTGGTTGCAGGAATGCACAGGTGCGTCGCCTCAGGTGGAGGCCGGACCAGGTATGGTACAAGTACCAGCGCTTAGAGAGATACAGGTGCAAAGAGACTGTTTCATTAGACAACGTTGTGTTTTTCTGCTTTTTTTCGAAGTATTTAGTTGTGTAATTTCCATCAGACGCCACAGGTGTGTTGTGGCCACGCCCCGTTTCGACGGCTCATCGCATCACAATCGAAGAACACTCGTAGCAAATTGGCTCTGAGCAAAACCAGGCAATTAGTTTTTCTAGATATGTGTTCAAAAAGGGATCAAAGGCAGGTTTCGTTTACCTGGAAGGGTTTTGATCCCATGTGCTACCCGGTTCTCGCGGTCGAGTAAGACTCCGATACTTCGGGAGTGCTCCGGGAACCGCGGACGAACCAGGAGAGAGATATGCCGGACACGTTGAGCTTTTCCGAACTTCCGTGCTCATCGGGCCTTCGCTCATGTCCTGTCCCTTTAAGACCTTTTGTCACCTCCCTCTCACCCTCGTCACGACCATAAAGCCCAGAGGACGATGAAGATTACCGTGATGGATATTTACCACCGGACCACACACTCTGATTTATCACATGCTCGGCTCGAATATGATGAGTTACTGTATCATACATCTCTGCTGGGTGAAGCTCCAGTGTAGGAAAAGACTTCCCCCCCCCCATCCCCCTTCCTCCTCCCCCTTTCCCCTGACCTTGCAGCTGCACGACTGCAGTAATGCGCTGCAGATGAAGAGAGGAGCAAATCCAGCGGAGATAATAGACGAATCATCTCCACGAGGTGGTGGAATACAAAAAAATAAAAAAATAAAATCCCCAGACAAACAGACAGCCTGTGTGCTCGTGGACGCCCCTTTAAGGAACGCTTAAGTGTTGATAAGTAATTATCCCGGCCCAAAGGCACGATGGGACTCCCGGACGAGAGGCAACATTTGCATGATGCGATGTTTGCAGCGTTCCCGCGTGCAGCAAATCTTTAAAGGACGGATTGCGGACTAAGAATCTGAGGAATCAGTAATTGAATTAGTGATCGCCTGCGCCTGCTTCGTTTTTCTTACGAGTATAATTCTGCACGCATGTGTGTACTTAATGCCACTTGTATGTACTTAGTGTACATGCATAATACCGCTGAGCGGGGCAGAGGGTGTTTGAGGCTCCGCTGGTGTCTTCATCGCCAACAATCCACTTAAGATCTGCGAGGAAGAGGAAATAAAAGGATTCTGACGTCAGATCTTTTACGGGTTTTTGCTGTAAAACGGCAAAACGTTCTGCAGGAAGTCACGACGACGGCAGAGAGATCACAGGAGGTGTAATACATCAGATTTCCACAATTTTTGGTGTTTTTTTGCACTGGCGCCTCTGGGAACGTCGCGGGAATTCCGGTTCGTCACGAAGTTTGCGAGATCGAAGTTCCTGATTTATTATTCCGACCAAACCGCCCCTTTTATTTTGCATTCTAAACAAAAAACGGGAACTATAGAAACTTCCTGTGAGGAAAGAGCTTCAGCGGCGAGCTTCCACAGCGTGCCGGAGTATCGGAAGCTGGAATCTCACGTCAACTGGCTTTGGGATGATTTTTAATGGTGTCGAAGATTGGATTTCAAGTTCTTGCTTTCCAATATATAAAGAATCCCGGAAGACAGGATAAGATGAAGGAAAACCAGCGGCAGCAGCGTTCCTCTTTCTTTACATTAAGGTTTGTTCACGGAGACAATTATTAGCAAAAGGAATTCCAATTTGGCTGTATTTGCACTCGCCACACGAGGAAGACGAGGAAGACACTAACAAGCAGCGCCGGGCGGCCGGGTTTATATTACATAAGAACATTTCCATGAAAGAGGCCTCTCGCCTTATTTCCCTTCAAAAGAAATGAATAAAGCAAAACGGGAGTCGGGTGGAAGACGAGCGGCGCCCCGAGTTTGACCCGAGAGCGAGGCGGGTCAGGAGGAGGAGGAGGAGGAGGAGGAAGAGGACGGGTGTCAGGACGGAGCACAAGGAGCAGTTAGAGAAAATAAACAGATGGGAGCTTTGAGGATATTCTATCTGAAGCTTAGTCCTGTTGAGTATAAATATGGTGGCGGGTAAGCCATCTAAATAGGCCTGTGTTTACCTGTCTGCACAGCCCAAATTAATCACCCATGCCGCCACGAGCCACCGGGGAGGGAGGGAGGGGGGGAGTGAGGGGGGGAGGGAGGGGAGGGGGAGTTAGGAGTGTAAACACGGCTAAAAGCTACTGGTTGGCACCATTTTGTTTTGGTTAGGATACAGAGTGAGTGATTAGGCTGCTCGGCTGTGATGAAGGGTGGCAGGAGTGATGGAGGGCCGGTGTGTGTGTGTGTGTGTGTGTGTGTGTTTTAGGACTTTTTTTCTGAGATTCTATGAATTTTCACGGCATTTTAACTTCCATTTAAATGTGACACTAGTTTAACTGGCTGAATAAAATCATATTCAGTAAAATGTTGAAATGGATTATTATTGTTATTATTATTGAAATGTAGCGTTTTATTCACTTTAACAAGACTTTAAATGGGATTCGATCCCTGCGGCCGCGTATTATTTATGTTTTTGGACATTTTAAAGACCAAGCCAGGGAAAGAATTGAGCGGTCATGGGAACGACGCTCCGATATCCTTGATACCAGATCAATACATCAGCGAACCGATCTCTGGGTCCGAAGCCGGGCGGATTAAAACACCAACAATATTCTGCAGCGGTCACATGACTTGTTCCCCTTTGTGCTGCGCCTCTGCTGACAGAATAAGGAGTCAGATAAGATGTGTGTGTGTGTGTGTGTGTGTGTGTGTGTGTGGGAGCGTTTGTTCTGGGTTTTCCATTATGTGATTTGGCACGCTGATGCCTTTCATTCCAATCATTAGAATTCCGGATCAGGGCGGCTTTCAGGTGCAGGAGAGACGAGCGGCCTCTGGATTAGCGGTCCTGCGTCGCCACCGCGGGATCGACTCCCAACGAGGCCGATTATCAAACCGCTGCTCGCACCTGACGCGATTAATGCACTTTTTTAACCTTTTTTTTAAAGGGAATGGGAAGGGGGGGGGGTTAATTTAATATATGCTTGGTGCTTAATAATCATAAGCCCTGCGTTTTTTAGGGCCTATGCAAAAATGATATTAGCGCTTTCGGAAGCACCGTGACGACGGGGCTTTCTGCAGATTCCAGGTTTTCTTCTGAAGTTTTTTTTGTGGCAAAAAGTTTCGGAAGGGAGGGGAAAGGTAAGGCACGGGGATAAAGACAGAGACGCTTCTGTATGAAGGCAGGAGTCACTGTCACATGACTTAAATGCTCTTGTATTGATTGGTTGATGAAAGGTCAAAAGGTCAACTTGGGTTGATTGGAGCAAAATGGCCGACATTTGGCTGCTGGGACCCAAAGTATTCCCAAACTATTGATGTGGGGGGACGGGGGACGCCAAAGAAAATCTGCAAAGTTTCCCTTTAAGAGAGGCAGTTTTCATACGGTCATGGAAAACCTGGAAAAGTCATGGAATTTTAATATGGTTATTTCCAGGCCTGGAAAAACTAAAATCCTCAAAGTTTAGTAAAAGTCATGTAAATGTGTTATATTCATGTGTTCATGTGGTTCATTTACGCTGAGTTTGAAATAATGAATATGCTTTTAAAAGAAAGACTCAAAATATAAGCAGGCATACGCTGAGTATATCTATAAATGTTTATTCTTTTAATCAAACTATTGTCTCTCATTCATTTATGTCCTTTAAGGAATACTGTATGCTTTGGAATCCTCATTGTTAGTTTAAATACTACATTTTATCACTTTTTCATGGACACACCCAGATTTCACTAAATGTTTGGTCATGGGAATTTAGTTTAAAGTCCTGGAAAAGTCCTGGAAAAGTCCTGGAAAAGGGTTATGGGTTATGGCCTGAGTTTAGTTTCTTGGTGCGTTTGTGTGTTCAATGAAAAGGACGTAAAAACCAGACACGCTGCGGCGAGACGTTCGGGCTCCAGCGAGGCCGGCGATACCGTTAGCATACGTCCTGTAATTAGCCGGCGTAGCCGCGGGGCTCGCTGTTAATTAATTCCCTTCAATGCAACAACAAAATGTTTTTCTTCTTCAGTAATGAACGTTTGCAAACACAACGTTCTCCCTCATTCCAACATGTCTCCCCTCCCATCTGAACTCTTTTTTAGCTTTTCCCAGAGTTAGCGTTAGCCGGGTACAATGGCGTGATCCTCCTCCCCACAAGTCAGGCCGAGCACCTGCTTCCTCCTGATTAACGCACAACATAAAAACACCGACCGCTCATGATATTTTGTGCGTTTTCAGTCCTTTTTCTTTTCTCCGTTACCCGGTAAGCCGCCGAGCAATTTCTGCCTCGCCGCAAACTTTCTGGATTCCCGTGACTTGAGCGGAGGAGAATGGGGACGGGGAAGTAATGCCCTTTTGAGTCCGGCTGACATGTTTGTCTTTGGGATAATTCCCCGCAAAACACCCGATGGCGCTCCCTGTCACACCTCCTTTCTCTCGTCTATCTCTCCACCCGTCACCGGGCGGGAAAAGGAGGAGAAGGCCAAAGGGTTTTTCCTCTGGTGTGAAATGCAAACTGTCATTAAGTGGGAGAGGGCGAGCGGACCGACAACGAGAGGGGAGAAAGCCTCCCTTCATTGTGTCTCAATAACTTTAAAAAGAAGACTAATCCATTCTGCTCTTAATTGCATGCCACGTCCCCCGACACACACACACACACACACACACACACACACACACACACTCCACAATGTGGAGGAGGCACACATTTAAACAGACTTCCCGAGATTCCCATTTCAAATGCCGTAATGAGTTTTTTTAAAGAACATAATGGTCTATATTATATTATAAATTTTTAGCAGGAGGAGGTGACGAGTTAAAAAAGAAAAAAAAGCTTTCCCTTTTCCCGTTTGTCTTTCGCGAGCTGAAATGTAAAAACTGTGTGTGTGTGTGTGAGAAGTGAGGGGCTCGGCGGGAGACAGCGCTCCGAGGATTAAGGTCTGATTCCTCCTGTTCTCTCATTGAGACTCAATCCAACAGTTTGATTGGGACTTTTAATTATACGGCGGTAATTATGGGCCAGATCTGGAGGTTTGAAAAGAGAGAATTAAAGTTCATTTTGTTTGGCTAATTATCAAAGCTTTCGGCCCTGGTGTGTGTATGTGTATATGTTTGTGTGTGTGTGTGTGTGTGTGTGTGTGTGTGTGTGTGTGTGTGTGTGTGTGTGTGTGTGTGTGTGTTCAGCCAAAGCCGACGGCACAAGCAGGACCCCGGATCACAGATACTCTGTAATTAAGGCAAAAAAAAAGGTTACTTGGGAAAGAAAAGATGAGCGAGCTTATTTAGCGCAAAAGAAGAAAAACACAGACACACACACACACACACACACACACACACACGCACACACACACACACACACACACACACACACACACACACACACGCACACACACACACACACACACACACACACACACACACACACACACACTCTGATAGGGAAAATCGGATCCTGTCTTTCATTCCCCGTAATTCTAATTCTTCTGTATCTGGCTCCACTTTTCCGTCACTATCAGCACTCGCAAATTACAACGTTTCACATTCATCAGGACAGAAGCTCGTCCGGGTAATTGAGTTGATTTCTTTTTTAAAGTTTTTATTCCCCCTTTTTTTTCCCTCCCCCTCGTTCTTCCATAAGTCCAGCCAGGCCCTCCCCCTCCTCCCTCCCATCCCTCCATCCCCGTCCGGTCGAATCTGCTCCTGCTGACACGCGACACACACACACACACACACACACACACACACACACACACACACACACACACACACACACACACACACACACTGTGCTTTTTCTAATTTTTTTTGCATTACATTGCATTAGCTCCACCGGGTTTAAAGGAGAAACCAATACAGGAATCATTCTGTGGCAGAAAGCAAGAAGCTGCGATTTGGGCTCAGGAGTCAATCTGGCGCCCGGTGATGATGGCGGTGGAGTTAACGCGCTCGGCAAGGCCTGATTAGGCCGTCTTAGGCCGGGGAGTCATATATGTGCTATTTCGCTGATAGGCTGCGAATCTGGATTTCCTGCTCCAGTGCGCTCGCGGAGCTAAACCCATCCAACCGAGGAGGCTAGGCAAAGTGGGGAAGGTGATTTCCTCCATCTCCTGCACACACACACACACGCACACGTGCATGCACGCACACACACGTGCATGCACGCACACACACGTGCGTGCACACACACACACGTGCATGCACACACACACGCGCACGCACACACTCGAGTCACGCGTGAACATCATCGCCTCGGTACAACCTCATGAAATCTATTTGAAAAAAATATATAAAAAAATGTCCGTGTGTGTGTGTGTGTGTGTGTATGACAAAGAGCGAAATGTATTCATTGAAGGATTCTGGGGGAGAAAAGATCAAATTTACTGGACTGCAGTGAAAAAAAAAATGTACATGTATTTTTCTTTTTTGGGG
>CM042236.1:16896145-16906145 GCA_023566465.1 Cottus gobio
AACCACCTGTTTGCTCTCTGAACTGGCTTATATTGGTTGTGTCACATCATTTGAAGTGAAATACATTTTGAGTGACTGTGTTTAATCAATGACATGTGTTCTCTATTTGTATTTGATTGTTGCCACTTGTGTTTACCAGTATGGATGACATGTGCATTAGAGTGCAGAATGTGTTTTGAGACTGAGAATGTGTTTAGAGTTTTGCTGAAAAGTGTAAGTGAGATCTGCAAATTGTGTTTTACCATGTGAAATAGTTTAAGGTATTGACAACAGACTGCACAATTAACTAAATGAGTCCAGGCAACTGAGATCTTTGTTCAGCTGATGGGTTTTAGTGTTTTAGCAATTGAGAAAAACTGTAACGCTCACTTTTAAGACTCTACAGCCTGACATTGTTAAAGAGTGTAAATGTAATTTTTATTATTTTTAAATATATATATATATTGTTTTGATTTATATCTTTTTTTAATATATATACATTTGAATATATATATATATAAATATATATATATATATATATATTAAAATATACATATATATTGTGTATATATTTTGTATATATATATAGTTTTGTATATATACATATGTAATATATATATATTTTTTCTTTTTTAAATATATTTTTGTATAAATACATATATTTTAATACATAACCTCCTTTGCTAAGGTCCAAACAACTAAAATGTAAATATTATGCGTTGAAACTAAAAATACTGACCAGCTCTCATAAATCCTGCAGAAGTTAAAATACCCAAAATTATATTTTCATTCTCAACAACTGGAAGGAGAACGTCCTCTTTGATCTGTTTGGTAACCAGACGCTACATTCAAGCTTCTAATCGCTCATCCCGTTAGTTCATAAGTCTCGAAGTCAATACTCATCCGGGTACCGAGCCCAGGCCGAGCCCAGGCCGAGCTTACTCCCCCCTCCGTCACTCAGCCGGATAACATCTGGATGAGCTCAGGTGATTACACTCTTTAGGCCAATGCTAATTGCGAGGTCTCTGCTCTAAGTACTGTAAAAGTATTAATTAAAGCCAACCATTAATCAAGGCCTTTGGCAGCTGGAACCACGAGGAAGACAGCGAGGAGGAGGAGGAGGAGGAGGAGGAGGAGGGATGGGGGGAAAAGAAGAAAGGGAGGCTTTCTTTCATGTCTCAGAGCTGATCTTCACTTCCTCCGAGTGAACGTGGGTGGAGGTGGAGGTGGAGGTGTGATCCGAAACCGTTCCAGTGCCTTCAGAGAGGGAGGAGCCAGGAGGTCAAAGGGTCGCGAAAGGTCGGTGACTCCCATAGGCCGAGGTCTCGGCTGCCAGCACCCAGAAGGCTGCAAGCCGACTCCCACGTGGACTCTGATGCCACAACATCTGCGTTTCAGTCCAGATACCAAGAACTACAAAGAAATACTTCTACTTCCTCCCACACTTCTAAATCTCGCCGACGACTGAAAAACTTGCCAGAACTTGTCAGAGACTGATGTCCTCCTCTCGTCTATTCCGTCTTATTGTGATGCGCATTAAACTCTGAAGGATTTCCTGCAGACCTGCTCCCTGTTGCAGCCCAAAGCCGCATAATGCTCTTACTCCTGCTTCCTGTGACCGGCTACGGGAGCTGGACGGGGACAAACATCATCCACTTAAGCTGTTTGCTTTTTGGAGTGTTTTCACTCAGATTCTGCACATGAAGTTCCTGTTTCTGTTTTGAACCAGCCGGTTTATTTGAACCAACCTTGAGACTTCGGTCTGCAGATAGAATAAAAATACACGGAGCGGATTATGGGAAAGAAAAGGATTCGCTTCATTCCACGATTCACGATTAACCCGCGGAGCGCCGGCCATCTGTTTTCTTAACTCCGCCTCTTGTTTTTTTAACTCTGCCTCTTGTTTTCTTAACCCTTCCTCTTGTTTTCTTAACTCCGCCTCTTGTTTTCTTAACCCCACCTTTTGTTTTCTTAACTCCACCTCTTGTTTTTTTAACCACGCCTCTTGTTATCTTAACCCGCCTCTTGTTTTCTTAGCTCTGCCTCTTGTTTTCTTAACTCCGCCTCTTGTTTTCTTAACCACGCCTCTCATTTTCTTAGCTCTGTCTCTTGTTTTCTCAACCCCGCCTCTTGTTTTCTTAACCCCGCCTCTTGTTTTCTTAACTCTGCCTCTTGTTTTCTTTACCACGCCTCTTGTTTTCTTAACCCTGCCTCTTGTTTTCTTAACTCCGCCTCTTGTTTTCTTAACCCCGCCTCTTGTTTTCTTAAACCCGCCTCTTGTTTTCTTAACTCCGCCTCTTGTTTTCTTAACCCCGCCTCCATGAATAACCCGTGTTTGTTCTCTCAGGAACGTGTCCAGGTTGCTCTGATTTGACCAAACAGACTCCTGTTTGGACACAGGAAAAAATATCCGTGTTCCCGGCAGTATTCCCAAGTCCCCTCCCTCGACTTAAAAAGTTAAAATTATACACTGGTTCTTATTAAAAGCTCAGATTATTGCCCTGAGCCTTAATTTATACATATGCATGCGCTTAAGCTCTGAATATGCGGACAGCCGGGCCGGGGAGGAAGCCGGCGTGGAATCCTATTACGGCCTCTACCTGGTAAACCCTCTGACTCTGAGACAAAGACATGGGTGATGAACGACAGAGAAGAAGAAGAAGAAGAAGAAGAAGAAGAAGAAGAAGAAGAAGAAGAACAAAGGGCCCTTGTGGCGCGATCGGAGAGGCGGAGCGGTGGAAGAGGGTTTTATTGTGGGTTCGAGTCAGCGGACTAAAGGTTGGGGTTCGGAGGGGGAAGGGGGGAGATATTTCGTTTCCATCCCTTTCTCCGGGATGAGCATAATCTTCTCGTCCATCTCCACTCTCTCTTCTTTCCCGCTGACCCGTCGTTTCCAAAATGGCTGCTGAGGGCCAGAGGAGGATGCTCAATTTGTAGAGCGTCTAAAATGTTAAAGAGGCCGTGAGAGACAGGGGGTGAGGGGGGGGTGGGGGTGGGGAGGAAGGGGAGGCACTCGGGTTTCCCTAATGGCTGCGCGGGGATCGCTAAATGATTTTCTGGGCTCGGGGCCCAGCCGGGTCCCCGTCGAGGTCTTTGTCCCATGACAGACGGACAAAACGGGGCACAGAAGAGGAAGCGCTGTCCAGATAGGAGCGCTAATGAAAGGTGGAAACGGACCCGGAGGCTGGAGCGCCGTGGGGGGGAGGGGTGAGGGGGGTCCGGAGACGACATCGCTCCAGGTTAGGAACCCTGAAAGGCAAGAGAAAGTAGAAAGGTAGAGCCAGCTGTAAGTCCTGAACCAGGAGAGGTTTTGTTACCCAGAATTCAACTTTTTAAACTTTTGTTTTGAGAGAAACGCTGGATCACCAGCCAGGCCGAGCCGGAGGCCGAGCCGGAGGCCGAGCCGGTGACCCAGAAGTCCCTCTTTTTACTGTGCAACTGTTGTTGTTTTACGGTAAGTCGATTACCTGCAAGCTAAGCCCAATGGAGCTTGAACATACCGTTAAACATATTTATCTGTATCCCAAAGCAAAGCTGCGTGTCAGACTTTACATATTACCACAAACAAGGGGGCCAACGGGGGTCAATGTGGGCCAACGGGGGCCAATGGGGGTCAATGTGGGCCAACGGGGACCAATGGGGGTCAATGTGGGCCATTAAGGGCTAATGGGGGCCGATGGGGGTCAATGTGGGCCAACGGGGGCCAATGAGGGCCAACAGCGGTCAATGGGGGCCAATGGGGACAAATGGGGGCCAACGAGGTCCAATGAGGGTCAATGTGGGCCAATGGGGGCTACTGTGGGCCATTGGAGGCCGATGGGGGTCAATGTGGGCCAATGAGGGCTACTGGGGGCCAATGGGGACAAATGGGGGCCAACGGGGGTCCAATGAGGGTCAATGTGGGCCAATGGGGGCTACTGTGGGCCAATGGGGGCCGATGGGGGTCAATGTGGGTCAACGGGGGCCAATGGGGGCCAACAGAGGCCAATGGGTGCCAAAGGAGGGCAATGGGGGCCAACTGGGGCCAATGTTTTATTCCTCTTTACCCTTGTGGGTTAACCAGGTGACTTCGTCCTTGCTTTGTGATATTTCAGCCTAAATAATCGAACATTTAATCCCTTTTAAGATAAGAAAGAAAAAGTGCTTCATCATTGTTAGCCTATGCTAACAAGAAGCTAATGGCTAACATCCATCACACAGCAGCAGCGCTGGCGTCTGCGTGAGGCCATGTTTGATGATGTCATTGCTGAAGGCTTTAAAGACCTCAGCACTTCCTCTTCCTCAGTAACTTCCCTTATTGACGGCGGCGGATGTTCTCGGTCAGAACTTTTAAAGAAATAAAACGAGGACAATTATTTCCAGTGCAAAAAAAGCACAACCAAAAATGTCATTAAACTCGTTTAATGTACGATTTAACTCAAATGTAGGTTTCTTTTCGCTGTGGGTCCATGAAAGGCGAGGAGGAGGAGGAGGAGGAAGGTGCATTAACTCGTTCTTTTTTTTCATTACCGTTTAACTTATTCACGCTCTTTCACAATCACCCTTTTTTTTTTACAAGGTCAACGTAAAATTAACTTGAAATGTACACCTCCTCCAGCAATCACTCCTCTCAATTTCGGAAAAACGCCTTTTATGCCTGGAAATTGTGGGAGTGGAGGAGGGGGAGTGGGGAGAGGAGGGGGGGGGGAGAAAGGGCCCTCGCAGACCTACTTTCTTTTCTTTTTCCAACAAAAAAAAAAAGAATAAATCGCACAATTCATGAAGTCGATAGTGTGGAGAGTCCTCACTTAATTAAACTTGTGCGCGCGGTGCAAAGTTTAAAAAGAGAGAAGAAGAAGAAGAAGCTGCACTTATGTCACGCCGTGAAAGTGGGCAAATTATCAAATACAAATTAATTAGTGTTTTTTTCTTTTTTTTTTTCGAATCCGCGTTCGGAGCAATGAATCCCGTTTTGGAAAATTAAAAAGATACGGCCGGCTCCTCGCTCAGCTCGCCGCTTATTCCCAGAAAAATATGCACAAACAGGGTCGCTCTAATTTTACACATTAGTACGTTGGAGCGATTCTCCGTACAGTCGTCCCCGAGCACGATGCTGCGCATTTTAATTAATATAAATATGGAAATGTGAGATACACATCGCGCTCGACGCCGCCCACAGGTCGCAGAGCAAAGCATCGTGGGTAATAAAAATACAAAAAACGTCGAAAAAGAGGTGAAAAAAGAGTGATACGTCTATCATGTTTGACATTTCTCTCATATATTTGAATATGAATGCGATAAAAAGGGGTGGGGGGAGGAGGGGAAGGGGGTGGGGCTTCCCCCGTGAAAAGTGAGGGTGTGGCGGGTACTTGGTACTCCGCAGCCTTATCGGGCCTCTCGGTCATTAAACCCTTTCAGCCGCCTCTCCACGTCCTGTTTGCGTGCTCAGAACTTTTAAGGTTTCACGCTGGCGGACGTGATTTGAGAGGGAAGGGGGGAGGGGGGAGGGGGGGCGGCGAGTTAATTAACGGCACGTCGGGAAAGCCGACATAATAGTACACCTCAGAAAAAGACTTGACATTGAGATGGGCGGATAAGTCATTAATTGGTTTTCCTTATTGGTACAATGGCGCGGCGGCGGGAAGAGGAGGAGGAAGGTCAGGCCGACTTTGACAGGAAGCACAACTATATTATGTATGAGAGTATGGGGGGGGGGGGGGATGCAAAGTCGATGGGAGATAAAAGAAGAAGCAAGCGAAACAAAGTAATTACACCTGAGATGCTGATGCAGGTCAGACCGGGACCCCTCCCCCCCCCAAAACCCATCCTCCTCCTCTACTTCCTCTTGGGGTGGTGTGGGGGTGTGAGGGGGGGGTGGCACCCATCTGAAACGCATATAATTCCAGAGCCCCGAGATGAGCGGCGGCGATAGGGCGAGTACGGGGAATACGGCGAGATAATTACGGGTGATACTCGTGATGGTGTGAAAAGGTGCGCCCGGAAGATAAAACACTCATCAGAGAGGGAGGCGGGCGAGAGAGAGAGAGAGAGAGAGAGAGAGAGAGAGAGAGAGAGAGGGCGCCGGATAAACAAATGCAGGGAGAGAGGGAACAAGAGAGGGGGAAGAGGAGGAAGAGGAAGAGGAGGAGGAGGATGGCAAGGTGAAAGGCAGTGAAATTAAGGTTATGCCGTGCGGGGGGGGGGGGGTCAAGCAGGGTCAGCGCCGCTCTTATCTCGCGTGCAATCTGCAGGGTTTTTAATGCACGCCGTTTTTTTTTTGCATTCGGTTCAAAGTGACGACCGGTGTGTGTGTGTGTGTGTCACTCACACACACACACACACACACACACACACACACACACACACACACACACACACACACACACACACACACACACATCCTGATTGCTTTAATACAACTTTTAATACCAGACGAGAGTTCGTCTGAGCCCCTCTGCACAGTCTGGCAGGGAGCCGTTGAGCCAGCGCTGCAGGAGATAAGAGGCCCGGCGCCCCCGTGGCCTTGTTTAGGTGGAGAGGCCGGGCGGTTGAGGCCGGCGTGCCGTGTCCACTCGTACAGGTGAACACGCATGTGGCCACAGCTGCAGCAGCAGCGATGCGTATCAGCCTGCCGCTTGCTGTCCTTCATTCTCTCCCTCTCTGCCACTCTCTTCGCCTCCTTTCGTGCAGAGACGGGAGATAAGACAGCAGATAGGGCTTCATGGCGTGAATGATAAGGAGTCACCACTCACGCGTCCCATCAGGGGTGAAAAACACACACACACAAAAACACACAAAAAACACAGCGAAAGCCAAATGAAGTACCGTATCGCGGACATCTGACACTTAATGCAACTCCATTTCCAAGTAATATGCTGCGGCCCTAATGGATCTGAGATTCTGGGCCTTTTGAGTTTATTGATTCATTTTGGTACACTTTGTCCTCTGAAGGATATTGCCGGCCTGAAAGTGTGTGCAGATGCAGCCGATACGGTTATTACGAACGCTTCTGCTTTGTTTTCCAATGCGGCGGCGGCGATCCGGCTTCTCAGAAAAACACCCGAAAAAACGCACACATGCACAAAAAAATAAAAACACACACACAAAAAACAACCAGAATCTGCATCAAGATTAGCTTCTGTGAAGCCGGGATGCGGTCTTTGCACGCACACGCGTGACCTCTGGACACTTATCTGATGGGTCGGCCGCTGTTGCGCAACTCTTCTCTTATCGGGATCCGGTTGTTGCTTCCTCTCTTTTTGTTTTTGCAGAGAATTTAAGCTCCTCGAACGCAAAAGCAACCGCGTTTTTATTTCAAATGTGATACAAAATGAAACATACGGATCAAAAGGCCCTTCAGCCGCCTGTCAGACACGTCGCAGGGTTTTTAACACATGTTGACCAATTGAGTTCCAGGACTCTTCCAGGACTTTAAACCAAATTCCCATGACCAAACATTTAGTGAAATCTGGGTGTGTCCATGAAAAAGTGATAAAATGTAGTATTTAAACTAACAATGAGGATTCCAAAGCATACAGTATTCCTTAAAGGACACAAATGAATGAGAGACAATAGTTTGATTAAAAGGGCGACTGTGGCTCAGTGGTTAGCAAGTCGGTCTTTCAATCAGAAGGTCGGTGGTTCGATCCCCGGCTCCGGCAGTCTGCGTCGTTGTGTCCTTGAGCAAGACACTTAACCCTCATTGCTCACCGTTGCTGTGTCTACGGTCTACTGTATATCATGTAAGTCACTTTGGATAAAAGCGTCAGCTAAATGAAATGTAATGTAATGTAATGTAAAAGAATAAACATTTATAGATATACTCAGCGTATGCCTGCTTATATTTTGAGTCTTTTAAAAGCATATTCATTATTTCAAACTCAGCGTAAATGAACCACATGAACACATGAATATAACACATTTACATGACTTTTACTAAACTTTGGGGATTTTTTTTTTCAAGAAATCTTCCAGGCCTGGAAATAACCATTTTAGGTTTTTCATCCTAAGTGCCCGCTTAAAATAGTATGATGATGATGTGTGTGCATATTTTTGTGTAAATAAGTAAAGTTGCTAAATAACTATAAAAGTATATGTTCATGGGATAAGGCAGCATTATTTAAGATGTCAGTCTGTCTTATATTTTGGGATTTGGGATTTTATTTTTCCAGGCCATTTTAAGATTCCATGACTTTTCCAGGTTTTCCATGACCGTATGATCCCTGATCTTGAAGTCAGAATAAAAACAAAGTAGTTCTAACATTTCCATTTTTTTTTCCAGTCCAGATCATCATTCCGCCCGTGAATGTATTTCCCGAGATATAAAAAAAATAAAAATTCATCAAACTGTCTTTGAATAAATGCAGTTGTCTCCGGCTTGTGGCGGCAGCGCGATGCAGAATTTATTAAAACTCGGCGCCCTCTTCCATCCGTCCTCTGGGAACGCATTCATCTTGGTGACGACGGGAATATGAGTGAGATCCCAATCACGCTCCAGGTGCTTCACTGTGCCGTTCCAGGTGTTCCTCCGGCCGGCGATCAGCTGGGCTTTCAGGAATAAGTAATGGCGTCGCCGGGAGATACTCGGCAGCCGGTTCATATCGGAAATATACAGGTTATAAATCATCTGTGCTGCTTTTTTAAATGTTTGATTTCACACACACACACACACACACACACACACACACACACACACACAAAGGGCGACAGGAGGGCTTTGAGATTGTGGCGTTATTAAAGAAATGACACCGGAGTGATGAAAGCGCTTTACAACAGGATACAACTGGACACGTTCTCAAACAGTTGAAGAAAGAAGAAGAAGAAGAAGAAGAAGAAGAAAAAAAAGTCATGTGACCCTTTAAGGTGGAGGCTTTTCATCCCTTCTTTCCCTCCATCATGGACCACCAATGGCCTCCTTAAGTGCTTGGCGATGCGAGCACGCTGGCCTACCTGCGTATTTATGTTTGTGCGCTCGTCTGGCTGTGTGTGTGTGTGTGAGTGTGTGTGTGTGTGTGTGTGTGTGTGTGTGTGTGTGTGTGTGTGTGTGTGTATATCGTCAGTTTAAACCACTCCATCGGCTTTTTTTCCCCCGAGTGGAAAACTCAGACCCAGATGTGTGCGGCGGCGGCGGCGGCGGCGGCTACACGGCAACGAGACTCGAACCCCCGTCCAAGACATTATCTCCCTCTGATCCGAGGACTCGAACCGTCGGGTAAACAAGCCGCTGTTCCGAATTGTGTTTGGAGAGGGAACCGTGCCGCCGCCGGGTCCGCGGCTGCAGCCGAGAGAGTCCACTTTGTGCAACACACCGGGCGGATATGAAGAGCAGATGTCCTGTCTGCTGCCATCCAGCTCCAGACACACACACACACACACACACACACACACACACACACACACACACACACACACACACACACACACACACACACGTCACTGAGGATGACTGGCTGGAAAGCCGGAGCCCCAAAAACCTCCTTTTCTTCTTTGCATGTCTATTTTCGGGCGGTGGTTTGGCGGCGCTGGAGGAGCTGATTCGTTGCAGGCCTCACGCTGCTGCAGCCAGCGGCGCCTCACGCTGCCCCCGGTGGCCGGCGAGGGGAGCGCGGCCGGCGGCGGGTTTTTAAAGTTGCGAGGGCGTCCCAGAGGTCGGCCAAGTTCGGAAAGAAATAACACACACACACACACACACACCGTTCGGATTCCACTTTTAAAAATGAGCCTCCACGCAGTTAAGAATCTCCGACACTTTTTATAATTACGGGCGACGCCATCTTTCTCTCATTAGAGAGGTTTTCTGTCCATTTGCTTCCTTTTGTTTCTCAGGACGTCACCGATCCCCTCCGAGACCCCAAAGCTCCGGCTCGCATCCCTCCCTCCCGCTACTCATTTAAACTTTCCTTTTCTTTTCCTCTTTTTTTTTTTTCTCGGCGAGTGAGAATAATGCTGATTTTTATCTGGGTGGTAATTGCGGTGTAATTATGGGAGGTAATTCTCCGGCGGTGAGCGCGGACCAGGTCCGCCCGTGAGCTGCATCCGCTCG
>CM042236.1:16916145-16986145 GCA_023566465.1 Cottus gobio
GAAGTCGTCTGGGTAGAATGGAAGTTCTCTTACCCCGTCTGGATGGAAACAGTTTATGTTGTTAGAAATGTTCCTACTTTTAGTCTGTTTCCATGCTTTTTTTTTTTAAAGTAGGCAAAACTATGCAATAAGAAGCAGCTATAACACACAAAAAGAAGAAAAAAACATGTATTTCAGTGAGTAAACACACAAACACTTAGTTCTTTGGTGTTCGGTGAGAGCCGAAACAAGGTCATGATCCCTCACCGGCTTCCCACGCACCGATACTGAGAGTTGTGTTACGAGAGGCCGCGTTGGAAGCATCGCAAAGACATGTGAATATCTGCCCCCCGTTGGAGTCGTCTGTGTGTGCTTTATTCTGGGATGGCTGACGATAAACCAGTGTTCATACCCGACCTTGAATGGGTTATTGTCAGATGTTGTGTAGTCGGCAGAACTGTCGCAAAACCAGGTCTCTGAGATGGAAACGTGTAGGTGAGACTGCACGAGCCAGTCATTGTGAAGCGGCCTGCTGCCTTCCTGTGACGGCCTGCTGGCTTCCTCACTATTCATGTGGTTCAAACAGGAAAGAAAACACGCTCGAGAGCTTCATTAGGACCGGCTGTGAGGCGTCGCCTCCACGCTGCACAACATCATTTAAAATAAATCGAATGCTCTCAGCCAGTGACCAGAAACCGAAGCAGCTCTTTATGATTTGGGTTTAAAGGATCAATATTTTATCTGATTAGCTACAAAAGACTCTTTAATGTTAAAGTTTGACATCAATTTACAAGAAATTCATTAAAAATATCATCACATGCTGATAAATAGATACTATAAATAGTATAGTGATAAATATTGTTTAGTTAATAACCGTATACTGAATAATAAACCTGTTATTCAACTGTTTCTGTGGTCTAATATTCTCAGTTATGAGCTCTTTATCCCCTAAATGTGTCCCAGTAAGCATCAGTGTGGCTTCATGGTTTTTAATCCTGCATACTTCCATAACCGCTGATCATTTTTCAAAGCATGCATCTTATTGAATGTGTTTTTTTTCCTTTCATATATAATATGAAGAAAGTGAGTTCATTTGATGCAAATGGAAACCAGAGGGAAATCATATTGGAAAACATCCCAACGCAGTACTTTTTCATTTTATTTAAATTTGAACAAGCAGTAGTAAAGTGGTTGCAGCGGTGGAAAGTAACAAAGTACAATGTTAAGGTACTTTCTGAGGGAAATTAAAGTTTTACTCCACTCTATTTACATTAAAAAACATTTGATAATCTTATAAAGAACACAATATTTAAGCTGTGGTTTCAAACTCTTTTACATTCTGGCCTTTAATAAAAGAGCAGAGGCTCCTTGAACTTCTTTATGTAACACTTCAGGCTCATAATAATAATAATAATCATAATAAATGATGTAAAACATGTACACAGACGCAGAAGAAGAGCAGATTGGTTAAAGTGGCCCTGCTCCACCCCTGGGTGGGGGGGGGGGGGGCTCCCTCCCTGCCCGGCTCTCCCAGAGGACCGGCCATGGCGATGGTGATTATGTCACCACTTAGTGAACTAACTGACACTGATGGGTTTGAAATGCATTCTGGGTCCCAGCGGGCCCCGGCCCCGCCCCCCCCGGCCCCCGTCCCCCCGTCTGTCGGGCCCCTCTGTGCCGGGTGTTGGGTTCCCCCGGAGTGACGGCAAGGCCAAGTTCAACAGCACAGCCAGCCAGCGGCTCTCTGAGAGCGGGGGGGGGGGGGGGGGGGTCTTCTTTCTGACTCACTTCTGGACCCCTTCTGGTGCACTGCTTACCCCCCAACCCCCCCCCCCCCTTCACAGCGACCTCGTCTTCTCATCTTCCTCAAAGAGGTGCCACGAATTATTCCTCATTTCCAAAGTTATTTTAAGTAGTTTTGAGTTTTGACTCGTCTCACTTTCAGCATCCGATCACAAAGTATTTGTACGATACAATAAAAGTTTAACCTCGTTGTGGGTGCGATTCCTGCAACACCTGTCAATTAATGCTTGTTACTTGTGTCTTTTGAAAAGAAACTTTAGGGGAAGATCGTAAAATACTTAGTTAAGTTAAGGAAAATGTTGTAAAATACTTAGTTAAGTTGAAAAAAGATTGTGAAATACTTAGTTAGGTCTAGAAAAACAGTTTTAATATACTTAGTTTAAGGAAAAGATCGTAAAAAATAATAATTAGTTAAGTTTAGGAAAAGATCGTGAAATACGTAGTTAGGTTTCAGAAAAGATTGTAAAATACGTTGTTCGTTTTAGAAAAAGATTGTGTAATACTTAGTTACATTTCGGAAAAGATCCTGAAATATTTAGTAAAGGAAAATGTTGTAAAATACTTGAAAAAAGATTGTGAAATACTTAGTTAGGTCTAGGAAAAGGTTTTAAAAATACTTAGTTTGAGGAAAAGATCGTAAACAAAATAATTTGTTATGTCTAGAAAAAGATTGTGTAATAATTAGTTATGTTGAGGAAAAGATTGTGAATAACTAAAACTAAATACAAAATATCTCCTCAACCACAAGGGCTATTTGAATATTTTCAAAAGGCATAATATACAGAAAACACTTGTAAAACTAGTTAAGAATTAACATATAGCAGTATATGTGTTACTGGCTTATTGGTTGATGATAGAACACAGCAGAGTATTTTCTCTTTTTAATCATGCATATCATCGCTTTAAAAATATCACTGTGTTAACAGTATCTCTGCAAAGTCTGACTTTGATCAAGTCAAGTTAAATATTTTTAGTAATTCATTTAGTGCACATTTCGTGTACCGTAGGTTTAGGTACGCTGAGCCAAAAATGCCCTAACTTTCTTCCTGGACCTTGAACGCCTCTCGTTCCACTCCAGCGGGGTTCTAGCATGCCAACAAGTTTCGTTTCGCACTTTTATTTATAAGAAGACTGCAAATGTTTGTGCATTAGTCCCACCGCACTGACATCACCAGACAGGTAAACGCATATCAAACACACATCCCGGGTGGCTTTGACGTGCATGCACCGTAAATTATGCCTTCACAAACCGATGTGGTCAGCCCGGAGTCCCCGAATGAGTCACATGCGGCTGCAGCGTTGGTCGTGTTTCGTCACATTTTGACCCCAAAACAATAAAAAAGAAATTCAAGATCAAGTCGAGATCTTCTTTGACTTATTGACACGCCATCGAGTGAGAATCTTTAAATTAGACGGCGCATTTCTGTGGTTTCAGCTTCCCCAACCTGACATTTCAAACAGCTGGAATGACTAAAGCTGACTAAAAACCTGCGAGTTGTTCGGTTGAAAACAAATCAGTTCTACTGCGACGTTGACCCACATTATTCATCGCGTCACCAGATATTTCATCCAAGAAGCTTTTAAAGCCCCAGCGCGAAGGCATCTCTCTAGCTAACGTTGAATTATTATTTCTGTGTATTTTACTGCATCTCAGCACTTTTTAAGCAGGAAACCAGCAAATTGCTTAACACAAAATTGTGTTTTACTGATTTTCCTAAAAACAACCTCCGCCTCCACAGTCCTCTTTGCCCTACCTGGCCTTTTCTTTTTTAACGGTTGTTAAATAGAAAGTAAAACTTACAAAGAGTCCTGTTGCACACACACACACACACACACACACACACACACACACACACACTCTGGGGGCGAAGGGAAGTGCGGATGATCTTTCCACTTAAATAAAGTTTTACTCACCGTTTCCACAAACTTGAACATACTGGAAATGCACATAATGCAGATTGAGGTGATTGACTATTGATGATGCATGCGGCTCCAAAACCGACACATTTGTTTCAGTTAGAAATGTTAAAATGTATCAAATAATGTAAAATATGATTATTTGAGTGCATTGCAATATATTTGTCATCCCTCTACCACTGCATTTAACATTTAGCATCTCACGAATGCTATTTCTTTAATTGCATGTAATCTATTATTTAAAGGCACAGCGTGTAGGATTCAGTGGCGTTTAGCGTGAGAACTACGGTGGCCTTCAGGGAACATAACAAGCGTGACAGTCTCTTTCTCACCAGTCTTCGTTTTGTCCCTTCTGGGCTCCTGTAGAGCTCATTCAAAGCTCAAAGAAAACACAATGATTCATATTTGCAGGTGATTACGCGCCGATGGAAACACTATGCTATGATTATTATATTCCATTATTGCTAATAGATCCCCCAGAATGCAACAGAATGTGTTTTTCAAAAGCACATGACTCATTTGAAAAGGAACTTACGCTGACATGCATCTCCCTGGAAAAGATCAATAAAAGCAGTCCTTTGATCTGCATCTGAAAATGACACCTCTGTCTGATTCTGATAACAGAGAACTGGTCATTAACATTTAGAAAATGCTTTTCCTCACAACAGCCACGTTGCATCAGCCACCGCGCCGCAAAAAATAAAAACTCTCAGAAAGTGTTAACCAAGAAGAGGCGGGTTGGTTTTCTTGGTTTCAGTCATTGCGATGCGTTCAGGGACAACAACAATAAAAAAAAAAGTGGCTGCAGCCCCCGCTAATCTCATGTTATTGTCGATTCCCATTCAAACTAAAATAGTTTGTGACAGGCCAATTATGAAGTCAATCCTCACCGCCCCCCCCCCCCCCCCCCCCCCCCACTCTTCCCCCCTCTGACTCCGCCCCCTCCTCCTCATGTGTTGTATAGAGAGACATATGTGTTTAGTCTATTAAAAGAGACAGCCAGCGTGCTTTGGGGAGGTGACCCTGGGGCTGGACGACAGCTTCAGTTACACTAACACATGAGCTCTCTCTAAGGCCCACCTCCCCGACACACACACACACACACACACACACACACACACACACACACACACACACACACACACCTACTAAACTGCTAACTGAGCTCTACTCCTTCACCTCCCCAACCTCCAACCTTGAACCCCTAACCTCCCATCTTGGTGCATCTGGCAAGGGAGCGCCAGTGTGTGTGTGTGTGTGTGTGTGTGTGTTACTTTCTCAGGAGAAGTGGGGGCTAAATTGAAAATTAAACTACTGAGTAGCCGGTTGCGTCGATGGCCGCGTCGATAGGCGTCGGTCGCCCGGGCCTCTGCGTCCCTGTCGCTCGGCTGCTGATTTAATTAAGTTTAGGAAATGATAGAATAACTGCATCCACCTGTGGCGCTTCACATCCTGCTAATCTCTTCATTTAGCCGGCTAACCCCCAGTCTGCGAGATAGCTGCGTTCACACTGCGGCTGACCTCTCGCTGCACACGACTCCAGGGGGGGGGCGCAGGTTATAGGGTTATGGAATATTTCGGAAAAAGTTGCCCTGCCATAGAAACAACTATCATGAAGGATAAAGTCATCGAAACACAGTGGAAGTGTTTTTTCGTTGGTGACAAGAAGAGAAAAAAATGGAGATTTGCTCTGCAACTCTAAGTTCTGTGTCATCATCCATCGAGGGGGGACCAAGGTCAGCCAAGATCCACGAGGGACACCGAGTCAGGGAGTTGAAGTGGAGGATCTGATGTCACCCGGGGGGCTCTCCCCCCCCGTGGACACCCTGCTGATGCAGCGCCCTGAAGCAAGGCATTACCACCTCAAACTGCTCCGCTTGAGCCCCCCGGCCGCCTGCTGGAGGTTTAAAAGCTGCAACGCGGCTGGCTGGGAAACGCAGCGAGAACTAAATGAAAGATGTGAACTTCAATGCCCGGAAATCATGTGAAGCGGCATCAGTACACTGTGGAGCTGGCGTGTGTGTGTGTGCGTGTGTGTGCGTGTGTGTGTGTGTGTGTGTGTGTGTGTGTGTGATGCGATTATACCAAAGAGACAAGAGAGGCGAGAGATCCAACGGTGAGGAGTCCAGTTTTGTCTGGATGGGTTGCACACAAACTAGTTTTTCAGGAGGCGGTTTGGATTCAGTTTCGTCGTTACCTGTGTGTGTTTGTGTGTGTGTGTGTGTGTGTGTGTGTGTGTGTGTGTGTGTGTGTGTGTGTGTGATGCGATTATACCAAAGAGACAAGAGAGGCGAGAGATCCAACGGCGAGGAGTCCAGTTTTGTCTGGATGGGTTGCACACAAACTGGTGCTGAAACGGTTAATCGACTGATCAATTAACGGGCAGCAGCTGAGACATTAACATGTATCGCTGATATATTTCATGACATCATATTCAATGAATATATTCGCAACAGGCGGAAAATCTTTGTTTTGTTTTTTTTTCACTAAAAACATAAAAGGAGTTAAATGAATTAATAATTAAATCAATTTAGAGGTAATGCACAGCACTACCAGTACGATGCTTTTAATTTGAAAATCTCACATTTGTAAAACAAAAACATACATAATTTATTTTTCATATTAAGAAAAAAACATTTTTAATAGCTTGTTAAAATATATGTATATATATATATATGCATATATATATATAAATAAATATAGATTAAAAAATATGTATATATAAATATATATTTATAAATATAAATAAATAAAAAATGCCATTAATATATAAATATATATATATACATGGTTGACAACCCATTACCCACTTTAAGCCTCAAGGTTAAACCCACTGAAGTTCCCTCCAAGTCGGTGCCACAAATGACGCACAGCATGATGGAGGGAAACAGAAAAGAGGAAAAAAGAAAACCCGGAATGACAACAATGTGAATGAGAGAGGAGGGCAGCGACAGCTCCACTTTGCAGAGACATCATGCATTTCTTGGGAATTTAAGCGCCCGGCGCTCCGAGGGCTTAGCGTTTCCGCGGGGCTGAGGCCGGCGTTGTGACTGGAGAGAAGAGACCAATTAGGCCATTAATGTGAGTGCTGACGGGCGGATTACTCCCCCGGCTCGCCCGCCCCTTTAAGAAACAGGCGGTAATAACAATAAAGCCCGTAATAACCCGCTCTTAAAGGGACAGCTGGTTTGTAGCGTTCCCGTAATGACCTTCACAGCTGGCTTCACGTGTTGAAGCTGCCAAACGAGACTTCTGTTCGCTTCCCGGAGCCCTTTGTGTTTTTTTTTTTAAAGCCCTGAACTTTTGGGACTCCCGGGACTATTGTTCTCTTCATGTCGGAAGTTCTTTAGTTTTTTAATCAGCGAGCGGAGCGCCACCTTGATGTTTCCAGGTAAACGCGATCTGCAGATGAGCCGCCCACGCGCTCTCATGCGGGACAATGCATGTTCACGTACGCACACCGGGAGGATGGGGGGTCCGGGTAGTCCTGTAGTCCAGGTTTACAGTTACGGGCCAGGAGTCAGGGGTGAGGGTTCAGGGTCCCCAACAAAGATGCAGGTGCACCATTCAGCTCCAGTGAACATCCACCCCAGTCTCTCAATTAAGAACACAGATCAACAAACACACACACACACACACACACACACACACACATTCACTCGGGATGTCGTGACCACTCCTTGGACCCCATGTAGTTGGGGTATTCGCTTACGGAGCCGGGAATGGGAGTGAGGAATCCGAGCAGCGCCGCCGGCCCCGGGACAAAAGGCAGGGTGGCCCCGGGGCTCGGGGCTAAGGAAGCTCCGGGTCCGGCCCCTGGCCCTCGAGGTCCTCCAGGAGCCCCCAACCCCCCCTTCAGCAGCCAGGTGTTCCAACAGGAGGGACTTTGTGGGACCGTCCTTGTTGGGATGGAGCAAATAAGATCAGCTGGTGGTGTTTGAGTCTCAGTTCATCAATACGGTGAAACGTGCCGAAAACCGATCATTCTACTGATGCCAAGTAGTGGTTGTGTTCAGGGTCTTCAGGATTTCCAGTACTTTTCCAGGACTTTTCCAGGACTTTAAACCAAATTCCCATGAGCAAACATTTAGTGAAATCTGGGTGTGTCCATGAAAAAGTGATAAAATGTAGTATTTAAACTAACAATGAGGATTCCAAAGCATACAGTATTCCTTAAAGGACACAAATGAATGAGAGACAATAGTTTGATTAAAAGAATAAACATTTATAGATATACTCAGCGTATGCCTGCTTATATTTTGAGTCTTTCTTTTAAAAGCATATTCATTATTTCAAACTCAGCGTAAATGAACCACATGAACACATGAATATAACATTTACATGACTTTTACTAAACTTTGGGGATTTTAGTTTTTTTTTCAAGGACTTTTCCAGGCCTAGAAATCATGACTTTCCCAGGTTTTCCATGATCGTATGAACCATGTGTGTTATTATGTGTTTAATATAATTATATATATATTTATATTTATATATTACAGGGCTACAGTGACAAATAAAAGTAAAACATCAAAAATAAAGACAGCAAATATTGAAACTTTGTTTGTTTGTTATTTATATGTTGCGGCTTCCTAATGAAACATTATTTTTTTAAATAACACAAATGAAGCAATGCATTCCCAGGATGCATCAGGGTTTCTAGTGCTTTGATAGTGTATGCCTTCTTTACGAGTTTAAACACTGAAATTATTTTTATTTTATTTTTATTTCTTTGCTCAAAAGAAACTTGAAGACGTTTTGGTTGGAAGTTTAAAAAAAAAAAAAAAAAAACCTTGAGGGCTCAGTGGGAACTCCAGAGGTAAGAAGTGGGACCGGGTGCTGACCCACAACCCTCCTGGGTCGTTCCCACACTCCTCTACAGGTAACAAACCCATCTCCATCTCTCTCTCTCTCTCTCTCTCTCTCTCGCTTTCTCTCTCCACGGGTTAAAGTTGAGGTAATGTGAGCTCGATTCTTTCTGTGTTGATGGCTGCAGAGGACAGTCACCGACACCACACCTGCACCACCTGACTGACATGTGCTTTACTGTTCCACACACACACACACACACACACACACACACACACACACACAGTGTCCATATGTAAGATCAGGGGTAAGAAACAGGATTTGAAACAGCTGTTATTGACCTAACTTATGGCCTTATGAGTGTCCACCGCGCAGCCTTCTGAGTGCAGTTCGTGCAGACGCCCCGAAACTCCCATATATTAAAAAACAAACGATATCCGCTGTGTTTTAAAAGCCCCGACTTCCTTCTCTCTGGTTCCAGGAAAACATATATATCACAGCCGGTGTCCGCGGCCAGAACCAACAGCGTCTGTTTGCCCGTCTGGGCCGGCCTGGAACCCCCGCCCAGGTCAAAGGTCAAACAATCAGTCCTCGTCTGCTCCCTCTCGTCGTCGCTCATTAGATTTGCGTCTGTTTTCTTTTGGTTCTTTAAACAGCGAAAACATTTCAGCGCTTGTCCTCAAGCCGCCGTATGAAAGATGAAGGGTTCGGGGTCGCGGCCTCGCTGGAAGGTCGGCTGCAGCTGCAGCACGCATGGCCCCGGATGAGAAGGGCCCTTATGTATCATAATATGTAGTTTGGCACTTTTGCGTGTTTGAATGTGATTCTGTGGAGAAACGTTCTCTCCGGCACTAAAAACATAGAACAATCTGGTGGTTACGAAGGAAAGCGTTACGCAACCTGAGAGTCGAGACCCCGCGGTGTCTCTTCAGGGTTGTCGGGTTACGGTTAACAGGGAGGAATTTGTTTCTGATACATGAAATTACTTTCATTTTCTGTTATTAAAACCATAAATAAATACTGGGCAGCGACACTTCTTGAATAAGAAACCACAAAGCTGGACTACCTCAGACAACCTGTAGGGTCGTCTCTGTTACCTCATTGAGGGTCCCGGTAAGTCTGGCTCGGCCTCCAAAACTCAGACCCCGTAACCCCTGAACTCCAGTTTCTATTCGTGTGTGTGTGTGTGTGTGTGTGTGTGTCCCTCACACCTGGCTCTGCTGGCGCGTCCCATCGCGGCTAATCATATTAAGCTAATCGCTCCCAGATCAGCACATCCATGGCGACCCCGACGTGATTCTGGCAACCCGGCCGGGGGAACCCTCACGTGGGATCAGACCGTGAACTCATCGTACGGATGTGACCCGCCTCCTTCGGGAGGGCCGACGGTGACTGTTGTGTTATGAACTGGTGGCACTTTGGTTGAACCAAGAAGGTCCCGCAGAAGAAGAAACATGCTCTTTTACTCGCAGTTTGAACGGCAGAATCAAATAATATAATAAAAAAAAACGTTTTCTCCTCACTTCACCTCGCTGCCTTCCTCATTTCCCTCTCTCGCTCTTTCATTCTCTCGTTCTCTCTCTCCCCCTTTCTCTTTCTATATCTCTCTCCCTCTCTCTCCCCCTTTCTCTTTCAATATCTCTCTCCCTCTCTCTCTCCCCCTCAGTTCTTGTCTCTCACCCACCTGCTCAGGACCCGCTGGATTTCTCTCCTGCAGAAGGAGCTTTGATTTCACCCCTAACTCCCCCCTCCTCCCCCCATGCCGCCTCTTCCCCTCCGATCTCCACCTCCACATCTCAGCGTACTTTGTCTCTCGAATCACCCCCCTCCCCCTCTTCTCTTCCTCCCCCCATCTTTATCTGCGTCGTCCAGTCTTCGGGTTCATCCATCGCTTTCCACCGAAGCCTCGTGATGCGTTGCCAACAAGAAACTTTAATCCAGCCCTTGATTTTTCAAGGGTTTCATATTGAAAATACTTTTATTACTTAAAAAAATCTTAAACGTCAGGAGTTTTCAGGTAGAAACTGAAGTTTATTTTCATTGTCCATTCCTGTAATCTGACTATTACTTTCCAGCTAATGGTTAAATTCTTAAAATATGTCCCTCGTCTGTCTCTAAATGTGTGATTTATTCAGTCCCAACCTTAAATATAGAACTTTTACTAGAATAAAAGTGTGTTATCTTTGCTTCAAATATGATTTCAATGATTCCTTCAATCGTCAAAACTGTGGGTGACTGTTTTTCTGCCAATTGATAAAATATTTTGTTTATAATTTCATATATAATGCAGCATTAAATCAGACCCACTACGTGCCGATTATTGTTTGAATATCGCACGTGTTGTTCGGCTATGTTGAGCATTAACTGCGGTTTTGGCTCTCGCCACGGCATCCTGCCAACGCAAACACGGCGCGGGCATCGACCCGCCGGAGCCTCCATTCACTTAGGGCCACGAAGGCTCAGCCGTGGCCCCCCACCACCCACCCGGTGTAGGAGGAGGGGAGTGGCTGCTGAGGGGGTCAGGTGGAGGTTACTCAAATACAGCCAGCTTAGCTTCTCCACGCTGTCCATTAACTATGAAAACACGTGTGAGCGCCGGCCAGGATGAGAGCGCCCGGCTCGGCCAGCCATTGTTTTTCTGCCTGTGTTCACTTTTTTTGTTTTTTTGGCTCTAAGCTTTATTTGTTCAGGGGGGAAACGTTGAGCGAACGACATGTACTTTTCATATTCGTGGCAGCTCTGTATATGCAGGACATCATCGACACAAGTGGGCAGCTCTCCTGGGGGAAGCGGCGGCTTCATATTCACAGCGAGCGCCGATAACTTGAATATTATTGTTGTTGAAATGAAGTGTTTCGTCCTGAAAGGGTCAGTTCAAATATCACTCAACATGTTGGCTCAGTGTACGGAGGTAGTACGAGTTTACACAGCTTAACTTCAGCATGTGCCTTTCTTCAAATATCTTCCCTGCAGACTTTGTTTTTATCAAAATCATATTTACATGAATGGAAAATGGACTCTAACTACGTGGGACACTTTTCTCCCAGTATTAAATTTTTTCCCGACAGTATGAATTTCAATAGCGTCCAAAAATACAAGAGGATGCGTGAGCCTCAAAGTTAGCCTCAAATCTAGCCTCTAAGTAAGCTTCAAAGTTAGCCTCTAAGTTAGCCTCAAAGTTAGCCTCTAAGTAAGCTTCAAAGTTAGCCTCTAAGTTGGCCTCAAAGTTAGCCTCAGTTAGCCTCTAAGTAAGCCTCAAAGTTAGCCTCAGTTAGCCTCAAAGTTAGCCTCTAAGTTAGCCTCAAAGTAAGCCTCAAAGTAAGCCTCAAACTTAGCCTCATACTTAGCGACAACTTCAGCCCAGATTCGCTTAAGGTGGACTGACCTTTAAGGTGGACGGGCTATTCCAAGTCAAACCTGCTCAGCTTTTCTTTTCTTAATAAGAAAACACGTCAAATACGGTGTAAGAAATTCCATTTGTGAGGTACATTATTCTTGAAGAATGCAGTTTCGTGGTTTTAAACTCTTTCCTACAGAAGGAAGGTCTTTAAGTAGCCCGGGTAGCTCCTGCTGGCTGGATGAGGTTGCTGCAGAGGCTTTGTGCAGAGATAAAAAGAGTATAAACTCATGAGATGTATATACGCTTATCTGTCCCCTCAACCCCGACGGCCATAACACTAAACGTGGCAAACGGCAGCCATTTGTCTCCATGAGGGAACTCCCCCCGGGCCGCCGACAGGTTTATATTGGTAATATTCTGTCATCTCCTTTGACTGCATTAGCGTTTTCAACACCCACTTTTAAATATATTCTTTCTTTTTCTTTTTATGAACAGCATTAAAATGTCCGATCTGGCCCCGTGCATCTGCGGCGCTGCTCCTCTCAGACATGCCGTGCTCCCCACTTCCGATCTCTCTAATGTTTTTCAGTCATAATAAATCTGGCCCTGACTTTCTAAAGCAAACAATGCTGTGGGGACCGAGTCCTCCAATAACACTTTGTCAGTTCCAATCAGGCCTGAAATATGACTCAACTGTCTGTGCCTCCCCCTGCTGAAAGTCCTCCCCTCCACCCCTCCACCCCTCCATTTCCTCTCTTGCTCTTTTTCCCTCTGCTGTTCTTTTTCCTTAAACCTTTCTGACTCTTACACTTCTCTCCAGGCCGTCCAACAGCCTTTCCTTCCTTATTTAAATGAACCTTGTCTGAGAAAAATTATAGACATTTGCATTGAAATATGCTGCTGTATTATTTAAAGGTAACTTTATGGATCTGGCTTTGCACACTCCGGTAATGACCTTCTCCTGTAGGAAGCACTTTCTAATCATAAATATCCCAATTACACACCGCTTCATGTGTTTTAGGGTGGATTGAACCATCCGCTATCAGAGAGATCTCTAGGACGGCGGCATGAACGAGAGCGTATGCAGACGATGAAACCTTGTGTCTCTGTGAAGGATCCAGGTCTTAACCCGGCTTTAGGTACCAAGATAAAGTTTTAGATCCTTCTTCTGGCATTTTATTACCGTACACCAAATGCACATTCGAGGAAACCCAAGAAGGATGCGATCAACGTACATGTGTTTCATTCGATCTGGATTTGATCTGGATTTGAACTGGATTTGATCTGGATTTGAACTGGATTTGATCTGGATTCGATCTGGATTTGAACTGGATTCTATCTGGATTTGAACTGGATTCAATCTGGATTCGGGGTCTTTCAAGTCTTTTGCATCCAGACAAAATCCCTTCCTACTCTGAGGCATTGACACTCAGCCATTTCAGATTGGGAAGACATGCAGAGCCATGTGTGAAATAAGACTTCCCTTTCTGAAGTATGGAGTTTGAGCCCAAAGCATGAAAGCAGAGGTCCACATACTCTTTGACTCTACGATCCCTGGAAGTGATCTGCAGCAGAGTTCCTCTCTACTGGCTTTTAAGGGAAAAGAAAATTCTTCCTTGTCGTAAAATTCAATTGCCTTGAACTCGTCTACCTTTGTAGCTCCGGCTGAACGAGTTGACCCCGTCTATATTTATTTGTTGCGCTTTCTTTTTCAGTGCGTTCGCCCCTCGGCCATGTTAATCGGGCCTTTTCCACCCTCCACCCCCCACATCCCACACGGAGACCGGGGGAAGCCATCAGTGGCGATGCCCGGCCGACCACAGAGCGAGCATGTTCTCTTCACGCATGATTAGCGCTGTGCAGCACGGGGCATGGACCACCTCAAAGAGAGAGCTGCCCCGACTTCAAAGTCTCGCCACTGAGAAAGAGACTCTGTCCCTGTGTGTGCACCCCCCCCCCCCCTCTACACACACCCTTAAAACCTAATACAACATGGCCTCAACTACCCTTGTAAACACATGCACACACACACACTCATACGCGGAAATGTAAAGAGTGCTTTAGGGAGGGTTTTTAACTGGTATCACTGGTGAATGATTGACTGGTGGTGATGGAGAGCAGCCCGGCTCTCTCTTCACACCGTCAGTCAGTGTCCATGCTCGTGGCTCGCTTTTTTCTTTTTTTACTTGGGAGAACATATATATTCGATTTGCAACAACATAACTACAGCTGATGGTATTTTTATGTGCACAGAAAACAGGACAAACTGAAATTCTCTTCATCTGGAGACCTGCAAGCGGCTCTGGAGAGCAGACGTGAGAAAATTAAAATAAAAAAGTGTTGTATGAGGAAGTCAGGGCCAAGTTAGAGCTTTGGAGGACATTTTACACCCTGGTGGCCACAGCTGGAAATGCAGGACTGCAACAGCTAGAGATCCTGCTGCAGTTGTGCAAATCAATATGCAAAAAAGGTGCAAAAGATACATTTAAAAAGTTTGAATAGGAAGGTTTGTCCATAAAAAATGACCATAATAGGAAAAATACTTTATGCTAAATAACCCTCTCCTGTGTTAACTTGCTCACCACAGAGTGAAACTACTGAGTGTTCATTAGTCAGAGAAAATCTAATAAATAAAGGAAAGTGAGTAATTTCTGAAAAAATATATATAATACGAAATATGTATTAATAATAAATATGTTGATTTCCATTTATCCATGTTTTAATACCAAGAGAAGGGATTTAAAATTACTTATATAGTGTTTGAGTCACCAATACTGCTAATAGCGCCATTGTTCATTTTTACATAAAGATCTTGTTAGGTTTATGAACAATTTACGCCACATAAAAAAACAGGTTTTCAATATTTTTTCCCAACTTCTACCTCTAGGACTTGGCTGATTTGCATATTACAATTCTTTTAATATTATCAGTTTCCTAATAATATTGTAGGTTTATTTGTTGCAAATCCACAAAAAGGCCAGTATTAAAAAATGAGGTCTGCATTCTGCAACAAATACCAAAAACCTCACACACACACACACACACAGCTGAACCTCCCACGTCTAAAAAATCTCATGAATTATTGAAAAAAGAAAAGAAAAGCGGCCTCATAACCATAACGCCGGCGGCAGGAACACGATGACCAAACCCGCCGAGTGTCCCCGGCTCCGCTGCTCTGTCTCGCTGCCGGGTGGCGGTGAGGAAAGGAGAGGTCAACTCGCATTTCCTAGAAAGCTTTAACTAGCGAGGTGTGTGAGCTCATGTGTGTGTGTGTGTGTGTGTGCTCATGTGTGTGTGTTCAGCACCAATGTGGAATTCGGCCCCGAGGCGCTCCGACTGACGGCACTCACTCTCTCTCTTTTCAAGCGCCCCTAATAGAAACACAGAGGGAGAGCCAGGCGAGGGGGCGGGGCTACACCTTTACCTGGCGGATGAAAGCCGGCACATAATGCACCATTCATGGCGCCGTTTTGGGTAAATAAGCAGCGAGGGCTTCTGCGGGCCCGACCTGTTGCGGGCCTCTATCCAAACACAACTTCTGTTACTTACAATTTTCTGCTAAGCTTGTGGGATTATTGCTGGATGTACAGGTCAGACATGTAATACATCCTGCAATTTTACCGCTTGTAGAAAACGGTCAAAGTAAAGTTACCGTGAAGAAGACAGGGTTTTTTTTATTTTTTTACTACATTATACTACACAAACACTGAAGAAGCTTTTAAAGTTTGTCTCAGTGGGGTGTTGGGTCAACGGTCCGCGAGTCTTTCTGTCAAAGCCGGAGCGTCGTCTGTATTTAGAGAAAAGTACGGAAGCCAAACAATGGTGAATGTAGAGGAACGTCAGTGTTTCAGTGGGGAGAAAACACGAAATGTGCAATAAAGAGTGAGTTTGTTGTTGTTTATTGGTGTGTATTTCTATACAGGGGTCGTACACATGTTGACCAATGGAGTTCCAGGACTTTTTCATGACATTAAACCAAATTTCCAGGACTTTTCCAGGACTTTAAACCAAATTTCCATGACTTTAAACCAAATTTCCATGACTTTTCCATGACTTTAAATACAATTTTATTTTATTTTTTTCCATGACTTTCCCAGGCCTGGAAATAACCATTTTAAAATTCCATGACTTTTCCAGATTTTCCATGACCGTATGGACCTTGTGTGAAATAGTCAATCTATTATTTTTCGTGACACAAATTTGTCTGTTGTTTTTGCTTAGCATGAAAATAACAACAATGTAAAGTCAATAAGGAGCATTATTCCTTGTTGTCAATTAAATACATCCAAAAATACAACTTTTGTTGGGCGTGGGTGGAGGTGGAAGTAGACAAAAGTTGTGTTTTTTTCCCAACCGGTCATGCCAGTTTTCCATAATTTAGTTTCCTGAAACCAACTTTAGTTTCTAACAAACACATTTTAAACAGTTTAAAGTCACATTTAATGCCTCAAAGCTTTATTCATTTAATTGTGAATGAACAGCACGACCTCCCGATGGGGGTCGGACCCCAACGCCCGAGTATCAGCAGCACGAAATTGTTTGCTTTTGTCCAAAAACTATTGGCCTCAGCTTTCCCAAAAGCCCCCGTTTACACACCGCAGGGTCGGGAACACAATGCGGCAGGAGTTCAGGGTCTTGGTGGCAATGGGGGGGGTGGAGGAGGGGGGTTGTGTGGGGGGGGGGAGGGGGGGGGGGGCATTTGGGTCACCGGGCAATTACCGACACTCTCCATCACAATAAATGGACCCGCACATACTTCCCCCTCAATTAATGCATTAGAGGGGTCGGGAGGTTATGTAAGCACCGCGCTCGCCCTGCCAGAAGTGGGCGGAGCCTCGTAATCCAGGAAGTGCGGCGCTCGGAGCTGATTGGCCGCGTGTGAATGTTTAGCTTGAATGTCAAAGAGGGGGAGTAGAGGGAGAGGGGGGGAGGAAAGTGCTGCGCTGGGTGAGTTTGGCTTCGCTGTCTTATTGAAAAACTTGGCATGAGAACGCTGGACGGGAACGTTCATCGTCCTCGTTTCAATAATAGATTTTGTCTGAATCTTTTAGCACAGATAATATTTTACCATTTTCTGCCTTTTATGTTTACGTAAAACCCCAAAAGTTTAGTAAAAGTCATGTAAATGTGTTATATTCATGTGTTCATATGGTTCATTTACGCTGAGTTGCCAGTAACAGCAATATTTAAATATCACTAAGGCAACATATAAATAACAAACATTTATTTTAGGTTTCAATGTTTGCTGTCTATATTTTTGATGTTTTACTTTTATTTGTCACTGTAGGCCTGTAATATGTAAATATATAAAGTCATGGAATTTTAAAATGCTTATGTACAGGCCTGGAAAATTCCTTGAAAAAAAAAATCCCAAAAAGTTTGGTAAATGAATGAGATACAACTATATTAATAACCAGTATATATAAGTGTTGCCCTTATTAACCCAGGAAGATGATAAACCCTTCAAACTAAAAGCCTTCGTATTAATTGGGGTGATTAACAGCGAGCAATCTTTAGCGCCTTCGCCCGGCGTCTGGTGAACGGTTCAAAGGAAACTTTGATCCAGAACCTTCGGCGGGTCCAACGCTCTCACTTCATCTGCGGCTTCGAAACCGTGAACACGCCGCCGCTTGTGTTTCTGTTTGTGTGCTGCAGGCGTACACACGGCCCGGCCGGCCTCGTCGTGTTTATGAGTCGTGGGCGACGGGGGCCAGAAAACATGTGTCGATATTGATTATCGTTACAGAGTCCCGGAGAGCCTGTCGATCAATTAGCCGGCCGCCTCAGACTTAGCCATAACAAACCACCGGGGGGGAGGAGAGGGTGGGGGCTCGCTAATTAATGACGGCTTTATTTTTCTTTTGGGGGTCCAAGGCATCGACGCAATACACACACATGCGAGTGTCACGCTGTCAAAATGCTGGAAATATATATATATATATATATATATATATATATATGAGAAAACTGAACAATTGAAGTGCAATCAAGAAAAGGAGAATTATTCAAGTTATCTCGAAGAGTTGAAAATGTCTCACTGCAAAGATGTGGAGTCATCACGCACACACACACACACACACTTCACACATACGCTGTCACTCAATCCTATTATGAGAGCTGGCAGAGTGGTCCCGTGTGGCCTAGTCTTGAGGACGGGCCCCTTGGGGTCCCAAATGCATTAAGAAATTAATGTTCACCCTGGGATCCTTCCAAAAGCCCAGACTTAACCTGTGTGTGTGTGTGTGTGTGTGTGTGTGTGTGTGTGTGTGTGTGTGTGTGTGTGTGTGAATAGAAAATGGGAGTCCAAGTGAGTCAGGAGGTTGACCACGGAGGTCAGTAATTGATAGCCCCCTCCCCCTTTTGGTTCCCCCCTTGGCGCCTTCTGTTGGCTAAAGACAACGGGCCTTTAAATAGGACGCTAAAGCAAACACTCCTCGCTATTATGACTCTTTCTCCAGACACATTTAGCCTTCATGTGCCTCTTATTTCGGGGGGAAAATACACAAAAAATGCACAAAAAGATCGTGGCGGGGAAACAACAACGCTCATGGCGGGGTCCGACAACAGGAAGTCGCCGCTTTCAGATACGATCTCCGGGTTCTGGTTTCGCGACAGACAGAATGGCGGCGCTAATAATACGGGACGGCGGTAATTTGTGGCGGTAATTTTTTATTTTCAGGGAGAGAAATTTGATTGATTGCGTGGTGTTTATGTTGGCCGCTCAGCTGGGAATTCATGGGGATCGCTGATTGTTGTTAATGGGTATTTTTGAGAAAATAATAGCCATGTTTTCTTGTGAGGGAGGGAGGCGGTGGAGGGAAAAGAGGGAAGTAGTTTCATTTGTGTCTTTCTCGAATGCATTTACATCAGAAGAGACGCTTCAAACATCGACTCAACGTTTTGTTTTTTACATAAAAACTTCACCAGCGGACTTTTGGAACCCATTTTCCCTCCAAATATGTACAAATATGTGCATACTCGTATATTAACATCTTTAGAAACCTCTGGAGTGCATTTCATACATTTCCAATCGACTCAATACTTCTTTTTTTTGCATTTTCAACACAACAGAACAGTCCTTGACATGCAAATAAACATCACAGTAATATTAGTATCAATAGTTTAGCTAGTAGCTAGTATAAATGGTAACCTTTACATACATGCACTAAACCTACAAATACATACAGTATACATATGCATCTACAAATACATACATACCTACACATCATACCCATATTCCCACATGTATTTACTTTTTTTAAACTTTTGAAACCCATTTTCCCTCCAAATATGTACGTACTGAAGGCACCATCACTGATATTTAACTCATTTATTAACTCATCACCTCTGGAGTGCATTTCCAATCGACTCAATACGAAGTCTAAATTAATAATAATGTTCTTTTTTAACTTTTTTTTGCATTTTCAACAGAACTTTGTCAAATAAATTGTGCATTTTCAACAGAACACAACAAAATAAATAGTAAATAATCAAAACAGTAATATTACTATCATTAGTTTAGCTAGTAGCAAGTATACTGTAAATGCTAACCTTTACATACATGCACATATACACTGACAAATACATATACATATACATACCCACACAGCATACCCTTCCCACGTGTATATACTTTTTTTCTTTACATAAAAACTTCACCACCAGACTTTTGAAACCCATTTTCCCTCCAAACATGTGGGCACTGAAGGCACCATCGCTGATATTTACTCGTATATTAACATCTTTAGAAATATATCGGCGAACCTCTTGAGTGCATTCACACATTCCCAATCGACTCAATACGAAGTCTATATTAATAATAATAATCTCCTTTTAAAGAAACATGTTTCTTCTGGCCCTGCTAACACGGTCTCCGGGCAGACTTTAAGGTGAATCAACACTACCCGCCTACCGGGGGCTGGTGCTGCTCGCCTCCTTTAATCTGCACCTTAAAGCCGCGGTCAGTAGCTAACGTGCACATGTTTGCACAAACAAACCCGCGTACACATGTAGACGTTCCCACGAGGACGCCGAGGTTTGGACTCGCTACACACACTTTGTGTTTGTCTTGGTTTTTGTGTTTTAGTGGTTCGTCAGCGTGTTTAAACCAAAAACAAAAAAAATGGCAGTAGGTGGTAAAGTGTTTTCATTAAAGCCAGATTTCCAAATGCATTTATCCAAGTGTGTGTGTGTGTGTGTGTGTGTGTGCACTCTCTTTTATGCAATAAGTTGTCATGAGGTGTAGTTTCCATCAGCTTCATGTTGCAAGACGGCTACTTGTCAATGCTTTGTGAGATCCACGTGTCCGATCATGTCGGTTATTATTATGTTTATAGGTTTAATGAGCGGGAAATAATGTCGGTGCAAAAGAATCTAAGAGCATTTTCATCCATTTCACACCAAACAAAGAGAATGAGCAAATCAAAGTACCTGAAACAAGCAAAAGCTTTTGCTGCTTAATAAATCAGATAAAATATATCTAAAAATGTGTTTCTGATTAACTAACAAAGTATAACATAGGAACAAGAGAAACCACCGATACACGAAGTCCCTGAATGGCATGCGGGGAAAAACCAGCAGTGTTAATAATGAACTGTTTAACTGGAGTCTAAGAATACTGACTAATTAATGGCATCAGTTAAGAGTAAAACTGATCCTGAGTCATTGCTAACTTCAGGGCTAACCCCCAGATATGCTAACCCTGAAAAAAAAAAATATATATATATATATAAATGTGCATTCCCGACTAGTATCTGCTCATATTTGGAGAATATAAGGAAAATAAATAACTAAAAGGTAGAAAGAGTAGAGCCTTGCATGTGGTCATGCTGTGAAATTCAATCACAAGAAATATATTTGCAAAGGAAAGACAAATATCTTGCAAAAGTCAGCGGCCTGGACGGTTTCTGTGTGTGTGTGTGTGTGTGTCTGTCTGTCTGTGTGTGTGTAGGTGTGTGTGTGTGGCCATATTTTCCTCTCTGCGGTCTGTTCATATTCTAATCAGTATGTTTCCTGCTTGCATTGATCCAGGCCTGATAACCACCACTTCTACACGGCGTGTCCTCAGCAGATGCGAGGCGCAGATAGAGGAGGCCGAAAAGAAAGAAACCCAATGAGAAAAGTGAACGGGGTGAGGAAACGTGTCTGAGAAAGACGCTCGGCTCGGTTGTGCAAATGCTTTTCACGTGTTTCGTCAACATGGCCTGATGGTGCACGTCTCAGATCTAGTCAGTCAAAGGCTTTTTTTTGTCTTCACATATTTGCCCTGAAAACGGTCACGTGTATTTACTCGAATGTGAATTTGATCACTTTTTAAAAAGTTGGACAAAAAACATGTAAATCAAGGATGAAAAAATGGCCTGATTGGTGCACTTCTCAGATCTAGGGTCAAAAGTTTTTTGTTTTTTTTGTCTTCACATATTTGCCCTAAAACGGTATTTACTCGTATGTGAATTCGATCACTTTTTTAAAAAGTCTGACAAAAAACGTATAAATCAAGAAAGAAATGCTAATTTGGGTCAAAATGGGTTCATGGCCTGATGGTGCACATCTCAGATCTAGGGTCAAAGGCTTTTTTTTTGTTTGTCTTAACATATATCTCACATGTATATACTCGTATGTGAATTTGATTCCATTTAAAAAAGTCGGACAAAAAACGCATAAATCAAGGAAGAAGAAAATACAAATTTGGGTCAAAATGGGTTCATGGCCCGATGGTGCACGTCTCAGATCTAGAGTCAAACAGCTTTTTTTGTCTTCACATATTTGCCCTGAAAATGGTCACATGTATTTACTCGAATGTGAATTTGATTTCTTTTTTAAAAAGTCAGAGAAAAAACGTATAAATCAAGTAAGAAAAAAACACAAATTCAAACAATATTGCAGAGAAACCCTGACAGCTGGACTCTCGGCTGGGTTTTTCCGAAATAAAAAAAATAATAAAAGGGGGGAAATGGAAAGTCAAAGCGGGCCCTTATCTGCCGGGGGCCCCGTATGTACATTGTACGCTCACGTGAAGCCATTACATGGGGAGCGGGCACGCCGGCATCGCCGCTGTAGCAGAACCGCCGACTGCGTAACACTCGCCGCCTCCTTCCTGTTTCCCATCGATTCCAATCAGTTTGGGCTAACACGCGTTACCCGGGCACTTCTCCGCCGTTCGCAATCTGCACCGCGAGCATACGGTTCTTATTTCAACGCTTATTGGTTCCACGCGATGGGAACCGCCACCAGCAGAGAGCGTGCACACAGCTACTGGTTTTAATGTAATGAATCCAAACAGAAGGTCGGCCCGTTTAAAGAGCCGCTTATGAGTATGAATGGTGATTCAACTTTGAAAAGAAGACGCAAAACGAGCCCGTTTTACGTGTTTGTACCGTATATATTATATATGTATATGTATCCACACATGAAATTCTGTATTTTTCTGCCTTTTCAAAGCGCCTACTTTGACTGATTTACTGTGTAAGCCGACGGTTTGCATTTCCACACTTTTATTATGTATCACTTTGCAGTTTGAATAAAATAAATGTAAAGTGTGTTTTACATTTTGCATCCATTTTATTTCTTACTTTAACTTTTTTTTTGATATATATATATATTTTTTGGGGTGTTTTGGGGGTGCAAAACCTTCACTATTCCATTTCTTTTCAAGTGCGGTCACCTATTCCCTATCTCGGTAATACATTTTCCACATCTGTAAAGTTTATTTCTGTAACTTTATTGGTTTCCCCGCCGCGCGGCGAGCCAGGTGAAGGAAGGGAAGTCATTACAGCTTAGTCCTCCAGCCTCGCCGGGAGAAAAGTACAGAATGTCGACAGCTATCTCTCACATTTCATCAGGACGCCGTCTTCTCCGGAGACTCCATTTGTGTAGTAAACATCTTAAAAGGTTCCCTCGGCTCCCCTCTCCCTTTCTTCTCCCGCTACTTATTTATTTATTCTTTCTCTTCTTCTCTTCTTTTAGATTCAGCTCGTCTTATTTTTCTTTTTTTTTTTAAACTGCTTGACTCCTAAAATACAGATATCACAGTTGGGGCCCCATGAGTTTTTGAAAAATGAGCATATTACTTCCTACATCTCTCCCTTTTCCCCGTATTTTTTTCTTCTTCTTCTTCTTTTTTTTGTCACAATAAATATTTCCATTTATATGCAAATGATTATCTACTGACCAAGAATGGATAAAAACTCGTCTTGTTTTCATTGTGATGTGCGGAGCATGCGAGTGTGAAGGCGGGAAGTGTCGGGAGCAGCTCCTCATTTAAAGAGTAAATAATCTCCCATTGCATTCTATTATTTATACCCCTGGCTTGAAAGGACTGTATTAACTTATAAGTTATAAGTAGTTAGAAGTTACTTACTTTAAACTGGGGGGAGCAGAGAGCCGACGCTCTGCTTAGCTGACTTCCCCCCAAATTGCTGACATAATTACATGAATGTAATTTTTTTATTTTTTTTTATATGACTCACAGAAAAAAAAGAAATCTTGGCATTTTCACTGAAGCAGATAATTAGACTTGGAATAAAGCAGGGGCGGAATAATTAATACATCAAAACTAGATGAACTTTTTCTAATTATTTTTTATTTAATCTCCATTCTAATTATTGTTCTAGTCGGCTGAGCGAGATTGCCTCCCTCATTCAGGGTGTGAAATGCACCCGTAGCGCTCCATCCTCACCCAGTGAAATATCAGCTGAGCGTGGAGACGGGAAATCACAGGGCGCTCGCCGCTCGCTTCCCCCTCTCTCCTCCTCTCTGATTGAACTGTAATTTAAATTTCTCCATTGCCAACAAACAATTTACATACACCTGCCAGACTCTTATTTATTTATTTCCACCCCTCGACTTCCTCTCCCCTCCCCACCCCCCCCTCTCCATCCTCCACGTCTCCAAATGTATGGCAATCAATATTTCCCCGGCTTTTAAATTAGTTTGTTAATTAGCCTAATGTGGTTTGGATAGAGGTTGTGTTTCGCTCCCCTATCTCTGCGTTCAGCAGGAACGTTTGCTTAAAAATAACCAGAGGAAATAAAAGTGTGTGTGTGTGAGTGTGGAAAGAGTTGCTGACCACAGAGTAAATTTTCCCCACTTATCTCTGATGTCACTCTACCAAGAACCCGCCTCTGAAAGGGAATAGTACATCTGATAAGAGTGCAGTTTAATGCTGATGTAAACATAATTAACACTACACACACACACACACACACTCATAGGTGGATGCACAAACAGAACCTCAGATTACGGATGAATTAAAACTACAGAAAAAGTAGAAAATCGAAGCACTTACATGGAAGCCTCCGTTCTTTGCGCTCTTTTTTTGGGGGGGGGCGGGAAAAAATAAATGAAATGTTCGCCTTCAAACATCAGTATTCATATTTTTTTTTGGGGAGTTCGCCGCATAATAACTGAGCAGAAGTTATTAAGACGCCTCATTGAGCGAAGGCCTGCTCATGCAGCTGCTTCACATCCTCTTTATACGTGTGCAGACGTTTAGCTCTGCATGGATCTGATGCTCAGATTGCATAAAGAGAAAGGGGGGGGGGGGGAGAGAGATTAGGAACCAATGCAAGTCAGCTAAATAAAAAATTGCAACAAAAAAAAAACATTCATCACAACCATGAAATTAAAATAATTCTTGCTCTCCCTCTATATCCACATTTCTTATTACAGTCTGTGTATTCAACTAGATTAAAATTGCCGCTTGATTAATACACAAAACAAGATCAGATTTAATTAACATCAGATTTAATTGAGGCCCCACAATTCTTTTTCATTTTTTTTTTTATTCTTTTTTTTTTTCTCGCAGTTCAGATAGAGACGATCGCAAAAGCTCCCATAATTAAACAAATGTAAATCTAGTGCCTTTCAAAAAAAATAAAAAAAACAACAAAAAAAACAGATTGATGTGCAGGCAAATCTCCCCCAATTTAAAACAAATATATTAAAGTTATTATTATTATTGTTTTATATAGATTACAATTTTAAACAGAGGAATAATTCGGGAATGATTTAATTAAACAGATAATAGCATCTGAATGAAGAGGCACACATTCCTCAATATGTTCCGACCCCGTTTGAATGGATTTTTTTGATGACTGGGCCGTATTTAATTTGCCCGATTATTTGTGCATATCCAGACAAACCTTAATCTAGATTAGCAGCCATCAGAAAAGAGCTCATATCCTGTTTAATGAAATCATATTTGCTCGTGAAAAGCCTCTTAAAACTGCTCTATTTACACGGCGTAGCAGCACTTTTTACGAGGATCCACTGTAATTTTCATCAGGCGCATCGGGGACGGCTTCTTCTTCTTCTTCTTCTTCTTCTTCTTCTTCTTCTTCTTCTTCTTCTTCTTCTTCTGGTCTCTCCGGTGCCGGTCCTGCTCGGTTCTGTGCGGCCCGGCTTCTTGCTTCTTGTTTGCTGGAGTTGATATTCTGCTCGCGTTTAGCTGCCGTATCACGATCGGCCGCAGATAGCAGCCCCGCTATCGCTGTGTTGTATTATTTCTATGGGCCAATATTTTTGGTATTATCAATGTAATCTGGAGTATCTCATAGGTGTGTGTGTGTGTGTGTGTGTTTACCCCTGTTCTGCTTGGTGGGACTCCATGTTCAAGGCGGGTTGCAGGGGAACCCGGGGCGGCAGCAGATCTCCAATAAGTACACAGTGCCACCATGTGGCCGCCGGAGGAACTGCAGGCGTTTTGGTGCAGAAATAAAAAGAAAAGAGGAACCTGCATGTTTTGGATCTCTTTGCAGGTCGGCCTTGTTTGCTGAAGGGAACGTGAGATGCTGCACTCGGCAGACAAAACACAGTTCTTCTCCTCCTCCTCCCCCTTGATGTGAAGGAGGCCTCGGAGGCTGCGGGCCGAGATCTTCGGCTCAGATGCCGGAAAAAAGGCGGCGCTCAGTTCGGACGGCGTGCAGCTAAAAAGAGTGTTTATTTTTTTTAAAAACACATTAAAAGCACATAAATCAACGAGTTATTGCAGATGTTTGGATGTGAAACCGCCGGAGGTTGAGGATGCAGTTTATGCACATTGTTTTAAGGTTGCGTGTGTGTGTGTGTGTGTGTGTGTGTGTGTGTGTGTGTGTGTGTGTGTGTGTGTGTGTGTGTGTGCGTGTATGTGTGTGTGTCCTGGCGGGGGTGAGCTGCCTCCTGGCGCCACAGGGATGAAGGCTTCACGCTTGGGCTGAGATTACCTGTGCGGGCGCCCTGTGTGGCTCGTTTATGAATCAGCTTTTTTGTTCCGATTTTCCCCTCCACTTGTGTCTCTTCAGGACCGGTCCCCACACCGTGGAGGGGAGGGAGTGTGTGTGTGTGTGTGGGGGTGGAGTGGGCGTCGGCCAGCCACACCTCGCCGTGAACCCCTCACCTGGACGTGACCCGCGGCGGTGGAATGAAAACAGGGCGGGGGCCAGACGGACAGGAGTCGAGGAGGTAACGTGACACACACACGCACACACACACACACACACACACACACACACACACACACACACACACACGCACACACACACACGCACACACACACACCAGACGAGCCGCTGGACACGCCCCCTTCTGAGGATCCTCAGAAACAAAAGTGGCAGATTGAAAAGGTAACTTTCTGCAACAGTTCTGGATCTTTGTTCCTGTTTCCCAAAATAAGACTATTTTTCTTGGGATTTGTCAACAATCACACAGATATAGAAATGTACCTGATAAATCCTGAAAGTAGAAAAAGTAATATTACAATATAAAACTAGTAAAAAGTTAGAATTACCCTGGAAATGTAACACATGTACGTAAATGTACTCGTTATCCTGAACGACCTCAACAATGTTGCATTTCATCATTATTACTGGTGTATTATTATTGGTGTATTTCTGGTGTATTATTACTGGTGTATTAATACTGGTGTATTATTATTGGTGTATTTCTGGTGTATTATTACTGGTGTATCATTACTGGTGTATTATTACTGGTGTATTATTATGGTGTATTATTACCTTGTATTTCAGGGTCAAGTTATTAAAAGCATCGCATCATATTTCATGAGATGTTTTGCATGTAACGAGCGTCACGGAGTAGAAAGTACGGTATGTTCAGGAGTAGAGAGGCCGTACTTGTAGTACAAGTACATAAAACCTGAACCTGAGGCGGTGAAACACAGTTTATCTTTTGTGCTTTTATACAAATAAACAATAAAACTCAGTGAATGAATCGGCAACAGATGATTTACATATCGTGCTCAGCTCATGCCAACCAACATGCCTCACCTGTGGTCGCCACACCCTGATGACACACACACACACACACACACACACACACACACACACACACACACACTGTGGAGCTCCACTGAGCCAGAACACTCAACTATTCCAGGCATGTGTTGCGTTGAAGTGAAGGCCTTTGTGCGCCGCAGAGCAGCTGCTGTCGGAGAGACGAATGCGAGAGGCTCGACTTCAAGAGAAGGACTCGAACGCCCGGAACGCCCGCCGAGCGGAGCGCCGACTCCATCGCGTTTAAGGATCGAGTGAGGAGGAGAAACGAAGATGGAATTGGGAGCGAGCGGACCTTCCTCCTCCCTTCTCCTTCCTCATCAGTGCTTCCTCCTCCCTCCTTCCTTACCTTCTCCTTCCTCCTTCTCGCTTCCTTCTTCCCATTCCTTCCTCCTCCCTCCTCTTTCCTCCTCTTTCCTCCTTCCTTCCTTTCTCCATCCTCCTTGCTTCCTTCCTCTTCCCTCCTCATCCTTCCTCCTCCTTTCTTCCTTCTTCCCCCTTCCATCCTCCTCCTCATTTCGTCATCTTTCCTCCTTCCTTCTCTGTCCTTCCTTCAGCTTCTCTTCCTCTTTCCTCCTTCCTTCCTTCGTCCTACCTTCAGCTTTCCTTCCTCTTTACTCCTGCCTCCGTCCTCATCCTTCATCCTTCCTTCCTTTGACCTACCTTCCCTCCACCATCATCATCGTCATCTCGTCCCTGCAGCATCATCCGCCGGCCCGATCCCCGGCCTGCCGCCCCCCAAACCGCCGGTTCAATTACCCATCATGCCCTTGACCTTGGAGGTCAGCCTGCTTTGGAGGATGAAGCCTTAGATGTCCGGAGAGAGAAATAGAAAGTGAAAGAGAGAGGGTGGGGTTGGAGGGGGGGGGGGGGGGTTGAGAGTTGGAAGGGGTGAGGTGGAGAGATGGATTGTGGAGAAAGGGTGAGGGAGGGAGATGAGAGAGAGAGAGAGAGGCCTCAGCCCTGCTCCCTCTTATCTCTCCAGCTTGGTGGAGTTTTAAATTATTCATTCCCTGCTGCTCCCGCCGACTTACACATCTCCATCACACGGCTGCCCGCATCCGCCCGGGGAACAGGCGGTCGCCACGGCAACCTTATCGCAGATCGCAGATTTCGGCTCCAGAAATGAAATAAAAGAGGAAATTGGCTGTATTAGCATAAGAGGAGTCAGCCCGGAGTTGAATACACACATCACCCCCCAAAGCTCACAGCAACACCCGCCCCCGCCTCACGCTCCTTATCAGCGCTGTCTGATCGCTGCTCTCTCTTTATATATATATATATATATTTTTTTTTTTTTCTAATTCCACTCCCCCTCATCCACCATCCGCCGACTCGCCCTCCATCCACACACCCCATCCCTCCATCCCTCCTCCGCCGCCACTGCTCTTTGTTCCTCCTCGTTTCTCGGAGAAGAATGGTGGCGAGTGGGCGGCGGGGAAAAATAGATGTGGTCGCCGTGACCTCTGACCTTTCCAGAGGGGAGTAAACAATAAGCAATAACCTGGGAGACGGCGCCGCGGCTCCTGACTGACAGCACACTTTATTTCCTGTCCAATAGGACCCCCCCACCCCCCTCCCTCATCATCATTTTATTATGGCTGTTTTCTTTTCTTTATTTTTTTTTTCTGCCCGTCTTTTCATTCTCCGTCCTCCTGGGATCTACCATCTTTTTTTATTATTATTTTTTTTATTTTATTTTTTTCCCGGTATTCTCCGCCGTTTTTTTTTCCCGCCTGCTGACCTTAAAGAACGAACGCTCCGAGATATTTGTTTGGCTTTCAGGTGAATGGATGTAAACTTCCCGGCGGCGCGAGGCCTCGGCAGCGTAATCACTCTTTGCAACAACACAAAAAAAAAAAAAAGAAGAAGAAGAGGAGGTCTGGGTCCACATTAACATCCTCCGTCAACACATAATCTGCTGCAGCTATCAGCAGCCCTCCATCAACGTGAAGCCACAAAGGCCGCGGCACAATGCAAACTCTTTAGGCGACACCAATAAATGCCCCCCCTCCCCCCCCCCCTCACCGTTAGCGCCTGTTCTGCCATTCAGTAACAAGTTCCTCCTGTTTCTCCCCCCTCCTCTTCCTCCCTCCCTCCCTCCCTAATTGAAGTTAAACAGCGGAGGAATAGCGGCCGTGTCTCCCCCAGATGGTTATAAATGTCAACACACTCTCCCACTTAGACTGACACTTCCCTGGGGAAGGAGTGTGTGTTTTTTATGGAAATCGTCTTCCTCCTCCCCCCGCTCACATCTTTTGTGCAAATCAAAAACCAGAGGAGGGGGGGGTGGGGGGGCGACGCCCACCCCGGCTCGCTGGTGGCGTTCTATATTATCGCCGCCATCGTTCACGGCAGTGTGTTACTTCACTGAAGACGGCTGTGTTTTCTGTGTTCTGCAGGTCATAAATATATAAATATATATATATATATAACAATAAAAAGAAAAAACGTGACTGCATCGATGAGGGATTAGCTCCGCCTCCCCCTCTTCTTCCCCTCCGTCTTTCCTCTTCTGTCGATCCTCCAAAACACTCACAGATTCTTCGTCACCGTCTTTTTGGCGGCGATCCGACTCGGCTTTGACCTTTTTTTTTCTTTTTTTGGGGTCAAATCCCACAATGCATCTGTTTGAGGGCGTGATGACCGCCACGGGAACTCACAGCCTGAGGTCAAAAGAGTTTGTTCTGCAACTGAGTTTATGAGTTTAAAGATGCTTTGATAATAATAATAATATTAATAATGCATTTTATTTGAGTGCCACAGAGCCAATATATAGTAAAACAAATAAAAACATAGTTAAGATAGTTGAAACAAACTATTCTGACCTTCCTATTATCTTTAATAAAAGAGGATAGCAGTAATTTTCCAAATGTTATTGCTCTTTGAAGTATAATTTAGGCAGAAATCTGAAGTATTAAAAAAGTAATAACGAGGCCTTCAGATTGGCAGGCAGGTTGTGAGTAAACTTTGTGAGTCATGTGACACAAACTTCAGCAGGAAGTTCTTTTGTGGCGATCTCTTCACTAACTCTTTGCCGATGCACCAAAAACGGAGGTTCGAAGATGGGCGTGGCCTAAAAGGAGGGGCTCGGCCTGGACAGCCACCATCCAATGGGGTTCATGGGTTTATTAAACCCATCAATGTGTGATCTCACTGATTAAAATCTATCTGCTTCTGGCGAGTTATAAGTACCATAATGTAGTGATGAAGCAAATAATGGGACATCCTTTCAGAAGTGGACAATCTAATATCCGGTCTAATAACAGGCGTAAAATTCATCATCTCCTCCGTCTCACGGGACCCCATCAGATACAAGTCTAATCTGATGCATTTCTCCTCTCTGAGCCTGATCCACTGCAACACTGCAGAGGGCGGAGCCAACGGGGCCCGATCTGGTCCCCGTTGGCTCCGCCTCCATCTCCAGGGCGGAGCCAACGGGGACCAGATTGGGCCCCGAGGCCTTCCTTCAAATCCAGGTCCTGGGTTCAAATACACAGCTAAGAGAAGCTAATGTGCACTAATAACATTTAACATTCCCTTCTATTCATTTGAGTCCAAAAACGGAGCTTTTGAAGATCTCACATCACAAAATAAAATATCTGAACGTCTTCTTTCCCCCTTTTTACTCAGCCGTTCATCACAAGCTCCTTAATATTGGAACAATCCTGATTGCTTTCTCCAGGCGTTATCTCCTGAAAAGGCTCCTTTCCCTTTTTTTCCCCCTCTCTTCGCGTCCTGCTCTCTAATTCCCGAAACCCTCCTCATGTTGTGCCCCCCCCTGTTTATTCCCGAGCTCTTAATCTGTTTTAAGTGGTGAATACTTTGGAACGCTGGAGAAAAAGGGCCTTAACACGGAGAGTTATACCGCGTGCCACGCTGCTCTCCTTGGTGGTCTTCTAAAGCTCCGTCTCTCCCTCGGTGTGTGTGCATGTGTGTGTGTGTGTGTGTGTGTGCGTGATTGTGCCTGCGTCTTGGTTGCAGGCGCCGTGGCGGCCTACGTGTGATTTCACATCACCGGCTATAGAGACACTCGGCGCCTGTGGCTCTGTCCCGCCCACACGCCGTCTAGGAAGAGCCACAACGCTCCCGATCCGATGTGTAGGTTTGCCGAGAAAAATCACAAAAACGCTGTGATGTGTGTGTGTGTGTGTGTGTGTGTGTGTGTGTGTGTGTGTGTGTGTGTGTGTGCGACTTCGACTGCCAAGACCACACATCCCGCGCGGCACATGGAAATGCTCGGCGTTGTCAGCCGCCGTTGTCGGTGATGGGAAGTGACAGGGCGAGACGGGAGACAATGATGATCCCTCGCCGTCCTAAAACGGATCGGCGCTGCCCCTCCCCCCCAACGCCACCGCGCCCCGGCACCCCGGCCCGGCCCCTCGCTCGCTCCCTGGCCCTGAGCAGATAACCGCGGCGGGACAGGGAACGAATCCCAGAGGCTCGTCTCCTCTCGACGGCGCCGCTCGGCTCCGGCCGAGGGGAGCGTGGGCGCAGCGGGGATGATGCCCCGCTGGCTTGTGGGTAACGGCATCACACTCGCTTTCCAGCCCTCTGGGTGTGGAAGCATATGGGGAGACGCTGCCTCTCCCCCCCCTCCCCCCCCCATGTCCGCTCGGACGGTGTCGGTCACGGTGCATGTGCAGAGCGGTGCGCGGGCCCACGCCGCGTTAACGAGGTGCGGGACGGCAGCCATTTGTAGTCCTGTTTGGCCGGGCGTTAGAGAGCGGTGGGCGGGCGATACGGACGTTGGAACAAAGGGGATTGAGACAAGTGTCAACAACAACAACTACAGCCGGCCTGTTGGAGCTGATGTCGGTCGCCTCGGCCAAAGAGAGAAAGAGAGCTTTTATTCCAAAACCCGACCGAGACGACAGGAATGTTTCCTCCAACGAGTCCAGAGTCTGAGTCCAGAACCAGAGTCCAAAACCTCAGTCCAGAACCTGAGTACAGAACGTGAGTCCAGAACCAGAGTCCAGAACCTCAGTCCAGAACCTGAGTACAGAACCTGAGTACAGAACGTGAGTCCAGAACCAGAGTCTAGAACCTCAGTCCAGAACCAGAGTCCAGAACCTCAGTCCAGAACCTCAGTCCAGAACGTGAGTCCAGAACGTGAGTCCAGAAGCAGAGTCCAGAACCAGAGTCTAGAACCTGAGTCCAGAACCAGAGTACAGAACCTCAGTCCAGAACCTGAGTCCAGAACGTGAGTCCAGAAGCAGAGTCCAGAACCTCAGTCCAGAACCTCAGTCCAGAACCTCGGAGAACAAAGAGGTTCGGACTCAAGTCGCAGATCGCAGACATTCTGTCCAATTAGACCATTTACCCCCAAAAATAATCACCTTTACGGCCTCGTTGCTGCTCTCACCCGGACATTCATCTTCACCTCCGAGAAAAACGATGCGCCGTAATTCAAACAGGAAGTCGATGTTTTTGTCGCCGAAATTGCGAACTTCAGTAACTTCTTACTTATTTTAAACCAGAACGAGGATCTTCTCCTCAACCTCACGAATTGCCTGAACGTAACTGTGAAGATGGAAGTTTATTTTGAAAATCCCGTATACAGACTTTCCTGATGAGGAGTCACTCTTCGTAAAACATGACCCTGCAAAAAAAAAAAAAGAAAAAATGCACATTTTGATGCACACACATCATCACATGACAAGAAAAACTTCTCTGGAAAGGAAGAAGAGAAACAACGATAAGAGTTTGATTTCTTTTTTAAGGCCTAGGGTAATCGGTGGAGCGTTATTAAAACAACAACAACTATATAAATTGTTTAAGAGAATAGAAAACACAGAAACGTCTCCAGGAAAAAGAGCTTCCAGATCCAAACCGGTAAACGGACATTTCAGAGGTTCATTAGTCCTAAAGTACTCTGCTGAGTTCACTAACAAGAGACAAGATACTCATAAATACAAATGGCATCATCCATGGTAATGTATGAACCTGTGTGTGCGTTGTTGTTGTGTGTGTGTTGTTGTGTGTGTGTGTCGCAGCAAACCAGCGAGCCGGGCCCATAAATCCTGGCGCTATCAGCGGTCCGGTCTCGGGCACCCTTGTGTTCTTTTATTGAATGTTATTGTAGCCGGACGGCCTCGCGGTAGATATTTCCTGGTAAGAAATCAAGATCAGAGCCGAGGCGTCGGAGAGGAGAGGAGGAGAGGAAGAGGAGGAGGACGAGAAGGGAACAATGACGGATGGACATTGGAGGAGTGGAGGAGGAAGAGGGGATAAGAGTTGGAGTGGGTGGTCACTGGCGCCGCTTTAAAGCTCCGGCAGAAAGAATGATATTCAACTTAAGAGTGAGAAGTGGGGGTGGGAGGAGAGATGTGATGTGGATTTAGGATCATCCTACGATGAGGGATGGAGACAATCTCTCTATCGTGCTCTGTGATTGGTCGGATGGGGATGAGGGTGTTATTTCTCTCTTTTTCTTTAAGATGGGGGGGGGGGGGGGGTGTGTAGGAGTAAGAAAACACAGTAGAGATCAAAACTTCTGAGACTCACGTCCAACACTGGTGATGTAACTGTGTTAGTTGGTCCGGACAAAGTGGGAATCCGGTGGGCGTGTTTTTCTTATAATTCCGATATTTTCTCAAATCTGGTCAAAGTTTTTTTTTGCGTGTTTGTTTCGTCTCCTCGTGAGATAAAACTGTGAAGGTCATCCAGATGTTGAAGAGGTTTTACTCCCGTGTGTAAATAGATATAACTATAAAGACTGCATTGAGTCCTTTCCTTTGAAGGTGTATAAGTGGGTAAAGTAGTAAAGCAAACATTTCTTTTTTTATTTGACAATTTAATGTAATTGCAAAAAGATTGTCAACTTTTTTTGTATATAAAATAATGATGATTGAAGCAGTATAGAGGCCGAGATGTCCCCATTTTGCTATATTTGAATCGGTATCTGTTTTATTTTATTGTAATTTAATTTGTTTTCATTTTATTTTTTAATTGTAAATATGTGTTTGATGCCGACAAAAATACAGTTTCGCTGTGTTTCTACGTGAAAGAAAACCAAAGTTCTTGCTTGATTGGCTGAGTTTCTAAACTTCCCACAATTCACTCAAAGAGGATTCCTGCAACGCGACCAATTTCAAATTTCCAAGCGTTCATAACACTTCCAAATTGGGAGTCAAAAGAAAATTTTCCGATTCCCAGCAATCAGTCGGCGCAGGAAGGAAAACCTGCGAGAGGAGAGAAAAGTTCTTAAGCGGGGCGATGAAAGCGAAATCGAGCGATTCCTCGTTTGGCCGCGAACCCTCTGATCCGCCGTCGCAGGGCCTCTGTGGATAACGAGTCCTTTTCCTCGGCACCTCCGCGTACGGACGCCACGTAAACTCATTTGTCGGCGAGCGCGAATCCTCGTGGGCGAGATTCGTCGGACTTCCCCGTGGCCTCGCTCGCCTTGCCTCTGATTGCTGTGTTGGGGGGGCGGGGGAGGGCAGGGGGGGCAGAATGGACTCCAGAGATTGTGGTTCCACCAGCGCTTTCCCAAACGGGCTTTTCTCTCCGAGGCGCTTCTCCAGGATTTCCCCCATTTGCCACCCTGTCCGCCCCTCACCTCTCAAACCGGCGGCTTCTCGTTCTGAGATGCCCACGCTGGTTTCCCAGAGGAGGCGGGGTCCTGAGTTAGAAAGCGAGGGGTAGTTTGGAAGAACAACAGCAGTACTCAAGTCGAGTCTCCTTGCTTCTCCTTTTGTATCCTCACCTTTATTTTAACCTCTTGTCCGCCCCTCGTATTCTTTCCTTTTAATCTTCTTTTCAATGCTTTTTCCTTTCCACTGATCTCCTTTCCTTCTCTTTCCCTAAGGCCTAATTTCCTTAACCTTCCATTGGCTTCCTTTCCTTTCCTTTCCTTCTGTGCCCTCTGGCTTCATACCCTTCTCTTTCCAATGGCTTCCTTTCCTTCCCTTTCCTTGGCTTCCTTGTCTTTCCTTCACACTGAGTTCTTGCCCTTTCTCTTGGTCTCCTTTCCTTTCCCACTAAATGTATAACCCATCCTCTCTTTTCTGCCTGTTCTCCTTCATTTTGCTGGCTTCCTCTTTCTTTTTCTCCCTTCCTTTGGCTTCCTCGCTCCTCTTTTCCTTTCTCCGCTGGCCTCCTTCACTCCTCTCCTAATCTCAGCCGAGCACTGGGAGCAGATAAGGCTTATTTAGTGTCCTACTGGCTCCAGAGCATCTCCTACCAGGCCAAGGTAGATGAGGACAGCAGATACATAGCGGGGAGCTTTTTGTGTCTGGAGGATTTGATCTCATCCGGATCCCCAACACAGAAACACTCTCTGACTCAGAGTCTGTAGACTTGGATCAGACGTTTAGTACTTATGGGGCAGGAAGTGTTGGAGCAGTGTTTCTGATCAATAATGGTGATCAGATTTCACCAAAAGGAGGCATCGGCGGTGATTAAAATTAATAAAATGACTTCCTCTAGTTGCTCACATGTCGATGCTCACGTTCTACACTCGAAGCACTTCTGGTCTCGTCAGCGTTTTCATGTTTGGTTAATCTCATTTCTGTCAAAGTGTCAAAGAAGATCAATGTTAATTCCATTAAATGTGTGTGTGTGTTCAGTAAAGAAACATTACAACCCCATGGCAGATGGAGAAAACAGCTGCTTTTCAAAATAAATTAAATCTTTTCAAAATAAATTGTTGGAAGGGTGTCTCCAATCTTATCAAAAAGTTGTATCTCGTTAGCTAGCGAGCAATACACCCAAGAATCACCTGAATTTATGTTCCTATTGATAAGCACGCTGCTTATAAACCACAATTTTTTATATTTCTTGATCACAAAAGCAAGACACAGTGTGTAATTAAGAGAACTTTAAGAGCTTTTGTGCTAAGCTAACGTAGAAACATCACGGATCAACCTCTCCTCATTTTGATCTCTTCTTATCGCCACGTGGAACAACAACTGTAAGATTATTTCCTTCAAACTTGGTCAAATTCAAAAGATATTTAATATTAGCGGAGGGGAAGAACTAGCTGATTTTATCCAAAGAAGTCTAAAAGGATGTTGTTATCAGCTCAGAAAAACCTGCAACCCAATGATGACCCCATAAAGGTTTAAGATGCACACAGAGGAGGGAACGCAGCAGCTGCTCTGGTTATTGTGATTAGAGCAGTGCTTTAGTGATTTGGCAAGATGCTCTGGTGATAAACAAGTGATTATGTACATGATCCACTGCAGCCCTCCCCCTCCTCCCCCCTCCATCATCTCCCTTCTCCCCCAAAAGCCAAAATGTCGGATCTGTGTGTTCGCGTCTCCGATCTGACGGCGCGATTTCGACGGAGGCTCGAGCGAGCGAGCGACTACCTCGGGGAGGTCTACTTGGATAAGCATGTAAAAAAACACTAATCTCCCCATCGCTAACACTCACAGATAACCGTCTGCTTGGGCAGCGATCAGCGTGGAGATTATGATGTGATCTGGATCTGATCGCCCCCGGTGATATCAAATGGGTTTGTGAAATAGATTCGGCTCCAAAACTGAAATTATCCAGTTTGTGAAAAAAAAAAATAGATAATCTCGCAGAAAAAACAACGTCCCACCCAAACTTACTATGAAGCCTCCAGCACGACCTGTGGAGCCTCCCACCGGCAGACTGTGACGAATCAGAAGTGGAGCTTAAAAGCTCTTTCGCGCTTCTTGCTAACACGTTAGCAAGGCCTTTAACGCCATTTTTCAGGACTTGCTGGTGTTGCTCTCCTTGAAATTATTGTACTTCTTCCTGCCTGTTTATGTTCCTCATTCACTATTAAATAATGCGCCCAGGGCTGAAAAGTAAAGGCAACGTGGCAGTGCTTAAACTGCAGTTCCTCGAATGGCCACTAGAGGCAATCCCCTCATGTTAAAAAGTCCAGAAATAAACGTAAAGGTGGATGAGTCTTTAAAATTGTATTAAAGCTTACAGTTATGCATAATTAAGGGCGTGGTCACTCTGACCAACATTTTACCTATACATTATTGTGTGTATATATATATAATATATAAATTATATAATATAGATGCATGACTTAAGAAAAGCCTGTTTTAAGCCAGACAAAATGAACATTCCACAGTTAACAAGAATGACAGATGCACCTTGATGCAACTAAGCTAACGCTAGCTTTAGCTGCTAACTTAGCATTTGATTTGCTAATGGTACCTGCCCACTCCGGGGTTAGCTCATCTCAAATATATATATATATATATATATATATATATATATATATATATATATATATATATATGGTTTATGGTTACGTCAAATGGCAAAAACAAACACGGTTTCAACAACCTGCTTTTAACTCTTTTTCGAGGGAACCGGAGCTCCTGGAGGGAAACTGCAGGAATCCACAAACTTCTTGCTGCGAGGACTTACCGCTACCCACGAGCCATTATATGCTCACGTGTTTCCTCGACTTTTCTCATTTTTATTATTCATGTATTATAATTCATGTAAAAAAAACAACCACGACCGTAAATGAAAGGGACAAAGAAATGTAGCGTAAAGAACAAATAAAAGCCCTGTTGTTATTTTTGGAACACGCGGTAATTGCGTGTTTCTTCATTTCCAAAGATCGGGAGGAGGAATGAAATGATTTAGTTTGGTGTGTGCCGTGTGATTCGTGCCATAAAGCTTTACCTCAGGTGGGTAAATGGATTCGAGCCGTGTTTTCTCAGACGCCACATGCTCGATTCCCCCGTCTTTCAGCCCGTCTCGCAGCCATTAGGTCACGCTGATCCGTACGCGGCATACAGGCTTCTTGTCTTTGGCGTAGGGCCTCAGGTGAGCGCCGACCAAGCGAAATGAGGGGCTTTCTCATCTCTCCACCGGAGCGTGGCGTATAACCGCGGCACAGACAAAACACCAAATCCAAAGCTGATCAACATCAAAGCCGCCGACTCCTCCGTCTGCTCTCTGTTCTGCTTTCACACGAACCCGGCTTCGCCCGGCCGTTCCCCCCCGTCCTCTCCACGACCTCCTATCTCTGCTTTTCATCCGCCGATTATCAACGGCCGTGGCTGTTTAACCCCCCGCCCACACACACACACACACACACACACACACACACACACTACACACATACATATCTTCTTTCTCTTTGCTCATCCCCTCTTTTACTCGGTGTGTGGGCCGCGGCTCAACAGGAGGTCGTCCACGACCAGAAGAAGAAGAAGAAGAAAGGGGGGGAAGTGTAGATGAGAGGAAATGGGATTAGGGTGGAGGGGGTGAGCATTATCACCTTCATCATCATCATCATCATCGGAGCCTTAATCAAGCCGAGTTACATCTCAAAAACAGCCTTGAATTGTTTGCCGCTCGTAATAATGTGCACCTTCTGTCTAATTTGGCCATTATTCAGGCCTGTCAGGCCGCAATTATTTAGAGCTTATCTCCCTCGCACACGAAACGACGCGTTTGTCACGCTCACACACACACACACACACACACACACACACACACACACACACACACACACACACACACACACACACACACACACACACACACAGAGCAGGCAAGGCGCTTTAGAAATTCCACTGATGCCAGCCTGCGATAGGCCCTGGTGCCTCCTCCCCCCCCCCCCCCCCCCGCCCCCCCATCATGACTGCATTGATTACCTTGGTTGCCTTATCATCTGCACATATTCAATCCCATCAAGAGGAGCCACACACGTGCACGACTCCATATTGTTTACGCGTAGATGGAGATTGCATTGTTGTTTACCCCCCCCCACCCACGAGTTTGTTTATTCTATTGGCTGATTTGTGTTTAGTAATGTCATCTCCCCCCCCTTCCCCCCACCCCCCTCTGGACTTGGAGCCAAGCGAATGAAAAAAAAAAAAAAAAAGACCCACAATCTCTCCGTTCAGATTGGCTGAGAATCGGATGCATGATATTGGGTTTCTATGATCTTTTGGGGAGCCGTAATTCGATGGCTCGCAAAGTGTTTAGCGGAACCAATATAGCGGCGTTGTTAAATTATAACATAAATTAGTGATCAGGAGGAAGCGGCGGCGGGAGATATGTGTGTATTTACTGCAGTGATTGGGTTACATTTGCCATAACAGGACCAATGTTCCACTTCTTCTTCGTCTTCTTCTTTTTGTGCGTCGACATCCCAATTTAGCGAGTGTTATTTGGAGAAGGAGCCGCACAATGCGAGCCGGAGTGATGACGTTTTTGGGCAATAACCCCGACGGACGGGGCCCCGTTACCGGGAGCGTCTCCACCGCTGCAAAAACAACTCTTATCGACTGTGGAAGTGCTGCGTCGTTTTCAGAGGACGAGGAAATGAGCCGGTGAGCCGAAACCGGCCATCAGATAGCGCGCCTCCTTAATTCTCCCCCCCCCCCCCCGTTAAATAATATCATTATCATTGCCTAATGACGACGGTTATGGAAGAAGCCGATTAGGACGGAGACAAACAGCGCGGGGGCCAGGAAGCAGCGGCGAGGCCATTTACCACTTCACACCGGACAAATGAGTGCGTCCCCGCCATCTTTCCTGCTCGCGTTCCCTTTTTCCAATCTCGCACACACACACACACACACACACACACACACACACACACACACACACTCGCCACTTCCATCTATTTCATTTCTCTCTCTTCTTTTTTTTTTACACCAAGTCATCATGAAGTATTTGATTTCCTCTCCTCTGCCTCCTTCCCTCTCTCCATCCCGCCTCCCCCCCACCCCCCACCACCACCACCTTCCTCCTTTGTGCAGAGGTAATCGTAGATGCAAAGGGAAGGGGGGGGCCGCGGGGCTCTTATCAGCCCATAACATCTGTCGGCGTGTCAGGTGATGAGATGGAGCGCTCGCGGCCTGCCGGCGGCCCGGACGGCTCCTTTAATGCAGAGAGGGGAGTGTGCAAACAAACAGCGGCTGATAGGGTCTATGCTTGTCACAATCGCTCAGGCCCGTGATCTATCTTCCCCCTGCCTTTTTCCACTCTCTCTTTCTCACCCCTCCCTCCCCCCCTCTCCGTCTCCATCTTCCCCGACTCGAGTGCCGGTGTTTTTCTTCACTTTCCCCAAAGACCTCTCCCTCGCCTTGTGCCCCCCCTGCCTTTTCTTTTTATAAGCCAACCCCTCTTTCCTCATTATGTTTCTATAATTTCGGATTATGGATGTGTGTTTGTGCGCTGATCAGGTTGTCGTAATGTTTTTTTTTTGTTTTGTTGGGGGGAGCCTGCAAGCGGAGAGGAAAGGGAAGTGGATGTCTGACAGTGAGATGCTGGAGATAAGCTGGTCAGTGAGCCTGGTGCTGTTATCAGGAGCCACGCGTGTTTGGCCCTTATCAACATGCTCATTTCCACAATCATCAGCTGCATCGACATCACTGGGAGCCCCGGCTTCATCATCGTCATCATCACATCCGTCATCATCATATCCGTCCTCATCACTGTCGTTGTTAACAGTATTGGCATTGTGACCAAGAAAAGCATCAGGATGATTAGCATCATTATCGAGGTCGGTCTGCTGGATTCAAACACGCGAGTCGGTTTCAAGCAGAGCGGGAAACGAGGCCTTCGAGGTTTTCGGCGACTTCAAAGCTTAAAGTCCCGAGTTTATTTCCCCTGTCGTCCCTCGTGCGTCCCAGCATGCATCTGTCTGACGTTAAGCTACGTTAGTACCATAAGAGCTAAATTATGAGGGATGAAAAAAAAGAAATATTCAGATCCACACAAAAAAGAATACAAACATTCAAAATGTCACTGATTTACTAAGATTAAACGTCGGCGACATCACGCTGCTGCATGGCTGCAGGAACCGTTTCCAGCAAAATGACTCGTTTCCAAAATCTGTGTATGAATATGCAAAAAATGTGATAGCATGTTTTTGCCACGTAGTCCAAATGTATTTATTATGGATTTTAGCTCATGGAGCCGCCAGTGTCATACTTTTAACTTGGACACCTCCATCCACCCTTGACCTCCATCCACCCTAACCCTCCGTCCACTCTTGACCTCCATCCACCCCTTGACCTCCATCCACCCTTGACCTCCATCCACCCCTTGACCTCCGACCACCCTTGACCTCCATCCACCCTTGACCTCCGTTCATCCTTGACCTCCATCCACCCTAACCCTCCGTCCACTCTTGACCTCCATCTACCCCTTGACCTCCATCCACCCCTTGACCTCCGTCCACCCTTGACCTCCGTTCATCCTTGACCTCCATCCACCCTAACCCTCCGTCCACTCTTGACCTCCGTCAGCCCCTTGACCTCCATCTACCCCTTGTCCTCCGTCCACCCCTTGACCTCCGTCCACCCCTTGACCTCCATCCAAACCGTAACCTCCATCCACCCCTTGACCTCCGTCCCCCCTTGACCTCCGTCCACCCCTTGACCTCCGTCCACCCCTTGACCTCCATCCAAACCTTAACCTCCATCCAAACCTTAACCTCCATCCACCCCTTGACCTCCGTCCCCCCTTGACCTCCGTCCCCCCCTTGACCTCCATCCACCCTTCACCTCCGTCCACCCCTTGACCTCCATCCACTCTAACCCTCCGTCCACCCATTGACCTACATCCACCCCTTGACCTCATCCACCCATTGACCTCCATCCACCCCTTGACCTCCATCCACCCCTTAACCTTCATCCACCCTAACCCTCCGTCCACCCTTGACCTCCGTCCACCCTTGACCTCCATCCATCCTAACCCTCCGTCCACCCTTGACCTCCATCCACCCCTTGACCTCCGTCCACCCTTGACCTCCATCCACCCCTTGACCTCCGTCCACCCCTTGACCTCCTCCACTGCCCGAGCTGCTGCAACCGTACAAACTGCTCACACAAAACACATAAAAACAACCAACACAAAGTTTCTTTAGCTGATAGCGAAGCGCACATTGTCGAGAATACTGAAAAGCACAACAGCACACTGAGCCGCAGCGCATTTCAAAACAAAAATGATAAAAAACTGGATCAAATTGGAACTTTAACCCTTTGCTCTCCGTCCCGACCCCCGAAATGAAATGGGATTTCATCCCCGTGTCGGAGTGCTGCTCCCTCTGAAGCTACACAACTATAATGTCATTGTCAGACGGCTGATGGCAGCAGGATCAATAGTTAGTAATTCCTTGGCTGGGGGTCTAGAGTCCCACCCCCATCCCCTCGCCCCCCCCAAGCTAGAATGTCCTCTAATGGAGGAGGCCAGATCTAATCACGGCAGTAATTGAAGTTTACTTTGAAGCTTTCAATCTAGGAGAATATTTAAAGACAAAGCCACCATGAAACACTATCTACTGTCCCAGGCCTGATGCGATCTGGATCTAGTGGCCCTCTTCAATAATAGATGAGAGTCTCAAACGTACTTTTATTCCCTCCATTCGTCACGTTTGTAGCATTCGATTGGACTTAATTCAGGATTCAAGGGTCTGACCGGCACGAGGCTACAGTAAGTATATTTAACGGGCTCTGGGTCGGTGGAAGAGAAGAAACAACATCCCATCATTTTATTTTTTTTATCTCCTTTTGAGAGATGTAGATGTGTCCTAATCAAGATCAATACAATCAGTGCAGACAGCACACAGCTGCAGATAGTGGACATTAAATACTGTATCTTCAGTTAAAAAGGAACAGAAACGTGTGGATGTCGACATAATCTTTTACTTTGAAAAGACAAAGACGTAGAGAGCTTTGGACCGCCGAACGGTTATGTTACAGGTGGATGCTGGGTAGGGGGCGGAGCTTATGAACTGCAGCAGAAGCAACACTAAATATATCAGAATATATCAGAAAGGGCTCTAACTGCCGAGCGGGCAGTTAGAGCCCTTTTAGATTCCGACCGGTGACCTTTGTGGCTCGTCTCGTCCTTGTCCCAGTGTTCCCAGTGTTCCCAGTGTTCCCAGTCCGTATCTCGACCGTCACCAACCAATAAAAGCAAAATGCCAAGAAAAACGTTTTTTTGTGCACGCTATGGAGATGACATTTTGAGAGAGAAAGAGAGAGAGAGACGTTTGCCAGCATGTTGCATGAATAATTTGGATGCTATTTTTTTTCTATCTATCTAATTGAACAATCTTCTACAATATTAATAAATCTTCTAATCTTTTAATCCCTCTTTTATATTTTTGTACAGTAAACTTTCAAACATTTCTCAAATCATATTTATACTCGTGTATTGAAAACCTTTGTAAGTCATTCTGCTGGAAAAAAGCGAAAGAGAAGTTTGTAGAGTTTGTAGAGTGTGTTGAGTGTGTAGAGTGTGTAGAGTGTGTAGAGTTGTAGAATGTGTAGAGTTTGTAGAGTTTGTAGAGTTGGTAGGGTGTGTAGAGTGCGTAGAGTTTTTAGAGTGTGTAGAGTGTGTAGAGTGTGTGTAGAGTGTGTAGAGTTTGTAGAGTGTGTAGAGTTTGTAGAGTTTGTAGAGTATGTAGAGTTTGTAGAGTGTGTAGAGTGTGTAGAGTTTATAGAGTGTGTAGAGTTTGTAGAGTGTGTAGAGTTGTATAGTGTGTAGAGTGTGTAGAGTTTGTAGAGTGTGTAGAGTTTGTAGAGTGTGTAGAGTTGTATAGTGTGTAGAGTGTGTTGAGTTGTATAGTGTGTAGAGTGTGTTGAGTTGTATAGTGTGTAGAGTGTGTAGAGACTGAGGCTCCAGACAAAGTGAGAAAATAAAGTTTCGGTCGTTACAGAAACAACGTTTTCAAGTGTTTACGCCAACACGCAGCTGGCGAGTCCAAACACAACCAACTCTCCAGATCCTGGACCCCATCGGATGCTAAACTTGCGACGGATCGGCTCCCGTTTAGTTTCCGGTAGCGTCGGTGGGTTGGCGCGGGGGCTCAGCGGTGGCGTCTGAACCCTCTGATTGATAGGCCTGAGCACGGAGGGGCAGTGGGAGATGAAGAGAGGTCTGATAGCGGGCCGCTAGATACTCCCTGATTCACTGTGTGTCAGATACTGATAACGCCGAGGCTCGGTGAGAGAGAGGAGAGAGAGAGAGAGAGGGAGAGAGAGAGAGAAATAAGGGCCTATGAATACTGGGAAAGGGGGGAAGAGGAGGGAGAGGGAGAAAGAGACGCTTCACATGTCAGGAGAGAGAGTGGAGGACGGGATGGAGGCCGGGAGCTGGTTTGACAAATGGAGGTTTGAGTCCATCGCTCTGGACTCAAACCTCCTCGCAACACCATCTCCCTCCTTCATCTCTCTCCTTTTTCTGACTCTCCATCGCTCTCTCCTTTCTTTCTCCCTGTGTGTGTGTGTGTGTGTCGGTCCTGGCTTTTTATTAATAACGATATCTGCGGGAGATGAAATAAAGGTTTTCCTCCCATGTGGCCACCGCGCTGTCGTGGTAATGTATGTCTTCCGATAGCACTTTGAGGACGGGGGGAAAAATGGAGTGCGGCATCCTCTCCTCTTTCTGCAGCTCCGGTGTATCAATAGCATCACTCTTCTCGCCCTCCTCCTCCCCTTTCTTCTCTCTCTCTCTTCTGTCGCAATCTATCCACTTTCCTATTTTTTTTTTTTTTTTGCTCTCAGAAGCTCCGACCTTATCTATCCATTTTATCTCCCTCCAGTTTTTTCGGCGCCATTTCTCCTCTTCTTCGCCTGTCGCTCATCCCGCCGTCACCAGGTTTTCTGTCGCCAGGGCGGGGAAGGGAGGGAGGGAGGAGGGGGGAGGAGAGGGGAGGAGGTCACTGGCGACACGCTGGCGTACTGTACGGTCTCGGGTCGCTTGCGTTTTAAAATCGGAGGAACGGCGCTTCTTCGTTCCACGCCGGTGACGGCGCTCAGACAGCTGGCATTCCGGAGAGGAACGCCACACCTGAGCCTGTCAGGCGCTCCTCGACCACACCTGGGCGTCGCCCACACCTGGGCGTCGCCCCCGTGTCACATCTTCTTCCCCGTCAGTGCAGAACGTCCTCACTGTCACGCCATGTGGCCGTGAACTATTCACCTCGGGCCATGTTAAGAAATTAAGTAGAACATTGAGGATTGGCTTCATTATGTTTATCATATCTCTAATAAATTGCCCTCTTATGGACTTTGCAGGTCTTGGTTTTAACACCGCGACACATTTTCTTGCAATAAATCGTTGAAAGCAAACTCCACATGTACGACTATGTATTGTTTTTTTAACAAAACCAGTGAAACCAGTACCAGTACTGGTGAAACAGAGGAACTGGGCGGAAGCTTCTTCATTTGCCGGTAAATCTGATGGATTATTTGATGAATGAGTTAATTACCGTTTGGAATCTCTTCCATATACAGAAGGCATAAAATAATGAATACAAATTGATTTTTAGGAAACACTATTATTAACATTACTGCATCTTATGAATGCAAAATATATATATATATATATATATATATATCACTGTCGACATTTTATATTAACGTTGACGTTTAAAAGGGAAACCGGAGGAACATTAGTTGAAAACAGTTGGAAGAAGAAGAAGAAGTAGTAGTAGAAGAAGAAAAAGAAGAAGAAGTAGAAGAAGGAGAAGAAGAAGAAGAAGAAGAAGTAGAAGGAGAAGAAGAAGAAGAAGAAGAAGAAGAAGAAGAAGAAGAAGAAGAAGAAGAAGAAGAAGAAGAAGAAGAAGAAGAAGAAGGAGAAGAAGAAGAAGGAGAAGAAGGAGAAGAAGAAGAAGAAGAAGTAGTAGAAGTAGAAGAACAAGTAGTAGTAGAAGAAGAAGAAAAAGAAGAAGAAGTAGAAGAAGGAGAAAAAGAAGAAGAAGAAGTAGAAGGAGAAGAAGAAGAAGAAGAAGAAGGAGAAGAAGTAGAAGAAGAAGTAGTAGAAGTAGAAGAACAAGTAGAAGTAGAAGAACAAGTAGAATTAGAAGAACAAGAAGAACAAGAAGGAGAAGAAGAAGGAGAAGAAGTAGTAGTAGAAGAAGAAGAAGAAGTAGAAGATGAAGAAGAAAAAGAAGTAGTAGAAGAAGAAGAAGTAGTAGAAGTAGTAGAAGAAGAAGAAGAAGAAGAAGAAGAAGAAATCACATCTAATGACCCACCAGCCCAGATTATGATTTCATGTTTATCATAAAGAGCCATTGTGCGACGGCTTAGCGGCGGCGTGGACTTAAAAAACATGAAACCAAAACTGGATCCTTCTTAAAGATTCTTCTTGGTAATCATCATGGATTGAGTTCCTCACACGAGGATTTCATTCAACTCGGCTTTAAACCTCTTAACATCGGCGACGCTCTCCGTGTAGCGCCGGTCCACCGATGAATACGTGTTTATAGACTGCGTGTGATCTATGAATATGATCCAGCCGCTTTTATTCCATCTTTTATTGTGTTTTATGATCATATGGGACGCCTTACCTCACATCCGCTGGGTTAAATGTGTTCATACTTCTGTATGCTGCGTTTAATGGCTGTTTTTAAAGGATGAATTTCAACGTTTCTCATGGTAATCGAGTATTTGGCTCAGATATCGAACGCTTTCACGTTTTAAACTTCACGTTTAGACTCCATGTCGGGTCGGTAGTCGTGTGCTGTGGTCAAATACATTTAATAATCCAAACCCATCAAAATAAAAGCCCAAAGTGGATCCTCGACTTCAGAAAGGCCTTCAGATTGAATCCTTCCAGCAGCGACTGGTTACGAGCTGGTTATGACCTCACCCGCTCCCAGTGGCGGGTGAGGTCATCGGTTCAGTATGGCGGTCCACAGCGTGGAGGTCTGAGGCTCCGCGTTGAGCATCGATCAGCGGGAGCCGGGGGTCTGACTCCCGGCCCGGTGCCGTGCCGGCCGGCTCTAATTGATGTAATGAATGTGATTAGGAGCTATCTGAGGGATCGCTTGTGCCCTGCTCCCTTATCTCCTCGCTGCTTCCTGGGCCCTGCAGAGGGGACCCATAATGCATCATTGCATACATCAGCTTATACATGTGGCTCATTCATAATAAAAGGAGGAAATACAGCTTTATTTATATTGTTGGTGAGTAAACAACGTTGATGAACCTCTTTTCCTTTGTGTTACTAACTCAGAGAGTCTTCCACCAGCTGTGTCCAGGTCTCTGTGTGAGCCGGCCTGCTGGTTGAGGCCGAGCTGAGAGGACGGACGTCTCCCGCAGAGCAACACTGCCACCGTGTGGCCGGCCGGACAACTGCAGCCAGAGGACTCATCAGAGGGTTCATGTCTCAGGGTGGGCACCCATTGTTACACAGCTCCTTAACAAGCAAATAAAAACAAGATATGTGTGTGTGTGTGTGTGTGTGTGTGTGTGTGTGTGTGTGTGTGTGTGTTTATAAGCAGGGAGATGACCCCAAACAGCTGATTGAGCTCCATATAAGTCGTGATTACGCAGGTTAATGGTATAAATACATCCTTTCATTTTAATGTAATGGTTTTCATTGGTCCAGCTCAGTAAATACCTGGTAAATAATATAAAGCAGTCATGGTATAAACTTGAATTAGTTAGTAAGGTCAAACTGAATGGACCCAGTGAGTGGCCTGCAATGGGTATGTGGTACTAAAAGACACAAACGTGTGTTTCCTACATAATATTTGTTCAGTTTGGGGCGTTTTGTGTGTTTTGTTAAGGTTTGGCGACCTCTTGATTTAATGCAATTCAACACAACTTTATTCATCCCTCTCAAAGCGTGCAGGCTGCAGCTTGGCACCCAGACGCAATATGACGAATGTGGTCTTTAAATAAATCCATTGTGAAGAGAAATAAATAAAAAACACGTTGGATGTGGAAATGCAACGAGGAAATAAAACAAGGTTGTTTTTTACAAAGAAATATTAATGCCAGAGTGGATGACGAGTATTTATTTATAAAACCTAGATATCGACCATACGTTTGAATAAAAGGTCTATTTTAAATCTTTACCTTCATTGTGTACAGCAGGACATTCACACCTTGAATACGGAGGAGAAGAAAGAGAAGGATGATCTGTATCCTCCGCCTCAGGGCCTCATTAATAAACATGGCTTCATTTAAAACTTAATTTTCAATTCCTTCTTAAAATAAGTTTTATAATTACGAGGGGACACCTGGAGGATCCGCCCATGAATTACTCATCCGTCAGGAAATTTTCATCCCACTGAGTTGATCCGGAAAGCCAAACTGAAGCTCTTTGAGCTGATGTCCGGTTGTTTTCCGTTATTTTATTCACTTACTTTACTGTATTTAAGCTGTCAAGTTAATCAATATTATTGTTATTTATTTAAATCACTTATTATTTTTAAAGGTTTGGTATGTATGATTTGGCGACATCTAGTGGTGGCATCGCAGACTGCAGGCAGCTGAAACCAGTTTGATGGAGAGCTGCTTTGTGTGTCCTTCATGGGCTTCTGTAGAAACACAACAGCTCCACGTGGAGATCTTCTCATTCTCAGGGAACAGAAACACAACAATTATTATTTTCATGAAAGAAAACATACTTACTGATATTATAATCCATTTCTGCCAATAGCTGCCCCCGAATGCAACAATCTGAGCATTTCATTAATATTTCTTTTGTTATTTTATTAATACTAGTTATTATTTCATGCAGTTTTATCACTATTGATTATTACTATTATTATTATAGCTTTTTTATCAATTTGTGTTACATTTTAACAATTGTATTATTAATTCATTTCAGGTGCATTGGTATTAAATTGTTAAATATTATAATTTTTTTTCTTGGATGGATCCAAACATTCAAAGCATCGCTACATGTCGGAGGAATCCATGTTCTTCTGGTTCAGGATGAAACTAAAAGAGTTTTGACTTACATGTATGTGGCCTCTAAGCCCCTCCCCTTTCCATCACTCCCGTCATTCACCTGTATGTCCTGCAGAGGGCAGTGTGACACAACAAATGCACCGCAGACTCACCTCCTCCGTCCTGTTCTGTTCTCACCTGAGAGTTGAAATGCATTCACGCAAGTGGGACTCATCCTCCAGCAGAAATCAGAAACACTTTACAAAATAAAAGAATTAAAAAAAAAACACAATAAAAGCAGCGAGATGTTCAACAAACTGAATCCTCGGATTCCTGATCGCATCTGTGATTTTCTATCGATTCTGGCCGCTGCAGCGATGCTGGTGATTACAGCTTTCATGCATATTGAGCTGAGGAATAATTATGAGATAAAAAAAGGTAGAAATTATGAGATAAAAAGTCATACAAATTCAGTTATCGAAATTATGTCATTGTGGTAATGGGCTTCAATATTAAATATCGCAGCAGCTGCACCAATACAAGTCGTATTACTCACAAATGTCTACTTTCACTTGAGCCGACATGAAGGCATTTCATTTCATTATTAATTTATGTATTCCACTAATAAAGCATGGATTGAGTTGAACTGCAGCGGGAGAATAACATGTATGGCCTCATGAAAACATGCATGCTGCTGCATTGTGATGCATTATGCTGCATATGCTGCATATGCGTGAACCGAGGTGTGCATGTCTTTCATTGAAGTCGCTGCATTGAGGTTCAAGGTCGTTATATCGGCGATGAAGGTCGTTCTTTAACTGGTCTTCCTCCGTCAGGGTGTCATCCTCCCTCCTTTATCCACTGACCTCCACTCTGGACTGCATTTCCTCAACTGTCCACTAGCTGCCACCGCTGAGCCTCCAGCATCATGGAGGCGTGACCTTTGACCCTTCCGGCATCATTAATACCAGTAAGTTAACCAGTAAGTTAACCATTAAGTTAACCAGTAAGCTGGCATTGTTACCAGTTTATAGTGTTTTTAATGTGATTATGTTTAGCAATATAACAGCTTTACTGTCAGTGTACTAACAGTAACCTAACCGATGTGTTTTCGTGGCGTAACAGTCGGACCGCGTTGAGGCTGGGGGGCGAGGGATGGGAGGAGGCCCGGGAAGAAGACAGGAATCTGTGGAGGGGAAGGTGTCAATGAGCCGGATGGAGCGAGCAGGCCGAGCAGGCCGAGCTGTCGATCGGCGCCTCGGCATAACAAGCTGCGGAGCATCACCTCTCCCGACCTCCCCCCTCCTCTTCCCCCCTTTGGCCCTCGGCCCGGGGCCCGCCGTCCTAGGGGCCCTCGGTGCTTGAAATCCGCGGTAATAACGGCGGCATTGATCTCCGGGCCTAGGATGGCCAATTACGGCTTCCATGGCGGCTAATGAGGAGCAATCGCTCCGGTGGCAATTACCCGAAAGCTGAGATGGAGAGCCGAACACGGGGAAGTGCAAGTGAGACAAATAAAGAGCGAGGACGCACACACACACACACACACACACACACACACACACACACACACACACACACACACACACACACACACACACACACACACAGGTGTCGAGAGATTCATGTGGAATTAGTGCAATTAATTTAAAGGCAAGTTTTTTTTTTTGCACATTTCAACAACAAGGTGATTATTACAACCACTTAGTTGGGTTAGGAAAAGATGGAGAAATACTTAGTTAGGTTAAGAAAAGATGGAGAAACACTTAGTTAGGTTAAGAAAAGATGGAGAAACACTTAGTTAGGTTAAGAAAAGATGGAGAAACACTTAGTTATGTTGGGAAAAGATGGAGAAATACTTAGTTAGGTTGGGAAAAGATGGAGAAATACTTTGTTAGATTTGGGAAAAGATCCGTTTTGGGTTCAAATAACTACGAACAAAAACAATTTGACTTCTTTTGTGCGACTCTTCGTCTTTCACAAAAACAGAAACATTTCGTTGGGAAATCTACGAATTACGGCATCTACTTTTTCAGAGTTTTTCTTCTCCGAACGCCGGAGGAGACCAGCCTGGACCGACGTCGGCTCATGGTTTTAATATTTGAGAGGACGGACAGCTGTGCGGTGTTTAACATTAAAGGTCAGCGCTGACGGAGAAGAGAACCTCGCTCTGCAAAGCCGGTTCCTGAACGCTGTTTAAGGGTTTTCTTAACACCTGAACAGACGCATCACAGCAGACTGGCAGCAACAGACTCCGTCATCCTTTACGTTCATTCTCTCCTTTTCTATTAGCATCTCTCTGGTTGCCGAGCCGTCTGCAGATCTAACCGCGACTCCGTGTTTGTGATCTTTGCCTGTTTGGAAGTCTGACTTTCAGAAAACTCTTCCTTTTACTTTCCCCTACACTCCGCCTTATTGTGATTTTTTCTTCTTTTTTCCGCGGTGTATAGATCTCTCTATCATCTTTCCTCTTTTCACTCGCTGCATCTCTGCCGCCGTGTAACTTTAATATCTGGGTTCAGAACAAGCGGCTCCGTGACGTGGGGGAGCAACACAAACACCCTTCAAAGCGCTCTCTCTTTCTCTATAAGCGAGGGATGAGAGAGAACCAGCACATAGATGCAGCCGAGAGGGCGTCTGATTCAGGCTTAGGCGAACAGAGGCTGTGGGTCTGTAGCTTTCATTAGACTAAACCCACAAACACACACACACACACACACATCAACGTTGTTAGCGAAGAGGGAGCGAGGTGTGGAGAGAGGGGTGGAGAGGTTACAAGATAATCAACACTCCCTCTCCACCGTAAACCCACACAATAAAGACCTGACATCAATATGCCAGTGCAGTCATCACCACAATAGCGCCTGGCACCGGTGGGGGGAAAGGGCCTCCGTAGTACATCCGCACTGATTAAACCATGATGAGTGTGTGTGTGTGTGTGTGTGTGTGTGTGTGTGTGTGTGTGTGTGTGTGATTGCACGCGGATGTTCACTGAAAATATAGCGTGGAGTTTACCTACTTTTAATTAGCAGCAAAGAGTCTGGCTCTCCTTGTTGTTTGGGGTCTGCATGCAAAATGCACGATCAGGTGTCCAATATACGAAGATAATGGCCTCTGCCAAGTGCATTATCTCCGATAATGGAACACGTCGGAGCGCATTACAGCGTTGCTGCTGATATCTGCTGCTCGGGGGGCCCAGATTCTTGTAACCTGACCCCCGATATTTCCCACAAGCTCCGCCTACTCACACCCCACGTCAGCCTTGTGGACTCCTTAACTCAGAACCTCTCACTGGCACCGTCGATGCCAACTTTGGAACAAACTGTTCTTCACCGGTCCAAACGAGTGGGAAGGGTTTGTTCCCTAGTAACAGCTGAGAAGTCTTCCACGGCGTCGGAGCTGTGCGGTTATCTAAAAATAAATCACACCCTCGGCTCAGACAATCGCTTGTTTTCTCTGTGAGCACGGGCAAAATATGTACTGTTTCCATGGTTTAATATATGTATTTATATCTATATATACGTGTATACGGTATATGTGTTGAATGCACTTCAACTGGTCGAATGAAGCTGATCCCAGCTGTCCAATTACGGGGTATTTTCACAATGCATGAATCTCATAACAGGTTATGATTTGATGGGTGCATCCAACTTCCAACATGCAGTACAAAGTATTTCTTATCATATATATATATATATATATAAAAAATAAAGCAATACCTCAGTATAATTACACCACCAGTTCTTTACGAGGGATGACGGCGACATGGCGTTGGAGGCGTCGCAGCATTATTGGTCTCATTAAATCCCTCACATCCGTCCTTCTCAACCTTTCAACCTCCAACAGCCAATCAGCAGCGCCCTCGTGACAAGTGGCCCTCTGAAGCCATTAGTCGGTCGTTTGTGTTTTACACGGGGCGAGGTATGCCGCTCGTACCGAGGACAGATTGTGCTGGATAAACCTGTAATGAAGTGTTTCATGGCTGTGTCACACACACACACACACACACACACACACACACACACACACACACACACACACACACACACACACACACACACACACACACACACACACATACACCTTTAGGTGGCAGCAGCATGCCGCTCCATCTCACGGAGAGGCCGAGGCGTCTGGAGCAGAGCAATGAGCGGAAAAACAAAAGGGGGCCGGTTAGAGCTCATTATTCCTTTGATTCTTTAATCTTCTTCATGTCTTCATCCAAATCGTTGAGGGAGGGAAAAAAAAACACTTTTTAATAAGAAGAAGAAGAAGAAGAAGAAGAAGAAGAAGGAAAAAGACAGAATCCGTAAACGGGAGCTGATGCTCATGCGGTGCAGGTTTGATGTCTCTTCCGTGTGGTTGAACTTGATGAATGTGGCGTTTTGTCCTTTCAACCCCGTCTGACGGATCTGGGCCGATTATTTTCACCACACATTTTTCGGGTACGAAGACCGGCGGTTTGAATCCTCAGAGCGGTCGTGTCAGCAGATTCAGAGGAGAAGATGCTCGACAACGAGGATGTCAAAGTGACGCAGGGTAAAAATATTGTTATGAAACATATTTTACATGTTTTAGAGGAAAACGTGGGTTCGTTTTTTCTGTATTTGAGGTTTTGCGTCGTGGTCGGGATTTTGGAAACGCCCAAATTCACCCAGTGAGAGATTTATTAGTTTGATCATTTCAGATGTGAAATAAGGACGGAGAACACATCTGCAAATATTTTGACAATCTAAATCCCGAACATTTGCCGGTTGCAGCTTCTTCATCGTGAGGATCTGTTCGATGATTAAAACGCGATATTTTCAATCGAGAAAAAAAACAAAAATATCGATTTGAAGATGTCACTGTGGCATCCGGGAAAATGTGATCGGCTAATTTATCGAGAAAACCGACGACTGAGCTGTTTCCATTCAACCGTTCAGTCGATCCGCTGAATCCTCCACGCTCAGATCCAGTTATTCCATTTGAAGTCACACACACACACACACACACACACACTTGAAGATCTTCACTCTGGCTGCAAACTCTTCCTCCACAATACAATCTTTAGTGTTCTTATCTTTTGAATTCAATGAAAAAATAAAAATCTACTATAACAAAGTAAAAGTACCACATTTTGGAGCGGTGGCAATGAATTTTGGGACTTTTGAAAAAATATGAAATATGCTGCTATATAATAAACCGACAAAATGATCTGTATCAACTAGGGATGCACCGATACCGATACCGATATCGGTATCGGTATCGGGGTCGATACTGCGTTAAAATACTCGTACTCGTATCGATTTCAATTGTCGATACCAAGAACCGATACCACTCAACAGTATTTCACTACAACAAACTGGTCGCGCTTTGTGGAGAAAAAGATTTGTTGTCCTACCTGACTTCAACGTCTAGGGCAGGGGTCGGCAACCCGTGATCCAGAGCCGCATACGGCTCTTTCGTCGCTCTCTTGCAGCTCTTGCAGCAAGGTGTGTAGAGTAATGTGCGTTCACATCCAACGCGACGGAAAATCACTGCCGTCCTGCCGGTGTGAATCAAACGGCTGCTGGTCCACCAGAAGTAGCGCTGGCAGCGGCCTCATTCAGACGCTGTTGTGCGGCTACGGATGATATTATTGTAGCCGAGTGTCTGTTGTGTGTCTATATTTGTAATTATAATAAAATGAAAACACGCTGCAGGGTAACTTGAACCACTTTTTTATCTCCTTCACACACGTATATCCCACAATTCCACTCTTTTCCTTTCCGTTTCTCCCTCCACAATAAAAGCACCGGAAGCATAACTTGGAACACAGCTTCCTATATAATTGCTCGATCCCTAATATTATCGCTTACATTATGAACCCGGACACGGGGCGTTTTATGGTCCGACATTAGAGGGACTTCCACAAGAAGTTTAAAGCTTGGGATAGCCTTCTGTTAATTTTGTACTATAGGCTTGACATAATCTGCAGAGGATAAAATAAAATCTGCCTCCAAATTAATTGCACTTTCATTTCATTACATTTATCTGAGGCTTTTATCCAAAGCGACTTACATGATATATACAGTAGACCGTAGACACAGCAACGGTGAGCAATTAGGGTTAAGTGTCTTGCTCAAGGACACAACGACATGGACTGGCTGAGCCGGGGTTTGAACCACCGACCCTCTGCTTGAAAGACTGACTTGCTAACCACTGAGCCACAGTCGCCCCTCCACTTTCATGGAGACCAAATCTAAGAAGTGTCGGTATCGGTACTCGGTATCAGCAAGTACACAAATAAAAATACTCGTACTCGTATCGGTTTGCAAAAAGTGGTATCGTTGCATCCCTAGTATCAACCAATATGGATCCTCAATGATCGGCAAAACTAAAAGTCGTGCCGATCCGTTAGCTTTGTGATCCGTTGCACCGCTACTGGTTGGACTGGTTGAACTGGTTTCCACTGCGTCGGGCCTCCAGTAATCTAATGGAAGGTTTCTGGAAGACTAAACTCTGGACCCTGAACCTGCAGAAACAGGAAAGAGAGCGCAGCACAACGAGGGAGGGAGAAACACCTATGAACTTAATTACCCGATGAATAATTAATGTTTGATTGCTGCGTTCCCCCAGGCTGTCAACACAAGATAATTTATCATAAGATTATAATTTATCACTAATTGCTTTGGCAAGAGGTTTACGATTAGAATAATTTGCTTATTAAATGCACAAATTTGTATTAAGCGGCGAAAAACTTTTCCATGCAAAGTACGTATCGATTTTAGCGGCAAAATTGCGTTTAATGTTTAATCGAGTCGGACATTCGGGATTAAGAATCAGCTGTTGGCTCGGCCCTGCTTTCCATAATTTGGTTAAACAAAAACAGGTGATTATTCTAATGCACGCGACCCGGGGAGCGATCCGGGCTCGGGGAGGCGCCCCGATATCCCGGAGAGCCCAGAAAAGCTCGGCAGCATCCTGATGACTTTAGCTCCTCCGTGGATCCTGTTTACTCCTCTAAGCCGCGACGCCTCTTTAGAGGAGCGCCGCTTGAGCTGTGCGTCCCCGGCGTGATGAGTGTTTGTTTGCCGTCTGGCGCGCCGAGTCGTCACAGTGTCGTGTGGCCGGGGGGCGAGGCAGGTGGAGGAGGGCTCGTGCACGGCGACTTCCTGCACGTACATATGGAAGCCCATTCCCGCCAGCAAAAAAAAAAAAAAAAACACACTAAAAAAAAATAAAATAAAAGAATTACCACCAAAAAAAAAAAAAAAAGCCCATTCCCGCCAGCAAAAAAAAAAAAAAAAACACACTAAAAAAAAATAAAAAAAAAGAATTACCACCAAAAAAAAAAAAAAAAGCCCATTCCCGCCAGCAAAAAAAAAAAAAAAAACACACTAAAAAAAAATAAAATAAAAGAATTACCACCAAAAAAAAAAAAAAAAGCCCATTCCCGCCAGCAAAAAAAAAAAAAAAACACACTAAAAAAAAATAAAATAAAAGAATTACCACCAAAAAAAAAAAAAAAAGCCCATTCCCGCCAGCAAAAAAAAAAAAAAAAACACACTAAAAAAAAATAAAAAAAAAGAATTACCACCAAAAAAAACAAAAAAAGCCCATTCCCGCCAGCAAAAAAAAAAAAATAAACACACTAAAAAAAAAAAAAAAATAGCCCATTCCCGCCAGCAAATAAAAAAATAAAACACACAAAATATATATATATATATATTTTATATATATATATATATATATTTTTTTTTTTAGATTTTTTTCGGCGAGTAAAAAAAAAAAAAAATTAAATACTTATTAGAAGTGCGCATGCGCTTCAGGGACGATTCCTCACAGGTCCCTTCATCCACTCGCCGGTCTTACCATGAAAACAATAATAAGGTAACTATTACTGGTGACTTTTGTAAATGTTAGATGTTATATATCATTATAAAATCAGTCCACTGTTGCAGCTAAACACATTACAAGATTGCTGTTAATGTAGCTTTGATAATAATATATTTTAACGTTTTATAGGCCTGTGTGTTTCCTCACATGCGCCAAAGCAGCAGAAGCAAGTGAATGAGACGAAGCTTGGCAGATCAAAATGGATACCATAATTGAAGACTACTTTAGACGTGGATTCACAAATCGTGAAATTTTAGTCGTTTTGGAGGAATCACATTATATCAAACTAAGCCTCCGGACCCTAGAGAGAAAGCTACAAAAGAACCAACTTTGGCGGAGACGAAATAAGACAGATGAAGCTGAGGTAGCATCCTTCATTCACCAACAGCTACAGACGTCTGGCAAACAGCACGGCTACAGATGGATGCACCAGAAATGTTGGATGGCCGGAATAATTACCAACAGAGAAACTGTGCGTCAATTGATGCGACTGATGGACGGGAATGGGGTAGATCTGCGGGCCCGCAACCGTTTAAGACGCCGTATGTATGTCAGCCGTGGGCCAAACTATGTATGGCATATAGATGGGTATGACAAATTAAAGCCTTATGGAATATGTATCAGTGGTTGCATAGATGGCTTCTCGAGAAAAATGATATGGCTAGAGGCATACAAAACCAACAATGACCCTCGTATTATCGCAGGTTACTTCATAGATGCTGTGACAGAAAACAATGGATGTCCGCAAAGAATCCGGTTAGATCACGGTACAGAGAATACCCACCTTGCAGTAATGCAAAAGTTTTTTCACAACAGTGAGGATGAGATAGGTACAGAGTGTGTCACTTTAGGACCAAGTACTGGAAATCAAAGGATTGAACGTTGGTGGTGCACCTTGAGAAGTGAATGCGCCCAGTTTTGGATGGACCATTTCGACCAGCTGAAAGCAGATGGCTATTTTGTTGACAGCTTCATTGACAAATCACTGATCCAGTTTTGCTTCCAAAATACCATACAGGTACAGTGTCATAAAAACTTATTGATACAGTATCAACACAGATGTAGGGGAGACCAGGGACGATTGTTACAATTTTTGTCCAAGCACCTGTAACTTGCCAAATTCTTCTATTAGAGCTCTCACATTTTGACACAACGTACCTTATTAGTCTACTACAAATAGCAATATTTCAGCTATGTAGTGAGCAAAAGATATGTGTGTGTGTAGTTGTCAATTTAGGGTTAGTTAGATTAAAAGAGTGTTACATCCATCCCCACCTCTGTCAGCCATGTATAGCTAGCTGTAGCAGCATGGTGGTTTGAAATAAGTGACTATTCTCTAATCTTAAACAATTCTAACTTCAACAGTATCAGTACTAATCAAAATATAGACTTCATGTCATGTCCACCAAACGTGACATTGTGTCTTACCTGAAAATCAGTGTTGTGGCCGTAAAATCTGCATACTTCTTCACACAGATATGACATTTCATATGCAAAGTCAGGAAAGAAGAAGTCATACATTAAATTGATCACATGACTCTTTGGTCATCCCTTCTTGGTGAAAGTGGTGCTGTTAAAACCATCGCTTTGATACAACCATCCCTGGTCTTCCCTAACTATGAGAGAAAATGTGCATAAAACGGCAATTATTTTCTAACAAACATTTTCACTCTTTTTCTGTCCATTATAAAGGAGGAGCTTGATGAAGTTGTAACTGCCTGGAATGACCATCGCATAAGAAAAACGAACAATCCTCGGGCTCCTAATGGTCGTCCCTCCATAATGTATGCGGTTCCCAGCCATTATGGGGCTCAGAATTTCTTGCAGCCAGCTGAGGAAAGGAAAATAGAAATATGCCGAGAGGATTGTTGTTTTAAGGACTATCCTTGTGATGAGGACGTGTTTCACCTGTGTGTGGAACTCATGGCAGAGCAGAACCTGGTAATGTCAGATGATGTGTATGAGATTACAGACCTTTATCTAAGACTTCGTCAAATGATTACTGATGGGTTGGGGGAATGAAGTTTGCGCTATGGGAAACAGTAGTGTCAGCTAGGCCTACTATTGTATATATCTGTGTCCTGAATTGTTTATTGTAAATGCCATCTGAAATACAGGCCTGTGGAAATCAGATTTAAGTTATGGGCTGATGTTTTTGTTGCACCATGTCTATACAGCCTTATAGCTGCTCCTTAAACTACTGTGAAAGTGACACTCAAAGCCGCTTTCCGCGGTCACAAGCTGTTCTGCTTACAAATGTATGCTGTTATACATTTTTTTCCAATAGCTGAGCATCTCATCTCACTGTACTAGTATAAATACATAACACAATTGGAACCCTGGAAAAAATGTAATTGGTTTTAGGATTAAGCAGGGAAATTGGAGCTACAGATCTCTTTTTTGTAACTGTACAGCTTGATCAACTACCTTGATGTTTAAAGAGTTATAACTGTAATAGAATGTGTAATGTTACTATGGTGTTAATATACCTATCAAAAGATCAATTTCATTGTCTCTATTTTTGCTAAAGTTTCAATGTTATAATATATATTCATTAACATTTCCTGTCTCAATAATAAATGAAACGCCCCCTTGCGTTTCTGTGGATGGAATCCCTTCATTTGTTAACATGATTCTAATTATTTCCAAATGACAGAGATGGGGAGCCAAGCAGACACACAAACACACACCAGAAGCAGATGATTTTGTTACTTTTGATATATTTAACAAGATCAAAAGTGAAGACCTGAGAACCAGTGCTGCCTCCTGCCTCTGAATTGAAAATGCCAAGACCACAACATGAACATCATAGGCATAACCCAGGCAGCTACATATAGATGCATCTGTAAAAGTTGGCACCAAATATACTGTAACAGTACAGTAATACATTTTTAAAAACATTGACAGTAAAAAAACAAGACTTAACAGTACCAGCCAAATATTTCTTTGTAAATAAAAGAACATGACTCCACATTACTGGTTACATAAAGATGCATCTGGCACCAAATATACTGTAACAGTACAGTAATATATTTTTCAAAACTTTGACTGTAAAAGAGTATTTTGTTGGAAATAAAACAACATGACTTAACAGTACCAGCCAAATATATTTTTGTAAAGATTCTTACACATTTCTATCTTCCCTTTATGTGTCAACAAAACATAGTATTCAACTGTGTACTGTAGTGTTGATTCTAATGAGAAAACATGAGGATGCTGGTGTAGGTGTGTAACTGAATATTTCTGACGATTTAGCCATAGATTCCTAGACAAAATTATAGTTTTGAGAGTGACCAAGCCTGAAAGTTAAACAGATTGAAGTGTTTTTTGCCATAGTTTTTACATTGTATGTGTGAATACCTTAAACACACACATACTCCCTGGACTAGATCAGACAATGTCCATTACCCACACGTTGCTTTCTAAAACTTTGTTCATTTCATGTCGAAAATCTGGGTAGTTGTCATAGCTGACTGGCAACTCCAAGTAACAGCCGCATGTGTGAGCAACAGGTCTTCTCTGAAATCCCTGAAGTTGTGTGAAGCTGACAGTGATGTTCTTTCCTGTGAACAAGTCTGATCCAGTGCAAAACCTAAGGAAACGTGAGAGGTGCTGGGTGTCTGACTCTCTAAGGTATGCACTTACAAACTTGACAATTACTTTGTCCTGGGCATTCTGGGTACTGGGGTAAGTAATTGATCTCATGATCTTTCGTGATGTTGGTTGTAGCTCTTCATAGACTGCTGCAATCCCTTTCAGCTCTGATCTAACAGGTGCAAGCATGTTGCTCCACTGTTCAATCACAAAAGCAGGCTCTTGAATCAGTTTTTGGTGAGCAAGCTCCCTCAAGATTTTTTCAATGCTGTCTGCTGTTGGAAGCCTCCGGCAGTTGTGAATATCCATGATTTCCAACAATTCTTGGAGGTCAACACTTTCAAAATCTGAACAACAAGATTCAAAGATCGCTCGCTCAGACTCTGACACATACTTGAAAAAGCAGTCTACAAGATCGCTCTCCACAAAGCCCAAAACAGCTTGTTCCAGGAGTACAGGTGCGAGTTTTACAGGAAGGTACTTCTCTTTTTGCCAGCCAAATAGGATTATTCTTCCTATGCTTTCCCATTCTTGTTTGCCAAAATCATGACGTAGGTATGGCACTTTGAAGGCATTTCCCATAGTGCACTGCTCATAAAAGTCATTCCAAAACTCTGACAGTACATCCCTCAAAACACCACCATCATCCACAGCCATTTCAAGCTTTCCATCAGGAAGAATAACTTGAAAGTAAATGTCATCCTCCACGATACTTTCCTCAGAAAACACTTGGGTAAGTTCGCCAAGAATCTGTCCACGATGAAGAACAATAATTTTCTTCACTCTTTCTCTCTGACTGGCTTGTTCCTGCAACACTGGAGGTGTTGCAGGAGAGAGGGGCAAGGTATCCTCAAGAGAATAAATCATCCCAGAGATGCTTTCTGTGGGGAAAGTTACAATGCCACTATCCTCTAAAGCATCCATATGATGTAATGGGTCATGTTCTGGCAAACTAGTTGCATCAGTTGGGTCGACTGTGGTGTAAAGGGAAACACTCTCACTGCTTGCATTTGCAAATAGTGTGCTGCTTCCAACATAAATTACCTCGGAAATATCTATCTCCACAGCATCTGTTGCAGAAGAATATGGAGAGTGGCAATAGACAGCAGGTCTGTCATGTGTCTTTTCACCTTCTTGCGCGGTGGCATCACCATTCTCCTCCTGAAGATGTATCTCACTGACAATGTCTTTCTCCTTGGTTGTGAAATAGAAACGTAAGAGAGGTAACTTTGTCTTTTCATACAGTTCCCCGACTGTGATACTACTATCTAATGAAAGCTGCTGGAAGTCAGTTAAATCGATGTCAAAATCAGTAAGGCTCCCCTCTGCATTTATTCCACCTGGAAAAAACAACTGGGCAGCCTTTTCAATCAAGTTCTGTTTGTTACTGTCCTTCGAGACCCTCTCTTTTCTGGTTCCCCCTCCCTTTTTGGTGCGTACCTGTACAAATTCCCCTTCTTTGAAATTCACCCATGCTATCTCAATTTTTCTCTGATTCTTCTGAGCACTCTTTGACAGAGTTTGATGCTTTCTCTCAGACACGTGATCATCTGTGTTTCTTGAGAGCTTTCCTCGTAGTCGCTCAAAGATCTTTGACTTGCGACCGCTGGGGTTTTCCTTCCTTCTGCAGTATCCTAAAACAGCCAGTCGATCACCATAGGATGGCAGGTACTCTCTAAGCTGGTCATCTGTCATGAGGTGTATGACACTGGAATCAACCTACAATGAAGGAATACTTTATTTTTCTCGGCCATGTGCATTCAATTGTAACAATTAACAAAATGCATACGCAACACTAGATATTTACAAAGCTGTTCCGTACTTATAGTTTTTTAAATATTTAAATCAAGATTAAGCATTTCCTATATCAGCTACCTTGTCCTGTTCCATTCGCTGTATGTCTTCCTCAGGCACATGCCGTGACCTTAAGTAGTCACTTAGGTCCTCCATCTTGTGACAGTTTAGATAACCTCTGCACCTCTGTTGAACACAATTATAGCTCAAATGCTCATTGATGGAAACAGTATAAGAATAGTATTTTGTTTTATCACAATTATATGCCAATGGTGATAAGAGCAATTAAGCACAAAGTGTGTCATTTTTGTGTTATATTTTATTTGAGCCACTGCAAAATGAATTAGGCTGCTGTCAAACTGAAACCGTCTAGCCAAATAGTTCAGTCATGTTGTATATTTTAATAAAGTACTACGACATAACAAGTTAGTACACTGTCACTGAGGGCTAGTAAACCAATCACAGGCGCCTGGTCTATGGCTGGTGAGGGGGTGAAAACACCTCTGGATTACTGGAAATCACATATTGCATGATATAGTGTGAATGAGATTAGATGTCTGACTGTCCGTTTTAAAAATCTTATGACTAAGTAAAATTACCAAAATGTGTACTGAACAAATAGCAAAACATGACATTGTAAAGAGTATAGACAATAGCATAGTGTAATAATAGTATAATTATTCTTAGGCCAAGTATTTAAAAAAAGAATATTATATTGTATTTAAGATTCCAGCAGCAGAGCAGGAACCGCTAAATATACTTGAGACTTGCTGTTGTTTTTCATTCTAAATTGTATTTTGCTAACACACTTCTGCCCGCATTGCCACAGCTGTCTGAACGACACAGGACAAGTGCACATGTACAATATCCGCATTACTTATCAACATACTTTAGTACTACGTTATGTTAGTGGGATATTACAGCTGTGATGATGCTTACAAAATCTTGATTGGGCGCTATGTGGAGGCTGATGTAATGTTAGCCCCCTTTGAGTAACACATGCAACACACCGCTGAGTACTAACACAGTTTTCATTTCAGGGACACCATCTAGCGGCGTGAACGTTAACGTTACTAATGGTGTGTTCACACCAAACGCGCCGCGAATTATTCGCGCGACCAGATTACATATAAAGTCAAGACACGTATTGTTGCGAGAGACGTGAATTTACGCCGGAAGGCACGTATGATGCGGGTAACGCGGGGCGAAAATACGCGTCGCGAAAGCCAATCAGCGTTGAGAAGCTCCGCGCGTCATCACTGCCGTCCTGCCGGAGCTGAATCAAACTGCTGCTGGTCCGCCTGAAATAGCGCTGGCAGCGGCCGTGGTGGAAACTGTACTGTTTTTACGGCGATAACCCACAGAGATAAGCCCCGCCCGCCCCCTTCCAGGCGCGAGTAAAGCCAGTAGCGAATTAAAACATCTAACATTTACAAAAGTCACTAGTAATCGTTACCTTATTTAGAATTGCGTGTCGTTTTCATGTGTCGAATCATGGGCGAGTGGATGAAGGGACCTGTGAGGAATTGTCACTGAAGCGCATGCGCACTTCTAATCTCTATTTCAATTTTTTTTTTTTACTCGCAGAAAATCCCCAAAAAAAAAATAGTTCTGTTATTTATTTATTTATTTTTTGTGCTATATTTTTTTTTTTTTGGTGGTATTTTTTATTTATTTATATTTTTTTTTGGTGTTTTTTTTTTTTTCCGCTGGCGGGAATGGGCTTTTTTTTTATTTGTGGTAATTTTTTTTGTTTTTTTTTTCTGAGTGTTTTTATTTTTTTTTGCTGGCGGGAATGGGCTTTTTTTTTTTTTTTTTGGTGGTAATTCTTTTTTTTTTTTTTTTTTTTTGTGTTTTTTTTTTTTTTTTTTGCTGGCGGGAATGGGCTTCCATACGTACACGTGCGTGTGCATGCTCAGTGTTTGACTTTGAGTTACAGCGGTTGTGCTTCGTTTTTCAGCTGCGATCAGCTGTGTAGATTCTTCACAATAAAAGCATGTGTTTATTTGTGCTGCTCAATCTTCCTCTCTGTAGTATTTGTAGACTTTTTAAGACATGATTGGATACGAGATTGGTAGTTAACAAATCGCTGCTAATTTGGTGATAACATTTCAATTTTCTTTAGATTCTTCACAATAAAAGCCCCACTTTTATTTTTGCTGCTTAATCTTCCTCTCTGCAGTATTGGTCGACTTTTTATTATAATATTTTATTGAAAACTGGTTGGTAATAAGACTCCTCTACTTTGGTATTAATACAATTGTAATGTCCTTCACAATAAAAGCCCCCCTTTTATTTTTGTATAACTAGAAAGTATAACTAGACTATTAGAATAAGGTCTTATTTTTATTCCACTTCTTCTTTCTTGGTAAAACTGCAGTATAAGTCGACTTGTTGAATGCTGCTATCAAAGTCCCGCTAATTTGGTGGGGAACACATTTTCTATATTCTAATTCTTGTTATTGAAAAGCTTTTATTCTGAAGGAGCACCCCTCGACCTGTGGTTTATATACAGTATATAAACTGGAGAACTCGAACAGCAACAGATGCTTAAGATCACAACATTACAGCCTTAAAAAGATCCCACGGATTGAATCAAACCCTTTGAGACAAGTCTCAGTGAAAATCTTATGTTCTAAGTGTCCCAGAAATATTATTTGTGGCGACGCCTCCTGCCATTTAAATTGAGAGACCACTTGAATTCAAGGCCCAGCGGACACAACGATTTATAACCCAGAGATAGGAGCGCCGAGCTAAAGACAAATGGAGCTTTCAGCGTTAAGACTGATTTATGTTGAGAAAAGGCCGAAGTATCAAATTATTATTTTAACCAAAGCCCCGCTGTTAAACCCAGTGGTCGATCAGTGCAGCGGCAGCGTCTACTGGGAGCTGTTGGGCTCTGAAAAGCTGCTTTGCATTGTTGTAGGAGAGCCAAGGAATGAGGAACCAAGAAGCCCCCCGTGGTGCGACTGCTCCAGAAGCCCACATCTTGGGATGTGTCTGTAATTTCACGTGCTTTCATGCTTTTTCATTTTTTATAATTTATTTGTTTTTGTATGTGGAGCTTTGGGTGTATAATAGAGCTTTATGAATCAAATGTATATTATAAACAACGTGTTGGCCGTTGCCAGAAGGAGTCTCTAGTAGAGACCTGTCAATCACCTGGTAGCCCCGCCCCTAAAGCGTTTGACTCTAAATGAGCATAATTTACTAAATGAACATCATGCTGTATTGAAGAAGACTTGAAACTAGAGATTGAGACATAAACTCATGTTTACAATGTTTACTGAGGGAATACATCAAGAGAGAAGTAGAGTCATTTATATAGACTTCTATACAACCAGAGGAGTCGCCCCCTGGTGGTCAGGAGAGAGAATGCAGCTCTAACACATGAAGCATATACTTCTATACAACCAGAGGAGTCGCCCCCTGGTGGTCAGGAGAGAGAATGCACCTTTAACACATGAAGCATGGACTTCTATACAACCAGAGGAGTCGCCTCTTGGTGGTCAGGAGAGAGAATGCAGCTTTAACACATGAAGCATGGACTTCTATACAACCAGAGGAGTCGCCCCCTGGTGGTCAGGAGAGAGAATGCAGCTTTAACACATGAAGCATGGACTTCTATACAACCAGAGGAGTCGCCTCTTGGTGGTCAGGAGAGAGAATGCAGCTTTAACACATGAAGCATGGACTTCTATACAACCAGAGGAGGCGCCCCCTGGTGGTCAGGAGAGAGAATGCAGCTTTAACACATGAAGCATAGACTTCTATACAACCAGAGGAGTCACCCCCTGGTGGTCAGGAGAGAGAATGCAGCTTTAACACATGAAGCATAGACTTCTATACAACCAGAGGAGTCGCCCCCTGGTGGTCAGGAGAGAGAATGCAGCTTTAACACATGAAGCATAGACTTCTATACAACCAGAGGAGTTACATTACATGTCTTTTCCACCACGACATACTGATGTAACGACACATTCTTTTAACGTTTAGATTTCTGTTGTTTCTGTTTGTTCTTTAAATGGTTCAACTGAAGAACGAAGATGAACATCATCTCGGAGGCGGACCCACACGTGCACACGCACACTGTGTCTTGGCATTTACAAATAAAGGAGTCGAGTGGGCCGCTGGAAGCGATGCGTTCCTCGTCCTGTCCAATCAATGTGAGAGGAACAGGGGAGGAAGGGGGGAGGGGGGGAGGACAGGGTTGAGGGGCCAGTATAACACTTTGTAACACTCTCACCTCACAGTGTGCACACGTCACTGAATGTTACTCTCAACACACACACACACACACCCCGTCCGAGGGGGGAGGGCCTCCTGAAGGACGTGGGGCGGACCTCCGTTCTGGTGCCGGAGACGTGGCCTCCATGTGGCACACGCGGCGCTCGGTCTGACGGCGCGCTCACGCCCGAGGCGCCCCCGTGTCACCGGGCCTGGCAGCCGTGTGGAAACCGTCAGACGGCCAATCAGAGGATCGATGGCAGCCGTGACTCGCCCGATGACCCACGCTGTTATCTCCCCCCGCCTCCCCCGTCCCTGTCTCTCCTCCTTGCCTTTCGCTGCCTCGACCACTTCTTCACTTCATCAATCGGTGAAACAAATCCCCCTTCTTTCTTCCCTCCCTCCCTCCCCCCCCCCCCTCCTCCCCCGCTCCTCTGCTTTTACTGGCAGTCTGGTTTCTCTGGTCTAATGAACCTGGGGGGGTCTCAGGGCAGCCGCTGGGTTGATTAGGACCCTCATTAAAGAGAGGACCAGACCAGACCCGACTCCTCTCCCCCTCCTCTCCGTCCATCTCCCCCTCCCCCCTCCTCCCCTCCTCCCCCCCACCCGGCGCTGTCACGCGGAGTGGCATTTTTAATTACCGCTGCTCATCATAAAAAGGGAGAGCCATTACACATATCAGTGTGAGTGTGTGTGTGTGTGTGTGTGTGTGTGTGTGTGTGTGTGTTTTCTTTCTTCACTGATCTATTGTAATGAACTCAGTGTGCGGTGTAAACTCCATGGGAAGGCTCATCATGAAAACTGGCCCACTAGTTGGCATTTTAAACACACACACCACACACACACACACACACACACACATACACACACACTTTAATGTTCGTTTTAGACGCACTTTCATGCTTCCAGAAGGCAGTAATGAGCAGAAAAATAACTTGTTTGGAAGAAGAAAATAAATAAATGAATAAAAAGGTACAGAGGGAAGCGGACAGGACACAAAATAAATGAGGCGGTTTGGTCGAGTTTAAAGAGAAAAGAAGAAGAAGAAATGATGGAAGTTGTGTAAATAAAAGGGTGGAAGGAGCGGGTGAGAGAGGAAGAGGGAGGAGGGGGAGTCTGGGTTTGTGCTCAGTGACGGGATCGGATCGGATCAGCGACGCTCCGGAGGACGCTCCGGGGCCAAGAACCAAATCTGATTATGTCGCCTGAGAAGACTAATCTCTCTCGAATCTGTCTTCGTCTAATTCCAAAAACAATACAGTAATCTCTGTGTGTGTGTGTGTGTGTGTGTGTGTGTGTGTGTGTGTGTGTGTGTGTGTGTGTGTGTGTGTGTGTGTGTGTGTGCTAACTGGGGTCATACACTTGGATTGACTGACACTTCACATTCCCTAATATCACTTGTGAGAGCACATGGAATAACATGGTATACAAATAATATCTCACGAGCTCCTAAGTGATTAGTTATGTCAGCAATTAGTAGATATTTACATATATGTAAATACATATGCATTTACATATTTATGATACATGTCATATAGATTATATATTCAGTATTTGAGACATCATTTTGTGGTAAACTAAATCAAGCGTAGGATATTATTTCTGGATATTATAGTCATACAGGTGTTTTATGACAAATTGTATGCACACATTTGTACCTAATAAGAATATCTATATTGTTAATTATATATGTATAATGTATATTTATATATTATAACATTTAAGAGTGCAATTCAATCCATACAATGTATATATATATATATAATAGATATACATGTATTATTCAATATATATTATATACAGTATATAATATATTAAATTATATTATATCCATATACAAATAATACAATATTTAGTTGTAGCCCTCTGTAAATATGAAACTTCTCTTCTGTGACAATACATTAGGTATCAGGGTTCAGTGAGCACACACACACACACACACACACACACACACACACACACACACACACACACACACGAGTGCCTGTTCTGCTCACTGACTTCCTGTTAGCACGCCGCTCCACTAATTAGCTTCCATTAAAGGTGGCGTTCAGAACTCTGAGGTTTCTTTGGCACGACGCGGCGCTCTATGTTAAAAATACCGCCAATTACACGCAACTCCATCACGCCATCACGCCATCACTCCATCACGCCATCACGCCATCACGCCGCCGCCCAGGAGGACCAGACCTCCTCGCTCCTCGCTCCGCCTCGACAGGCCCAAAAAGTTTCTTATCTCCTGTCTGTAATGGTTTGGCAACTCCTGGAAAATTGAGCGTGCAGATAGAAATCATCCTTGCAGGAGGTGGTGGTGGTGGAAGGGGGGGGGGGGGGGGTTATCAACAAAAAGCAGCGATTGGGGATTTAGCGGACAAAGTGTCGGGGCTAAACTCCCCAGGTGCATGGTGGGAAGGCAAGGTGTGGGGGGGGGGGGGGGGGGCTAAATATCAGCGTCATCTTCTCCTCTTCTCTGCTTTTGTCCCGATTGGTCTTTAAACCTGTCGCGCTCTCTCTCTCTCTCCTTTTTAAACCTCTCTCTCTCTCTCTCACCCGCTATTAGCTTATCCTGCTAACCCGCGATAGAAGCCTCAACATCTTAACCCTCCTTTCATTTCCAGAGCGACGATGAAGGGAGGAAGAAAGCGCCGGTGCTCTGATATTTGGGCTGGTACCCAAACCCCCCCCCACCCCCCCGTCTGTCAGCATGCCAGCAGCATCTAAGCTAACCCGGGCCCGCGCCGGAAATGTCACCCGGTGCATTAGCATTTAGCCACCGCGCTCCGCTGTCAATCTGGGTTTATCTTTGACACCCCCTATGGTCTCTCACCTTAGCTCCCCCCCCCCCCTCCCCAGCCAGTCATTGTACTAATAAGGCAGGGGGACAGTAGGATTTATCAGGGCTAGACACTCCCGCCCCGCCAGCCATTACTCATCCGCAGACCAGGACATGCCACCGCTGGCTAATTGCTTTCTTTAACGTTGGCACATGTGACATTCAGCGGCGGCTTCTCAGCACTGGTGCTTTCAACATTCCCAGTTGGTCGCACCAGTAAGTGATTTGGCCCCACCCCCTTTTTTTAATATATGACAGCATGGTATTAATCAGTGGTGGAAAGTAATAAAGTACATTTACTCAAATATTTTTCTTTCACTTTATTCCAGATGGGAATATTGTACTTTTTACTTCACTGCATTGATTTATGAGTATATGAAATACAATGCAATGTATATACTAAGTAAACCTCCCAACAGTATAAAAGATGAATACAATATTAGAATTAGAGATGCATCAATATTGATATTACTGTCTCAAATAGCTGAATCGGGTATTTTCACAATGGGCCAATCTGGTATTTGATACAAATTCAGTACATTCGTATCGTATTTCCTCTTCACGCAGACAAAGAAACCTTTTGTTGTTCCGTCCTGCAAAAGAGGAACAAAAGGATCCGCCGAGGTGACCAGGTGGTAAATCTTTAAAATGATTTATGTTTAAATTTAATTTGATAAATTGCAGATGTCGGACCGTCATTAGGGCCACCGCACAAATCCGTCCCTGGGAACTCCTTCCACGCTCCTCTTAATGGTAGAGTAAAGGTAGGCACGCAGGAATCCAGAGAAATATTGTACAATAAGCAATTCCTCTTTGTTGTGAGCAAAAAGGGGATTATTCATCACGGCGATGGCGGACGGTCCAATATCCAACAAAGCTCCTTTTTGTTTTGTTTGGTGGCAAAAGATTAATGAACAGACCGGACTGACATTTGCAGCAGGAAGGACATTGATCTGAAGGCCTTCTGAAGATCCTCATTGTC
>CM042236.1:16991145-17058645 GCA_023566465.1 Cottus gobio
CCACACCCACCTCCTTCAGTGTACCTGTTAGCCACACCCACCTCATTCAGTGTACCTGTTAGCCACACCCACCTCATTCAGTGTACCTGTTAGCCACACCCAACTCTTTCAGTGTACCTGTTAGCCACACCCACCTCATTCAGTGTACCTGTTAACCACACCCACCTCCTTCAGTGTACCTGTTAGCCACACCCACATCATTCAGTGCACCTGTTAGCCACACCCACCACATTAGCTCATTCAGCGGAGCCATCATATTATTAATATTATATATGACTTCATGCAATATTGGTTCATGCTTCTTCTGCATCAGCTTTGTCTCCAGCTGTAGTGGGAAGTGGAAGGACACAGCAAGGTGCATGCTGGGATGGGGCGGGCTCAGACAGGGATCCTGTGACTGACAGGCCATTGTCTGCTAAAGTGGCTGTAATAACAGTGTCTTTTTAGAGGATTCAAGGAAGTGGCAGACGGAAATGGAAAAGAATTTATTTACAGAAACTTTGAGGAGTCAAGTCATTGTGTTGACGCCAATCACAGCTGTTGTACAACGTAAGAACTTTGCGGCATTTAAATGAAACTAAAGCTTTTTCCATTTCGCCTCCCACTAAAAATGTCTGCGAACAAAGTCTCCGATCTCTGCTGTTTCACAAAGAGACAAAGGGATCTATTCATTTTCTAATTTGTTCCAGTACTAGTTATTACTTATTAATGTGTTCATCGTGACTTCTTAGTGTCATTGTCTAGTCCCCAAAAAAGTACAAATTTGTCACCGGATTTACATGAAATATGAACATTTGAGCCGACGTTTCAGATTCAATCGAGCGAAAAACAACTTGAACCGGACAAATTCCTTCTGAACGTGACCAGAGGGTGTTTTCTTGCAGCAGAATGCATTAATTTTTTGTATCTGTACCCTCGTCTAAAAGGCTTATGTGGCAGTCAGACAACCTTTTACATATCGCCTGCTCTTTTGACGATGATGAAGATGATGACGAGGTTTTCTATGCAGCCTCTATTAAGACGGGTCACTCGGAGACGTACCTGGCGAGCAACAGCCGTCTGGATGCGAGTTCTCCTCGCCGGTGCATTTGCTCTCCAAAAAAAAAAAAAAAAAGAAGCCGGCTGGCATTTATTAAGCGTGACCGCTGACACTGCAAACAACTTGTCATTTTTAACTGTACCGCAGAGGCACATTTTTTAAAGATGCGAGTGGGAGGCTTTAACCTGAACCGGCTGGGAAGAAGAAGAAAAAAAAAAAAAAGACGACAGTTTTGTGTGGTCAAGAGCGAGAGAAATATGAGATGTCTGCAGAGGGGAATAAAGGGATATCAGAGTGAGAGTCAGAGTTAGGGACGCTGTCATCTGTTGCTTGAGGTGGAAATAACAGGAAAAAAAAGGAGAATGGGAAGAAGCCTCCAGTGTTTCTACTGACCACCAGGGGGCGACTCCTCTGGTTGTATAGAAGTTTATGCTTCATGTGTAAAAGCTGCATTATCTCTCCTGACCACCAGGGGGCGACTCCTCTGGTTGTATAGAAGTTTATGCTTCATGTGTAAAAGCTGCATTATCTCTCCTGACCACCAGGGGGCGACTCCTCTGGTTGTATAGAAGTCTATGCTTCATGTGTTGAAACTGCATTCTCTCTCCTGACCACCAGGGGGCGATTCCTCTGGTTGTATAGAAGTTTATGCTTCTTGCAAATAAAATGCACATTTTGCAAATGCAAATTGAATGCTGGGTGAATTATGGCTCCCATTTGGTGATTATCATAAACCCTACAATCTCCAGTCCCAACAAAATCCAAATCAAGACCCTCTCCTGTGTGAATCACAACTAAACATCCGCTGATGGCACCGTGTCGGCTTTAACGAGAGGGTAACCGCGTAAACAAGCACACGTACACACACAAACATACAAATGCTTGATAGAAAGTGTCGTTCAAAAAGGCAACGGCTTTCACAGAATGAAGGGCATGACTGCGGAGCACAAGTATGCAGAGACATTAGTCAGTGCTCCCCCTCTTCGTCCCTTTTCCCTCTGTTGTTCTGTGATGAGATTCCATTAGACGCCATTAAATCTCTGCCTAAGAGCCCTCTGAATCTTCACAATTACAGGAATAAAAAAAAATCACAATCCTCGTTGAGCGCTTTCCTGCATTAGGGCCGGCCGGGAGTCGCGTGGGAGCTGTTACGCGAGGCCCCGGCGCAGAACCGAGTCAGGAGGCTCTGCAGAGCCGCGCAGCCGGGCTCATTAGAATGACTAAGAGCCCGAATGAAGGCCCTTATGTGGAAGCCGTAATGGAGCGGCGGCTCTTGTGCCGGAGCCGTAATGGAGGCTCTTGTGCGGTCGCCTTCACACGGCAGAGGCTTGAGCTGAAACCGTGCGGCTGGAGAGGTGACGCCCACCCTCCCCCCTTTGCCGAGTGGCCGCTAAGGTGCTCTGAACAGTGTCGGTATTGTACTGGCTGTCTGGTCGCTGAGCAGAGGGCCTTCTCACTGGGCTGTCACTCAGTGGCATGAAAACGCTAAGGGGTAGGGTTCTGGGCTTCAGGGTTCTGGGCATCAGGGTTCTTTTTCTGGGCTTCAGGGTTCTGGTTCTGGGCATCAGGGTTCTTTTTCTGGGCTTCAGGGTTCTGGTTCTGGGCTTCAGGGTTCTGGCTCTGAGCTTCAAGGTTCAGGTTCAGGGTTCGGTTATGTGTTTTCATGATATTTCAAGGATGGCCGATTTCATATTTCACTGTCAGAAAACAGCCAAAATTTACAGATTTTTAGGGTGTTTTTTATATTAGGTCCGATTGATTTGCGATGCTAGAGATAGACCGATCTCCCCTGGTGGTCAGGAGAGAGAATGCAGCTTTAACACATGAACCAGATGTCTATACAACCAGAGGAGTGGCCCCCTAGCGAGAATACAGCTTTAACACATGAAACTTGGACTTATATATAACCAGAGGAGTCGCCCCCTGGTGGTCAGGAGAGAGAATGCAGCTTTAACACATGAAGCATAGACTTCTATACAACCAGAGGAGTCGCCCCCTGGTGGTCAGGAGAGAGAATGCAGCTTTAACACATGAAGCATAGACTTCTATACAACCAGAGGAGTCGCCCCCTGGTGGTCAGGAGAGTGAATGCAGCTTTAACACATGAAGCATAGACTTCTATACAACCAGAGGAGTAGAGCGAATGCAACTTTAAAGACACTTCAGCGTCGGCTAAGTCAACAACGACCCACTTCCTCTCTTTCTTTATTTCTTTCTTTATTTCTCGGCCGAACCGTTGAGATGCGTTCAGGTGCTGCACGCTCTCGTATTTGCAGCATCTCATCGTGCGCGAGCCGCTTCAAGTGGACCAGATGGTTCGGCCCTCGCCAGTGAGATAGTGGGCCATAAAATAAAAAGACTGAATGAATATCACGTCGCTCTGAAGGCTGTTTCAAGAGCCCTGCCAACAACGCTTCCTCTCAAAAGGAAAAAGAGAATATTTGCGTCTTCTTTTCTTTCTTTCTTCTCCTGGCATTCAAAAAAACATCTTAATAATAAAGTACCTGCCGTTTTAATTTCATCTTGGAAACACGACGGTTCTCGAAGTCGAAACTTTTGATGAAATGATTCGTGGTGAAACCTGTTTAGCGACGCCTGCGTCTCGTTTAATCCAGTCAGGTGTTCTGCCGTTTCCATGGATGTCTCTTTATAAATACATCGCCGGCTCCTCGGCTGACAAGCGCAGCGTTTTCCTCGCCGCCGCTCTAATTTCCCTTCCTGTTAAATATCACTAGTCCTATACCGCCGCTTAAATGCAACCCTGTTTTTCAGCGGAGTGACATTTAAAAGAAACACGGGACCTTTCGCAGGCGCCGGGGCTCGGGCGGAAAATGAAACTCCTGAGAATCTCCCGCACGAAAAGGAAAACGCTAACGCTCGGCTTTAATTATAGGAGAGTTAAAGTTAAAACTGGTATTCGTGTCAGAGGAGGTGGGGGAGATTAATTTGTGCAGTCTAAAAATGGATGAAACATTTAAGTTGAGAGGGAGGGATGTGCGTATCGCTCTCGCTCGCTCCTGTAATATGGACGAGATTGTTGGCGGCGGTGAATGCCAGGTCATCTCGCTCTCTGCTTCACTGTGTGTGTGTGTGTGTGTGTGTGTGTGTGTGTGTGTTCCCCGTCTGCATCTCTATCTCAGTGTGTGGGCACATGAGCCGCAAAGCTGTTGCACGGCCTCATCGATTTCATGCCCTCTTCTCACATCTATTCACATCTCCCTCTCCGCCTCACCTCCCTCCTCCTCCTCTTCCTCCTCCTCTTTTTTTTCGGATCCGTTGCCCATGGCGATGGCTCACCCCCGGTAACCGCCGGCTGAGCAGGAAGTGGGAGGCGGCCCCGGTGAAGGAGAGGGACCTCCCCCTCGAGCGTTGTGTGTGTGTCACGTGACGGCCGGGCCTTTCCATCCGGGGCCCGGCGATCTGGGTTCGGGGTCGGCGGTGAGGGGCTTGTTCGCTCCGGGCTACGAAGAGGAGGAAGAGGAAGATGAAGAAGAAGAAAAGCGAGGGAGTATGTTAAACATCCCATCGATCCGCCAAGAGGCCGTGGATAAAAAAAGCTTGTGCGCATAAACTCCCAAATCACACGGACGGATGGAGTAAGAACATAAGAAACCTTGTTTTGTGTCTCTCTATTTATATATATATATATATATATATAATATTTATATATATATTAGATTTTTTTGTAAAATTCTGGCTGAGACAAAGCAGCCAGCAGGACAGATAGAAGACCGAAACTGACGGATATTTGTGTTCCTCCTTCTTCTCAAACTTCAGTGTGAAATTTTATTTATTTTAATTTAATTTCCAGTGAGATAATAATGACTTTATATTATGACTTTGCTGATGTTTAAACATGAATTAAGCCATATTTAAAACGTGTTCTTTGTTTTTAAAAGTTGTAGAAGAGCAGAGTATTGATAAATCTCCTTTCCCCCGAAGGCCACCGTAGTTCTCCCCTCGCTTGCAAAGGGAGGGGAGAGCGTTTAGCCGGTTGCAACCTGCAACTCGCCACTAGATGGCGCTGAACCCTGCGCACCGTCCCTTTAATTGTCAAACATGCATCTCATCCGCGGCCATGCTCACCGGTGTAGCCGGCAGCCTTTGTCTGTTTTCATGGAAGGAGAGTCTGCAAGTACGCCCCCCCCCTCCCACCTTTTATATGCACGTGCACGCACAAACGTGCACGTGCACTCGCTGGCTGCATGGGGCTCCGGTGCTTACTCAGTAATTCCCTGGTCCCAGGCTGTGTATTAGCAGCTGATCCAGCCGACTGGGCCAAGCATCCACATTCAGTCGGCTTGGGATCTGCAGCTCAGAGCAGGATGCTGCCCGGCTCCCTGATGCCTCCCTAAGCTCTCCAGCATAGAGCAATTTACTGGCACCGGATTGGCCCAATCCATGTGTGTGTGTGTGTGTGCGCTCATTTCAGATCCCTCCTCCTGCCCCGTGCATCCCCTTCGGCCATCGGCCCCTCGCCCTCCCCTCAGCTTACGGCGACGCTAACGACCGCAAACGTCCGGATTCATCGGCCTCTGTTCTCCAAAACGTCGTCTGTCTCCTTTAATATTTCTGATGTTTGCTTTCTTTTCACATTTTATTTTTTTTCCTGCGACGTCTGGGGATTTTCCGTGACCTCGTAACTGCTGAATAAAGATATCTTATTTTGCATCTTTGCCACTCCCGGTCGTCTGCTAACAGGACCCGCTGGACTGTTGGATGATGTACTCTGCTGTGTCATTTGTTGTGAGTTCCTGTCAGGGTCCATCCACGTCTCTGTGTGTGTGTGTGTGTGTGTGTGTGTGTGGTTCAGGCAGCCAGGCAGCCAGTCGGCCTGCCAGCCGGTCCAGTTCTCTGAAACGCAGCTAAATTGGCTCATTTATGTAAACATCCAGTCCGGGGCCTCGGCCTCAAACAACAAGTCCACGGGGAGCTTTGGAGGGCTCGGCGTGGCAGAACTACGGCATTGTTAGAGACTAAAAGGACAAAAACAAACAGAAGCGCATTGTTTGTCAGACATATTGTATTTAGAATAATGATGCGTTCGACAGAGGCTTCTGATTGTGTCGTAGCATTGTTGTAACGATGAGGTGAGTGTGTGTGTGTGTAGTCGGAGTAATGATGAGGAAAAATACACTGTTTGTGTTCGATCATGGCCAGTGTTTGTGTTTGGATTCATTAATTATATGAGATATTTGGATGAATTGTGTTTATAATCCTACCGGTGCAGAAACCACGTATGCAAAGAAAGAAATATGCTATATTAAAGTCATACCCTTAATATACATATAAGCTGGCGTATTAGTTGCCTCACCAAATATTTACCACACTATAGTTAGGTGTTAGCATGCATTAAGTAATTTGATTAATTAATTGGTATTCGTGGTTCAGGACGATGTGTAAAAGGGAAAACAGATGTTCACTTTAAATTGAGGTAATTACGGTAAAGAACCGCCAACCAATCAACATCTTTCCAGAGAGAGAGACTCCAAAAAGTCAAGATTTGAGAAAATGCCCATTCAATTCATTGAATGAAATCCAACAAAGCAAGTCTACCCAACAAAACTCTGTTGGATAGACTGGCTTCAGCCCAAACTGGCAAAGAGAAGGGAAGACACCCAGATCAGCCCACAAAGGGTCGCCGGTTCTGGCCTCTTTCCTCCAAACCTGAACCAATATTTCAGAGGTTTCTCGCCACCTCTCTATTGGCGTCATCAACCAGGAACAGCGAAGGTAAAGCAGCACCCAAGACGTATGGGAAGGAGAAGGCTGCAGCTGGAAGGCCTGGAAGACCCAACGTGCTCACGCACATCCGTTGTATTCTGGCCAAGAAATACCCCGTCAGAGCAGTTTTTAAGTGCACAATAACACATTTACTTTTGTGACATTTTCTTCTGAAGGTCTCGTCGTGTACGTTGTAAAAAGATCGGTGATTCTATCGGCCGGCCCTGATGACCGCTTCGGCAATGGAGGCGGTGCAGTTCGCTTAAGGCTCTCTCAAGACCACGAAATGTTGGAAACACGGGGCCAGAAACTGTGATTTTGAAGAGTGTGAAAGTTGCATACGGCCTTGGGTGTTGCTGCTTGTTATTGAAGTTAATAACGTGCGATGGAGCCATTGTGCGGCTCGCTGGAGTTCAATGGCGGATCATCGCTTCCAGCCAGCTGGTTCGGCTTGGAGCAGACAGCAGGACTGAAATCCAGTCAAATTTGTAGAGTTTAGTGGGAACTGGTGCATCTAACCCTGGTTTTAATCCACTGGTCTTTACTCGTAGCGCTTCAAAATAAACCTGAGTACATTTGGCAGTATTCCTCTAATTCATGAGTTTAGTTAAAAGCCATGTGGTGGATGCTTTGAAAATGAGGTGAAAACAGCAGAACAAGAAATCTGCAGCTTATAATTATTATTATTATTGCACGGCGGTATGAAACAGTACCGTATACGCTAGAGACGCTCGGCTTTCAGCTGATCGGCCACGATTAGTTTCATATTTACAATAATTTGTAACACTGTTGGCTCAAATAACAGCTGCTGGAAGAGCTTCAAACAGTATGTCTACTGTATATAATGAAGATGTGTTCATAATAAAACATCGTCATCAGCTATCGAACATTGGTATCGATCCAGAATTGCACAATATGTGCATCCTTAATAAGAATAATTGATAAGTCTGCAGACAAAAACAACAATAACAAACATTTGTTGGTTTGAGCCTTTTCTCTGATCGACATCACTTAAAATGTATTATTGCTGAATGTTTTTCGCCTATTTTCTGATATTATACAAACCCAAAGAAGCCATTAGCAGAGAAAATAAATTGACAAATGAATCCATAATGAAAAGTGACTCACATTTCAGGACTTCGACACTTTATTTCTGGCTCTTGGATTGGCTGACAGTCGGCGGCGCTCTCTCCAACCCTCTCGTTGAAATAACAATCCTGGATATTATTTTTCATTAAGTTCCACATTCCCTTTTCTTCTTCTTCTTCTTCATCATCACAGGTGCCCAGAAATTCCATCTCCCAGATTAGCTCACTTGACATTTGACAGATCCGAATACATTTGAATATATCTCCGCTCGGTCCCCGCGCCACCTCCAACACGGGATCGTGTGTGTGTGTGTTTGTGGACCGGGCATCCGCCAGGACCCAGCTGTGTGGTGTGTCTCCTCCATCACGGGGGGAAGTTAGCTCTTTGTGAGGTAATTAAAGTGGAAGCATCTGTTTTCCGAACGGCGCGCGCCTCACACCTGAGCCGCTTACACGCGGCATCGAACCCGTGAACACGGGTTTTCAATATTGGGGCCCAGGCGCCGCTGGCTAGTGCGATCTCGTCCTACGTGAGTATTCAGGAATTACGTCTTTTTTCTGGAACAGTCATGATTATATCATATCTTAAAATCATTTTTTATGATGCAGTCCTTTTTACATCCTTTTACGTATTTTTTCGTATTTTTACGTATTTTTTCGTCATTTTGCGTATTTTTTCGTCCTTTTACGTATTTCTTTTTGTCCTTTTACATATTTTTTTGTCATTTTACGTATTTTTCGTCCTTTTACGTATTTTTCTTCCTTTTACGTATTTATTCGTCCTTTTGCATATTTTTTCGTTGTTTCCGTATTTTTCCGTATTTTCCGTCCTTTCATGTATTTCTCCGACTTTTTCCATATTTTTTTGTCCTTTTCCGTATTTTTTTTGTCCTTTTTCGTCTTTTACGTTTTGTCCCCCTCATTTTGTTTAATTGATTTATTAATTTGTTTTCTATTCCTTTTGCTCTTTTCTGTTGTTTGTGTTGGTTTTGATGTGTGCATTACCTTCATGGCACGGCCTTTTTATTTTCTTATCTGTATTGACGTCATGTCTATGCTTTGCTTCTCTGTAGCACTTTGTAAATGTTTTTGAAAAGGCGCTATATAAATATAGTTATTATTATAAATCAGCTGTGTCAGGGATGTCAAGCATAGAGAAGAGGAAAGAATTATTGTGGGAAAAAATGTGTTTTCAGATTTCGAGGTTTTCCTTCACCTTGAACCCAACTTGTATTTTTTTCTGCTTTCCATGTCACTGTTAACCTGCTTTTCTATCGTGAGTCTGATTTGTTGATGGAGTCACGACACTCGCTTCCACCTGCCCTTCACATCGAATAAAGACCGCTTTTCCCCCCTGCCAGTGGTGGACCGAGTGTTCAGATCCTCTTAAACCTTACTAGAAGTATGCAAGAGCTCTCAGTGGGGCTGATAATTTTAAATGTCGATTTGTTTGTTAAATATTAGTTTGATTTTATAAAATGTCTGAACATTTTTAAAGAAAATGTCAATCAGTAATTCCCAAAACGACTTCCGTTCACTGTCATAGACGATATTCCTGTTTAGGAAGCTGGAATCCAAGAAGTTCGACTTTTCCCCCGAAACAAATGACATGTCCAGGCGAAGGTAATGAGTTAACGGTGCTCAAGAGTCCACCCAACCCCGCTACATATGCGGAGAACCTGTATCAACACCCCACCCCCCTCACACACACACACACACACACACACACACACACACACACACACACACACACACACACACAGACAATTACACCTGCAGAGGAAAAAGTTACTCCACACGCCATTTCACCTCCAGTGGAAAAAGCCGAGTTGATCATCGCCTACGCCGCTGCCATTCTTCCGCGAGCCTCCCTTAACTGGAGATTAAGTAACTGTGGGGCCCCCAGGCTCAAAGCCAATTGTCAAAGCCGCGGGGTCGGCTCCGGCAAAGTGGGGGTGTGCGTTCGGTGACAAAGTGTAACAGTATGTGTCTCCATGTTTGAACAGGAACCCTGTCCGCCCGATCCTTTCCAATCTCGCACACAGCGGCGGAGCTATTGCGAAGCAGGTTTACTCATCAGATCACCCGCCGAGCCCCTCGGTGCTACATTAGCTCCAGGAGCTGGGAGTGTAAGAGGAGCTGTGTGTGTGTGTGTGTGTGTGTGTGTGTGTGTGTGTGTGTGTGTGTGTGTGTGTGTGTGTGTGTGTGTGTAACAGCCTGGTTGTTAACGGGACAACTTGCAGAGTGGCATCGCATTGTTTTAGTCACTTCCTCCAGAGATGAGATTATCTTTCGAATTAGCCGCATAAAGGAGCGCGATGCGGCAGTCTTTATGCTTCATGTGTTAAAGCTGCATTCTCTCTCCTGACCATTAGGGGGCGACTCCTCTGGTTGTATAGAAGTCAATGCTTCATGTGTTAAAGCTGCATTCTCTCTCCTGACCACCAGGGGGCGACTCCTCTGGTGTTATAGAAGTCTATGCTTCATGTGTTAAAGCTGCATTCTCTCTCCTGACCACTAGGGGGCGACTCCTCTGGTTGTATAGAAGTTTACGCTTCATGTGTTAAAGCTGCATTCTCTCTCCTGACCACCAGGGGGCGACTCCTCTGGTTGTATAGAAGTCTATGCTTCATGTGTTAAAGCTGCATTCTCTCTCCTGACCACTATGGGGCGACTCCTCTGGTTGTATAGAAGTCAATGCTTCATGTGTTAAAGCTGCATTCTCTCTCCTGACCACCAGGGGGCGACTCCTCTGGTGGTATAGAAGTATATGCTTCATGTGTTAAAGCTGCATTCTCTCTCCTGACCACTAGGGGGCGACTCCTCTGGTTGTATAGAAGTTTACGCTTCATGTGTTAAAGCTGCATTCTCTCTCCTGACCACCAGGGGGCGACTCCTCTGGTTGTATAGAAGTCTATGCTTCATGTGTTAAAGCTACATTCTCTCTCCTGACCACCAGGGGGCGACTCCTCTGTTTGTATAGAAGTATATGCTTCATGTGTTAAAGCTGCATTCTCTCTCCTGACCACCAGGGGGAAACTCCTCTGGTTGTATAGAAGTATATGCTTCATGTGTTAAAGCTGCATTCACTCTACTGACCACCAGGGGGCGACTCCTCTGGTTGTATAGAAGTATATGCTTCATGTGTTAAAGCTACATTCTCTCTCCTGACCACCAGGGGGCGACTCCTCTGGTTGTATAGAAGTCTATGCTTCATGTGTTAAAGCTGCATTCTCTCTCCTGACCACCAGGGGGCAACTCCTCTGGTTGTATAGAAGTCTATGCTTCATGTGTTAAAGCTGCATTTTCTCTCCTGACCACCAGGGGGGACTCCTCTGGTTGTATAGAAGTCTATGCTTCATGTGTTAAAGCTGCATTCTCTCCCCTGACCACCAGGGGGCGACTCCACTGGTTGTATAGAAGTCTATAAAATATGACTCTACTTCTCTCTTGATGTATTATTATTTTTGTAAATTATGGTCCATTTAGAGTCACACAGACCATAAAACAGAGGATGCTTTAGGGCGGGGCTTACTGTGATTGACAGGTCACTACCAGATTCTCTACCTCACTCCTACACAGTCCAAATAAAGGTCACTGGTTGCAAAAATCCAAGATGGCGACGACCAAATCGCAGAAGGCCGAGGCTTCAAACGGGTGAAGCCACCGATGGGTGACAGTCGGTGGCTTCACCCATCGGCCCGCTCTCTTTAAGCTGCTGTTCATCCTTGGGACAAACTTTTCCCATGATGGAGAGAGAGGGGGGAAAAGATAGAATATGCATGCCTGTGTGTGTGTGTGTGTGTGTGTGTGTGTGTGTGTGTGTGTGTGTGTGTGTGTGTGTGTGTGTGTGTGTGTGTGTGTGTGTGTGTGCATGTGTGCGTGTGCACCTGTTTGTTCACAGTTTTCAGCACAAGTCACTGTACTCTCCAAAGGCTCATTAATTATAGTCGGAGTCATTATGGAGATAAGTGTGAGTCTGACTGTTGCTGCTGACGATAAGAAGAAGAATTACCTGTTTTGGTGCTTCTGCTTTCTAATCAGCTGCCCATTAGAGATATCCAGGGACTTCTATTATCGCGCCTGTGTTCATGTCTCTCTCTTTTCTTTTTTCTCTCTCTCTCCGTCGCTCAGTTCATCCTCGCCACCTCCACAGCCGGCGACCGAGGGTGGTGTCATCGTTCTATCCTTGTGAGGACAAACCTGCCACCTCACTTTTCCTGATGGAATTATTAATTTACTTCATTCATTTATTTACTTAATTTTCTTTCATCTACTTGTATCTTGCTCTGCACATTCTCTTGCAGGGTTCATACACATGTTGACCAATGGATTTCCATGACATTTCCATGACTTTTAACCAAATTTCCGTCACTTTAAACCAAATTTCCATGACTTTTCCAGGATTTTTCCATGACTTTTCCAAGATTTTAAACCAAATTTCCAGGACTTTTCCAGGACTTTAAACCAAATTCCCATGACCAAACATTTAGTGAAATCTGGGTGTGTCCATGAAAAAGTGATAAAATGTAGTATTTAAACTAACAATGAGGATTCCAAAGCATACAGTATTCCTTAAAGGACACAAATGAATGAGACAATAGTTTGATTAAAAGAATAAACATTTATAGATATACTCAGCGTATGCCTGCTTATATTTTGAGTCTTTCTTTTAAAAGCATATTCATTATTTCAAACTAAATGAACCACATGAACACATGAATATAACACATTTACATGACTTTTACTAAACTTTGGGATTTTATTTGTTTCTTTTCCAGGCCTGGAAATAACCATTTTAAAATTCCATGACTTTTCCAGGTTTTCCATGACCGTATGAAAAAAACAGAACAATTCCCCCTTAAAAACCTTCCACCTGACTACTATGGCTGAACCTCCAAGCTGACGCACAAATACAAAATTACATTTTTTTTAAGACTATTTCATCTTGATGTTTTTTAGCGAGAGTTGCAACTTGGAAAGAGACATCCGGGCCGGTGGGAACTCCTCCTGTCAATTCCTATCTCCTTGTGAGTTATGTTGATCTTCGGGATATTTAAAATGTAGCTTATAATGCAAGAGACTCAACTGAGAGAGTAAACACCGGGACGGAAATAATCCTGCTGTTGATTTAAATTGTGTTCACAGCTGACGCTTCCCAGATTCTTCCTCGGGAAGCTTCTGTCGCCACGAGTCTCTTTCTTTAAGCTTTCTGACCCCCGAAAAACCCACCGGCGGGTTTTTGAAAAGTATGTTTTCTTTAAATAGTCGCCAAAAATACACAGTTTCTCACATCCAGGAGCCGAGGAAACCGTTAACATCGACAGATTTATTTTCATTTCTGAATATCATGTGTGACAAAGCTTAGGATTGTGATATTTTCACCCCAAACATTTTATTCTACTTCTCTCATTTAAAATCTTGCCCTAAATAAACCTTTCGCTTTAACCAGATATCGCTAAAAACATAAAATGATGCGCTCCTCGGCGCAGCTATGAAGCCAATGAGTGACTCGGCTCAGACCGACAGTCACGTGACAACAATTCATCGAAAAAAAGTCCACTTCGAGTAAAATGTAGAGAAAAAAATGACTCGTGGAAAGTTTTTTGGGGGAGTTACGCAACCGAATGTGGGTCAGGCGGCGTGCGGCTCGACTCCGCCCCCCCCCCGCCTCCATCTTTATTTTGTCTGTGCCGATGTAAATGCCCATTGACTGGCGCCTGATGTCCCCGGCATATGGCTAATAAAGGTTTTAGTGGGGAAGAGCCGCAGGAGCCCCGAGCTGCCAGCATGAAAGTGACGGCCTCAAACAGGCCTTTGTGTTCTGCAGCCATTAGGGCATCGCAACGCCACACGGGTGTGAGCCATGTGAATATCATTAGTGTGTGTGTGTGTGTGTGATTAGATGCATTTCACTGATACAGAACTGGGGTCTTGATTTCTTTTCTTTTTCGGGAGCTTATTTTGATCTCGTTGCTCAGATCTGAGGAGGCGTCGACTTCCCCGAGTCCCAACGGGCCGAGAGCCGGCGATCAGAGAGGCTGACCAGACACCGACGACGAAGGCAAACGGTGAAATGATCGGCAGACGTTGAAGCAACCTTTTGTGCACACTGCTTCTCTGTTTTAAACTGTTTATTTAACATTTACTTTGGGAAAAGAAGAAACTAGGAAAGCTGAAGGAACAGCGTTACAACTAATCAGTCAGTCACAAGTAGACATTGGAAGATGTGACTTTATGATGGACCCATCCGAATATGAAAATAAGCAAAATGTGGAAATTATAGAGCCTCGTTGTTTGATTCTTAAAAAGTCAAATAGTTTCCTTACATTATTATTATTATTATTATTATTTTGGATTCATTGCATAATGTACATTTTTGATAAAAGGATAAACGTGATATCTGCTCACAGAATCTGTGGGTTGGTGCGTCCAGTCTTTATGCTAAGCTAGGCTAGGCTAGGCTAGGCTAGGCTAAGCTAGGCTAAGCTAAGCTAGGCTAGGCTAGGCTAGGCTAACTGGCTAACTGGCTAACTGGCTAACTGGCTAACTGGCCTTTTAGTTACACATGAGGTATCGGTTGTCAAGTACGCAATGAAATACCTCTGTGTGTGTGTGTGTGTGTGTGTGTGTGTGTGTGTGTGTGTGTGTGTGTGTGTGTGTCTCCCTGCACCGCCACAGATGCGATCGACTAAAACGTGGGCGGGACATTGTCTGAAGCGTCCGGCAGACGGACTCACGCTGGCGAACTTCACAGGAAAAACACCCTCAAATGTCAGGCGCTCGGCGGCGGGAATCGAGCAGGCGGCCGGCGCCCGCTGGTGAACCGGGGACGCAGCGGAGCCAGAAAGCCAGTTCTGACTCGCGGAGAATGATTGCAACGGGCCTGAATGGGAAGTGTTGTCGGTGGCTGGCGGGCGTCTCCCGTGTGTGGTACCCGTCACGAATCCATCACACCTATTGATCCTCAGAGGGGGCGAGAGACCCCGAGTAACAGGGGCACTGTCTCTCTCTCTCTCTCTCCCTCTCTCCCTCACACCCACAGGTCTCTCCGTCCTGTTCAGGGTGTCTTTGTATGCCATTCATCTGTCTTCACCCATCGATCCGCCGCTGAAATATACGACTGTTTATTCACATTCAAGCCACAACAGCAGTCTGCTGAAAGACGTATTGATTCTGTGTGTGTGTGTGTGTGTGTGTGTGTGTGTGTGTGTGGTAGGAGGGGCAGGAAACTGTATTTCGGTGGGAACATAGATCTCCCTCTGATCTGAGAGAGCAGAAAAAGGAGAATATTTAATATGTTTTCTTACTAAAATGTTCTCGGTATGTTTAGTTACTTTCATGTCATTTAATCCAATATTTATACTTCACTTTTTTTTTTAAAATTCATATATCAAATAAGATATTTTTTTGTGTTCATATATCAAATAAGATAATTCTTTTTTTAATTCATATATGAAATAAGATTTTTTTTTCATATATCAAATAAAATCATTTTTTAAAATTCATATATGAAATAAGATAATCATTTTTTTTTATTCATATATCAAATAAGATAAAAAATATATATATATATTTCAAATAAAATAATATGAATTTGTCCAAAACCCCTTTACTGGGAACCAGTGGGCTCCAGCTGTCACACACTCCACCCTGTGCTTCATTAAACTGGTGGAACTGGTTTTTCTATTTCTGCAGCAGTGACACCAGCAAACACCAGCCAGACGTTTCCGATAACGAGGAAGCGGCTTCAGCTTCTCTCCATCAGCTGAGGATGACAACGCTTGTGTTGCTGAGGGGAAAACTGGAAAACTGCTTTTCCTTTAAGTACTTCGCTCATCCTGGAAGAACCGGAGCGTCGTCCAGATTCTGCAGGAACAGTAAACAAGTGATGCGCTGCACTATTTTATTTTTTAAATGGTGCTGATGTGTCAATGTGCTGCTCCCAGCTTGTTTCCACTGCCCCCAGTGGGCAGACAAGGTATTGTAGTTTTAACAATTGTTGGCTGTTAACCAGACGGCTAAATATGCAATATATATATATATATATATATATATATATTAAAAAATATATTAATAGTGTTAATATATTATGATTAAGATTATGAATAAATTAATGTGATTAAATAACATTATTACTAATATATTAACATAATTTAACATAATTATTAAATGATCCATCTAAATAACATGTTGACTTATATTTTAATATTTTTGAAATTACAAATATATTAATATTGTTAATATATTATTTAATATAATATATTATTATGAATAAATTAGTGTGACAGACTTTTTTGACATCTTCTGGATACAATAGTACAACAAAGTAATCTGTATATATCATCAAAATATCATTCATTTCAATGACAGCAGCCAACAACAACGTGAGGCCGATTATTGATTCACTTCTGCAAACAGTTCAGGTTCTTCCTCAAGAACAGATGTCGTCCATTGATGAAGAAACTGAAGGCCTGGTGCATTAATACGACATATATACAGGGACATGGATCCTGAACCTGGAGAACCTGACAGTGGAAACATCGTCCTGCAGCCTCAACAAGTCATGGTGAGGGAGATTGGAGGTGAGGGAGATGGGAGGTGAGGGAGATTGGAGGTGAGGGAGATTGGAGGTGAGGGAGATGGGAGGTGAAGGAGATGGGAGGTGGGGGAGATGGGAGGTGAGGGAGATGGGAGGTGGGGAGATGGGAGGTGGGGAGATGGGAGGTGGGGAGATGAGAGGTGAGGGAGATGGGAGGTGAAGGAGATGAGAGGTGAGGGAGATGAGAGGTGAAGGAGATGGGAGGTGAGGGAGATGGGAGGTGAAGGAGATGGGAGGTGGGGAGATGAGAGGTGAGGGAGATGGGAGGTGGGGAGATGAGAGGTGAGGGAGATGAGAGGTGAAGGAGATGGGAGGTGAGGGAGATGGGAGGTGAAGGAGATGGGAGGTGAGGGAGATGGGAGGTGAAGGAGATGGGAGGTGAAGGAGATGGGAGGTGAGGGAGATGGGAGGTGAGGGAGATTGGAGGTGAGGGAGATTGGAGGTGAGGGAGATGGGAGGTGAAGGAGATGGGAGGTGAAGGAGATGGGAGGTGGGGAGATGGGAGGTGGGGAGATGAGAGGTGAGGGAGATGGGAGGTGGGGAGATGAGAGGTGGGGAGATGGGAGGTGGGGAGATGAGAGGTGAGGGAGATGAGAGGTGAGGGAGATGGGAGGTGAGGGAGATGGGAGGTGAGGGAGATGAGAGGTGGGGGAGATGAGAGGTGGGGGAGATGAGAGGTGGGGGAGATGGGAGGTGGGGGAGATGAGAGGTGGGGGAGATGAGAGGTGAGGGAGATGGGAGGTGGGGAGATGAGAGGTGGGGGAGATGAGAGGTGGGGGAGATGAGAGGTGGGGGAGATGGGAGGTGGGGGAGATGAGAGGTGGGGGAGATGGGAGGTGGGGGAGATGAGAGGTGGGGGAGATGAGAGGTGGGGGAGATGAGAGGTGGGGGAGATGAGAGGTGGGGGAGATGGGAGGTGGGGGAGATGGGAGGTGAGGAGATGGGAGGTGGGGGAGATGGGAGGTGGGGGAGATGCCTGCATCTTCCTCTTCATTTTCTCCACCTCCATCTTGCTGTCCTGCAGGCAGACGTCCTCCAGGACCAGGTTTACGTCTTTAAGCTGTTGGACCTCTGTCTCGTGGCCCTGTTGTGCATGAGCCAGGTCCTGCTTCTCCAGGTCCAGGTCCTGCTTCTCCAGGTCCAGGTCCTGCTTCTCCAGGTCCAGGTCCTGCTTCTCCAGCTCCAGGTCCTGCTTCTCCAGCTCCAGGTCCAGGTCCTGCTTCTCCAGGTCCAGGTCCTGCTTCTCCAGGTCCAGGTCCTGCTTCTCCAGGTCCAGGTCCTGCTTCTCCAGCTCCAGGTCCTGCTTCTCCAGCTCCAGGTCCTGCTTCTCCAGCTCCAGGTCCTGCTTCTCCAGCTCCAGGTCCCGGTCCAGGTCCTGCTTCTCCAACGCCAACAGCTCCTGTAACGTGTCCTCCACAGCTCTGCAGTCAGACTAAATCCTTTATGCAGGACTCCCAGCACTATTCTTTCTGAACCTCCTCCTCCTCAAGAGAGTCTCAGTGGTCCTGCCAGGACTTGTTGTTCTGGGTAACCAGCTGGCTTTGGGACTCAAGGTTCTCATGGAGACTGAGGATAGTCCTCCAGCTGGCTTCAGACCTCTTTTTGTTCATGTCCAAGTCTCTGCTCGTCTTCTGCCGGGCCTCGTTGCTCTGGAGCTTCTTCATCAGATTCTTGAACTCATCGTTAGAATTAGAAAAATCCCATTTGAGGTGGTCTACATTTAGGGGATAGTCTGGACTGTCCTGAAGACCCGAGGTCGGTCCTGGAGATAGAGAGATATATTTATATTATTTAAATTCACATAATACATTCTCATGTGTCAACCAAAGGAGTTGAAGGACAAAAGAGATTGGGATCCAGCTCAAGGAAAGATGGGAAAAGGTCAATTCCTTGACTATACGGGATACAAGGAGAGACAAGCCAGGTGAGAGGTCAGTAGGATGGACGCCCGCTGTGTTGAGGTGAGACCCCCACCCCCCCTCCCCTGTGGGTCTTTTGTAAGGTCATTTCCGAACTCTTGTTTCAGCACGTTGACCTTTTAAAAGTGAGTGATGGCGGTTCCTATTGTCTGTAAGGCAATAACTGTCTGGACACAGGTAATCTTCCCTGTGCTCGTGTCAAATCGAGTTTCCTGCACGAGACTCTGAACGCTCTACGGCGGTCGTGGAAACAACACACACACACACACACACACACACACACACGTTGGAGAACTCCACTCCATAACTATCAGAAGCACTCAGAGGCAGCGGGGAACGGCGCGGCGTAAAGGTCAGAAATCTCAGCACCTGCATGGAAAGGTTAGAGGCGGAGCTGGAAATAACCCTCTCAGTCCAGGGCACGACCACCGCCATCGCAGTCCCACGATTCAACCCATGTGACGTCCTTCAGGTCACATGACACTAGAGACACACTCCTTTTTAAGCATGTTTTTTTCCAGTCTTTACTTTGGTGCATTCGTGTCTCTCTGTGAGGACGTAAATAATATTCAGCATTGTTTTGGTCCTCGTCAGCATTTTATTGACAGATATTTCAATGAAATTTCATGTGAACATTAACATACACTCTCACAAACAATAAAACAAATAAACAAAAAAGGCACGTGCACACTTTGTTAGTACTCACGCGGGAAACAGTGCTCCAGGAGCATCCCCGGTCCGTGGTGGGCCTCAGGAGCGTCCCCGGTCCGTGGTGGGCCTCAGGAGCATCCCCGGTCCGTGGTGGGCCTCAGGAGCGTCCCCGGTCCGTGGTGGGCCTCAGGAGCGTCCCCGGTCCGTGGTGGGCCACAGGAGCGTCCCCGGTCCGTGGTGGGCCTCAGGAGCGTCCCCGGTCCGTGGTGGGCCTCAGGAGCGTCCCCGGTCCGTGGTGGGCCTCAGGAGCGTCCCCGGTCCGTGGTGGGCCTCAGGAGCGTCCCCGGTCCTCTGTCTCTCTCTTTCAGTCACAAACGTCTGTCTCCTGAATCACATAAATAAGCTAAGCACCAAGTCCATTAAGCTAGTTCACGGCGCTTTAACGCTTTAGCAATAGCTTGTCTTAACAAAAAAGCTAACGGACATTATGCTAAAGCTAATGCGTCTTTGGGTACTTAAAAAAGCGCTATACAAGATTGAAGTATTGTTAATATTATAATCACCATTTATGCTAATCGCTATTTATGCTAACGCGAATGGTAATCACTATGCTAATGCTACTCGCGATTAGCAACACATTGTTCTACACTATTCCATTTAGTCACAGTTTAGAAAACAATAAACAACTTTTATTTACCTCTTGTAGATCATAACCGTCCAAACCATTGTCAAGCCACTAAGTTGTGAGCATTATTGCTCTAGAATAATATTCACAGTTCATTGTTGATAATTAGCTTATTCTGCCATCCTCCAACACGCGATACGTCTCAATCCGTTTAAGTCCCGCCCCTCTACTCGAGAATGGGATTGGATTGGCTGTTGGTCTCAGGACAACCCAATTAACACACAGATAAACAAAGATTGACAGATTACTCTGTTAAACAAGTTAGGCTGTTAGACAACAGGCACATGTTGAATCATGTACACGTCACACAAACTATGCTCAGTTATATGAACTCTAAAGATCGACTTTTATCCATGTTTAACTGATTTAAAAACCTATTTATATCGCAATGTCTAAATTATTATTTGTAGGCAGGGCTACACCAATTATACAGTTTGTTACAGCCAGAAGCTGTAAATACACATTTAGACAAAAGAGGTTGTAAAAATGTAAACGATCAATAAGTATTAGATTAGATTAGATTAGATTCAACTTTATTGTCATTACACATGTACAAGTACAGAGCAACGAAATGCAGTTTAGCATCCAACCAGAAGTGCAATAGCAGTAAATACCAATATACAGATAATAATAAGTATTTTACAGATAAGTATATTGTTATATAGGCCTATATTATTATTAGAAAATATTAGTCGAAGACCGTCGACTAGCATATTTTCTTTCACGATTTATGGCATCATACAGTGTTGCAGTGTTGAATCACACACAAAATAATGTCATGATTGTGTCATTCATAGAGGTGCTTATTTATTGCAGTGAAAAACAAGGCCATGGCCACAAGATATATGGAGCAGTTATTTTTTATTTTTAAACATTTTATAGCTTGACTAAAGATTAAAAAAAATTTAAATTAAATGTCGACACAATCAGGCTCAATCTATGTGCCCATTTCCATCACTAATACTCATTTATCAGGACTGTAATGTGCATTGTTTTTAATCAAAACAAGCGGGAATCAAACCCCTCTCCCGCCGCCGCCGTTCTTCTCCTTGTTGCCTCCTTTCGGCGCTTCCTGTCTCGTCTCCGCCGCGTATCTCTCTGTTAATCTCGCCGTTGAACTTATTTCACAGTCGGGTCTCCGATGTGTCAACCTGACGGAGGAAGAGGAGAGCGAGCGTGGCACCCGTTGCGGAGGATCTGCCAGAATCTCCGCTCTGACAAAACAATCTATACACGCTCCCCCATCACCTTTCATTTACCTCGAGCCGTCAGCGCTCGCCGCCGTGCCGGTTCCCATCAGTTCTGCCTGCTAGATGGCAGCCGGGTGCGCGGCGCCTAGCAGACGGCTCCAGGCCATTTATTGGTGTTTGTCTTCACAATATAGTTATGATTTGATGCGTATTGTCTTGAATGGAGCAAACTATTCATCATAAAATGAACTATCCGACGCGTGGTGTGTGTATATTGCGATGTGATGGAGCAGTTTAGGTGGAATCAGGACGTTTTTATGCTGTGTTCATTTGTTGGAATTGGCAAAACATTTAGATCGTCTCCGCTTGCTCCTCACCATGCTGCTCTGTGTGTGTGTGTGTGTGTGTTGCGGCTCCGCTCTGCAGTTTGCCTCCATACTGGTTCTGTTAATTGTTTTAGTGCAGGTCATTACGATGTTCATTACAATGAAAGTCGATCGCCCGGTGCATCCACCGACACGTTCCCTCTCCTCCCAGTTTGGCTTCCGCGTCGTGTGGAGCGCCGCACATGTTCCTTATTACGTCGCTGATTGGAAAGTCTCCGGTTCGATCGAGGACGCCTCCCTTTGGAGGTTTTCCAGGCCCGTCCAACTGGTAGGAGGCCCTGAGGAAGACCCAGGACACGCTGGAGGGATCATATCTCCCAGCTGGCCTGGGAACGCCTCGGGATCCCCCAGAAGGAGCTGGTAGATGTTGCTGGTGAGAGGGGGGCCTGCTGGACCTGCTGCCACCGAGACCCGAACCCTGGATAAGAGGATGAAAATGGATGGATGGTTCGATCCCCAGCTGCGGCAGTTTACATGGAATAAAGTGTCCGAGGGAAAGGTACTGGATGCCAGTGATCTGGCTCCTGGTTCCTGGATGAAGGTGTGAATGGATGAATGCTGGCCTGGGCGGTGAAGGGCTCAGAGCGGTCGCTGTACGGCTAGAAAAAGAGCTGCGTTGGCATCACACAGTCTCTCTCTGCTTCTCTTGCTTAACACTGGATGATGAAGCACAAGTTAAAGTTAAAAAACAAGCTTACGAAAGCCCCAAAGAGCGCGATGCACCTGCAGATGACACAAATCAACCGTTACAAATCCCGTCACTCTCCAGCAAGGACAGCAGAAAAGCCTACTGTACCAAGATGTCCGTGTCAGAGAACTCGAGCGAAATATCCCAATCCCAACCAAGTATCAGCGAGGAGGTTGATAGCCAACAAGACCAGCCAACCCGTGTACATCCCTGGCCGTACCTGGAAGAATTTTTCGAGATGGTTGGGTGCAAAAACAATTCATTTCGAATGCGCTGCAAGCTCTGCGCACCCAAGTACCACGAACTAATGGCTTTCAAAAATTCGCCGTCGAATTTGAAAAAGCATATTGAGGTAAGCTGAAAGTTTATTATTATCAGTCGATTATTGACACAATATTGTAGTAACCTAGTAACGTAAATTTGCGATGTTTGCTATGGCTAGGTGCATGCCAAGACATGCCATGGTTTGCTTGCATAGCAGTAGCTAGGCTATGATTCAACGTTGCTAGTTCGTTTGGGACTCTCAATTTACTGGTCGGTCTACGTCCCAACCCTCACCTATGGTCACGAGCTTTGGATCGTGTCCGAAAGAACGAGGTCGCGGATACAAGCGGCCGAAATGAGTTTCCTCCGTAGAGTGGCCGGGCTCAGCCTTAGAGATAGGGTAAGGAGCTCGGACATCAGGAGGGAGCTTGAGGTCGAGCCGCTACTCCTTCGTGTCGAAAGGAGTCAGCTGAGGTGGTTCGGGCATCTAATTAGGATGCCTCCAGGACGCCTCCCTTTAGAGGTTTTCCAGGCACGTCCAACTGGTAGGAGGCCCCGGGGAAGACCCAGGACACGCTGGAGGGATTATATCTCCCAGCTGGCCTGGGAACGCCTCGGGATCCCCCAGAATGAGCTGGTAGATGTTGCGGGTGAGAGAGAAGCCTGGGTCAGCCTGCTGGACCTGCTGCCACCGAGACCCGACCCCGGATAAGCGGTGGAAAATGGATGGATGGATAGTTCGTTTGGTGGGCTCTGTGGGAGATTTGATATTCGACTTTAGCCAAATGTTATCTGAGCTTATATTATTTCTATATGTAACATCTGTATGTTAATTGAGCAAAACTATAGTTTTCGTTATGATAGTCGATTGTTGACTAAATGTTGTAGTAGTGACCAAGTAACATACTGGCTAATTGTACATTTGCAATGTTTGCTATGGCTAGGTACATGCCAAGACATGCCATGGGTTTCTTAATAGTAAAAGGCTGTGATTCAACTTTGCAAGTTCGTTTGTTGGGCTCTGTGTAACATTTGAAATTCGACTTTAGCCAAAGGTTATCTGAACTTATATTATTGCTATATGCAATATTTGTAGGTTAATTGTGCAAAGCTGTAGTCTACAGCTTGTTGATAAAGCATGTACTAAGGATAGGCATGATCCTGTCTGTATGAGAGTGCGCGCGCCTGTGTAGGGCAGGCCCCATAGGTCCTTGTAAAGATGTAATAGGCCCAACTATCAGCCAAATGCAGTATAAAATGAATTAAAGTCTGACTATCTCATCAATAATGCTACTTTTTGGTCATGCCAGCAGCTGCTTGTGGTCCTAAAACAGCTGTAAATATTCCGGTCTGCTCAACATAATTGCATAGACCAGTGAAACTGCTCCCTAACTTGTAGTCTGACCTTCTTTCATGAACTTCAAGCAGGACATTTAATACAGCAGAAGTCCTAGATAATCTGAGCTTGTGGTTTGAGAGAAATAATATGAATCTCAATCTGTACCTGTACATTCATTTTCTCCACAGAAGAAACACCCCACACGTCTAGAGAGGTACACGCAACTTACTTCATCAGCCGTCAAAAGGAAGTCATCCACTGAAGGTTCTTTGGACCCACCCTCCAAACAAACCAAGCTGTGGGAGACTCGAAGAGTGTCCCAGGCAAGTGTGGATAAAGTAGTCCTCAAATTTGTTGTCGAAGGCTTGCACCCACCACACATTGTTCAGCAACAGGGCTTCATTGATCTTGTGCAACATCTTCAGCCAAATACAAATGTCATGACGCGCAATACTGTTGTAAACCAAGTCACAAAGGCCTCTGTTGAAATGAAAAGAAAACTGAAAGCTGCCCTTAGTGAAATTGAGTTTGTAGCAACAACAACAGACTGCTGGACGGCACACCGTCGTGGTTTCATTGGTGTCACTGCGCACTGGTTTAACCCCCAGACCATGCAGAGATCCTGTGCTGCTCTGGCATGCAAGCAACTTAAAGGGTCACATAACTTTTCTGCCCTGGCTGGTGCCCTTAATGATATTCACACAGAATTCAATATCAGAGAGAAGATCGTTCGCACTACAACTGACAATGGATCAAACTTCCTGAAAGCCTTCAGAGTTTATGGGCAGACTGACGAGAACAATAATCCTGAACCTGTACGAGAGGGTGATGGAGAAGAGGATGATGGTGGCCAAAATGATGATTATGATGAAGATGAGGAAAGCGTTGAGGGTGTTGAGCCCTGTTGGACGAAGATGACTACTTGGAATACCAGCTACCCAAGCACCATCGCTGCGCCTGCCACCTCCTCAATTTAGTGTCCACAGTTGATGCTTCAAAAGCAGAGGTCAACCCATTGTACAAGCGTGTGGCAAGGTCCACATTTGCCAAATGCTCTAGCCTGTGGAACAAAAGTTCAAGATCAACCACTGCATCTGAAGTAATTGAAGACCACTGCAAACTCCAACTCGTACGGCCTGTTGCTACAAGGTGGAATTCACTCTTCTCAGCCGTAGAAAGAATAGTGAGAATAACAAGAGAACAAGGCGAGGGAGCCCTTGCAGCTGTCTGCAGTGAACTAGATACACCAAAGTAAGTGTTTGCTTTTCTGCCTTTCAGTTAATGAAGTGATTAACAATAGATTAAGTTACAGTTTTATACTTTGAGTACTGTAGAACACATGTATGCACTATGCCAATATGCAGTCCCCAAATTTACTATGGATGTGATTTGTAGCAACACAACTACATTTCTAAAAGTCTCAGATGACAATATGTTTCCTTTTTAATTATCCAGTTAAAGGTGCTACATCAAGTAGGCTAAATGTTCCATGTTGTGTTTTTCTTTTCTTCTTTGTACAGGTTTACTCCAGTGGAACTTGCATTTCTTGCAGAATATGCAAAGACAATGAGCCCAATTGCCAAGGCACTTGACGTCCTTCAGGGAGAAACCAGTGTGCAGATGGGATGGTTGGTCCCAACCATAACTCTGCTAAGGACCAAGCTCCAGCACCTTCACGTCGCCTCCAAGTTCTGTGAGCCTTTGATTACGGCACTTCTTTCAGGCCTACAAAAACGCTTCGGAGAGATGCTTGCAGATCCAGAGCTAATAGCCGCAGCCATTCTAGTTCCCAAATTTAAGACCTGCTGGACAAGTGACAAAGATATTCTCAAACTTGGTAAGTGTCTCACTTCTCAACTTCCCCTCAGTATGTGTAATTTCTATGGAGACAGTGAAATGACATTTAATGACACACAATCCAATACACAATTACAATACTGTCATATGGTATAAATTATCCTGATTATGTTTTTTTATTCCACAGGCCTTGACTATATTAGAAGCCACTTGGACTGTCAGGCTGAGAATCACGTCATTGAGGGCTCCCAATCATCTGAGGAAGAGGACTTCTTTTCCTCCTTGAAGAAGACCGGCCCACTTGAAACGACCCAGCAGTTGGATGCGTACCTGGGGTGCCCAGGAGACACAGTAGATGTACTGAAGTCCTTCCCAGCTGTGTGCCAGCTTTCACTTAAGTTTAATACGGCACTCCCTGCCTCAGCAGCCTGTGAAAGACTGTTTAGTGTTGCAGGGCTCATCTTCAGGCCAAGAAGAGCATGCATTGGCTCAAATAACTTTGAGAACCTGCTGCTTTTGCGGCTGAACAAAACCTATTGGTAGTGTTGTACATATGGGATTGAGTCCAAAGGTCTCAAGGTCTCTTCCAATAAAGGTTATGTCACAGTCGGTGGCAGACTCTGGGACAATTTGGAACATTGGCGGTCCCTGGTGGCCAAAGGGAGACATGGTTAGGGACTTGTTTGGGTTCACGTGTTTTTATTCTCTTTTGAGTTCCTCACCTGTGTCCTGTTATGTTCCTTCACCTGATTACATGTGCTCACCTGTTCCTGATCCGCTCGTTAAGAGAGCCACTTTAATTTGTCAGCTGGGTATAAGTACCTGTTTTGTTGCACTTGTTCTTCGCTGCAATGTTAGTCTAAACAACAAGGCAAGTGAGCTTTCAGCCGCGTTACGGCTGTTTTGGGGTTGCGGTTCTCAGCCGCATTTCGAAGAGTGCTAGTTTAAGTAGCCGTTCCTGTGTTGGCTTTTTGCCTGTACCTTTTGGGGTTTTTCTTTTTGGATTATCGCTGCCGTTTGTGGAGCTATTTATTTTGGGATTTTGGACTATCGTTTTTGAACTGTTTACTTTGGGAGTTTTGGATTATCATTTTTTGGAGTATCCTTGTATTCTCTTTTTTGACCGCTGCCATTATCTTCTGTGTATTGGAGCTTCTGTGAATAAAGCACCAAATTGACAAGAGACCGCAACTGGGTCCTCGTAGCTCACTTGTTAGCTTGCTGGTCCACGAAGCCAGCGACCCGGGTTTGATTCCGGCCTGACAGGTTATTGATAACATTCCACTGAAGTTTGACTTTTTGCACTATTACAATACTTATAGGCAACTAGTTATCATGTCTTCCGCTCCATGAAACGCATGTTAATGCTCAGTAGTACACATATGGTACTTTAATGTATTTGCATTGTAATAAAATGTGATAATTTTCAATGGGCATATATGCAGCTGAAACGGGTAGTCTAGTGCATCCCACATTTTTCAACATAACATTTTAATACAACATTATAGTCATTATGGCCTTTAGAAAAAATATTTTTTGGGGGGGAGGTGGGGTAATGCACTATAGGCCCCTGAGACACGGCTTAAGAGTTTGTCCTTAATGGAAAACAAATTCCCCTTACACTACTTTTACTTTTATACTTTTAAGTAGTTTTGAAACCAGTACTTTTACTTAAGTAAAAAGCTTGAGTTGATACTTCAACTTTTACAGAAGTATTTTTAAACCCTAGTATCTATACTTCTACTTGAGTAATGAATGTGAATACTTTTGACACCTCTGCTCCTCGCCTCATAAAAGGGAACTCTCTGTTTTGCTTGACTCAAACTTTTTCCCCTATTCTTCTTTTTTTCCCCAGCCTCTTGTCTCTGATCAAGCTCCTTTCATCTTTGGCCCTTTCGGCGAAGTGCTCGCTCTTTGTGTAGACACAGCGTTTATACACACACACACACACACACACACACACACAGAAAAGGTCATGGATTGGGCCGGAGCCGTCGCACACCTCAGCACAGATCTGTCTGATTGGTTGTATTCACACAAGGTGCCACGCTGGCCCTGATATAACCTCCAGCTGGTGTTTCAAAGGCTGCTGAGCGCTGCACAGTGGAACAGCACTGATGGGTTTGTGAGCACTTTATCAGATTTTCTCGTCTAATCCAAAACCCTCGATGTATGTATAGCTATATATACTTTATTGAAGTTTGATGCTACATTTTTAAAGCCAGTTTTTACTCCGGTTGTTCCACCGTCCTGCATTTCCTCTTCCGGGGGTGTGAAGAACTTCCATTGAGGTCCTGTGGGATCGTACCAGGTTATCATGAAAGCATATACTTCATTACATTTTTCTTTTAATGAAAACATCTCTAACATTGCTGCAAGGAAGCTGATTGTTGTCGTCCTGCATGGTGAATATGTAACACGCCGTAAGGGAGCCGGTGATCAACCTGAAGCCCACGGGGGCTTTGAATGCACCAGCTGCAGGAGGTTGAAACCACAGGCGTCTCCACATCTTCCCTTGGCACAGCAAATAAAACACAACCCTCCTCTCCCCCCTTTGAGTGATGCCTCGCCTGCGCGGCCAACAAAGTGAGGCCTTTGCGCGATGAAGTTCAAAGCGGGATTATTAAATTAGAGAAAGACAGAGAGACAGAAAAGAAACTGACACAGACATCAAACGCGGAGAGAGAAAGGCCTTGTGAGGGGGAGGACTCGGCGGAGGGGAAGTGGTGCCAACTTCTGAATCTGCACTCTGAAGAAGAAGAAACAGTCGCCATTCCCTTACCCACACACACACACACACACACACACAAACAACCCCCCGCGCCCCCACCTTTGTGATGTATCTGCCATGATGAAAAAATAACAACAAGACACAGCGATGCTTTTTAATCTTCTGTGACTGTTGGCGATATAAAAGCCTCTGTGTGGCTTTGCAATAACGGGGCTTTGTTCGGAGCACGTCTGCTTTTTTTTTTTTTTTCCGGGTTGTTTCTGAGAGAGAAAGAAAGTCTCTCGAAAGCGTGAACATGTTGACTTTAGGGCGAAACGGCCATTAGGTCCACTTCGGTCGGTGTGCGATGAGAGGAGTGAGAGGTCTATTCATCACGCGTCCATTTAGCTCCCGTCTTTGATTAGAGGGCCCGATGGAGATGGGATTCCACTCGGTGCACATTAAAGCATAGGTAAGCACAGACCATTAGGCCTGCAGGCCTCTTAACACAGCTCAACTTGGTCCCCGGACAAATTGAGCTCAAACGTGTCATTAGCGCCGATGCAGATTGGAGGAAGCCGTTTGTCAAATCAAGTGGCGTCTAAACGGAACGGCTCGATTCGAGTTTAAAAAGCTCGACGCAAAAGAGACTTTTCCATTTAGCAACGTTTGGACGCGGACGTCTTCATCAGGGTGCAGAAACGGCTCTAATGGACTTAAGTAGGGAGCGTTTTAATCAAAATCTACACATTGTGGGAGGGGCCTGTAACTGCTTCTATCTTTGGATATTTAAAAATCTACGGTTAAAGTCTACACATAAAAAATAGACCAAATAAGGTTTCTATCAGATTCCTAAAAAGGAGGAAAACGCATCAGGAAACCATTGCTTTCCTCTGGCACGGCGCTCTAAAGTACATGTGGTTAGAAAGGACATTGATATCAATCATTACGATGATCTATATACTTTAACTAAAGGGAGCAACAGCAAAAGCTTGATCTCTGCATTGAATCCTTTCCCCCGTTATTTAAATCTGATTGCCTGATTGCGCAACACCCCCTGCAGCGTTCCTGGTCATTGTCATCGGTGACCTACCGCTGGAAGACGGCGAGCTATAAGTAGCGTTCAGAAGCGGGTTTCTCTAAATGGAGACGTCGCATCTCATCGACAGCCTTGAACCAAACACCAGACATCGAGCACACGGTTTTCTTCTTCTTCTTCATCCCGGTGATCTAATGCGAACCGATGTGGATCACGATGTCCGACCCGATCAGTCTCTCCTCTCAGAGTCCATTAGAGACCTTCTGAGACGCTCCACGCTTTGGGACCTCCTCTTCTGAACTTTTCCATGGGGAGCGAAAGAGTTGTGTGTTTCGTTTGAAGGCAAAAGAAAAGAAAGAAGAAGAAGAATTGGCCGGTCACATCTGCTGGCTGCTTTTGATGTGAATTGCACGTTGTTGCGTAGCTTGGAGTAAATCTAGGGAGACACCCCCTCATTCTTTCACTTCATCCTCATCCCTCATACGAAAATATTCTCTGGGTGAGCATTCAGAGGGAGGGAGGGGGAGGAGGGGCGACTCAGGCTGGAGATGTGCAACCATGCGCACCCTGCAACAAGCTATTTAAAGTGGGTTTTTGGCAAACAACCCATCAACACAGGTACATTTTGCCATGTTTCTTGCCAATTTGATGCTAAAACCATCATAAGGTACATGTGTAAAAACGTGACTGCCAACATGAGACTAATCTGCAGGTCACTGGCCAATTAGCCGACAACTCGGCTGCAAAAACACATTGTACATGATATCAGTAAGCATGTATGAGGATGTCTGATAACTTCTGTCCCCCCAAACAAATGCACACATGGTAACACCAATATTGGAGCCTTTTACCTGCAAATATTCTTGTGCAGCTTTTAGCTCATAGCAGCATTTGGTAAAATGATGGTTGGCCACGGACTAATCCTCATGTATAAGTGTTAACGTAATGCCTGTCTGATCTCACGGCCACGGTCTAATGGCACAGCCGGGGAAGCCACCAAGGTCTGGTCGCACCTGCTTTTGTCATTGGCTTGATTTGATTGCTCTCCACTTCCCGAAAGCCGGAGCGCAGCCAAATTCACACGGTGAATGTGAGTGCTTGTGGTAATATGCTGGGATCCGGATTCATTTGAGCGGAGCTTTGACCCCGAGAAAGAAGCTCGCGGAGAAAGAAAGAATCAAAAAGGATATGATTGCAGGAAGTACCATCCAAAGCTGGATGAGAGGGAGTCCGTTGGAGGGCCGAGGCATTATCTAAATGAGCCATCATCTTAAGCTCCAGAGAGGGAAAGAAGAGACAAGTCAGTGACCCGAAACTTGCTCGGGATATTTGTAAGCTACATTAAACGAAAACTAAAAAAGGTAGATGAGGACACGAGGCATGTGTTTACCCGTTTGCACTTGATGGGCGAGGGGGAGCAGAGGGCCAGTCCGATGGGGACGCTTAATGTCAGCCTCGTGTTCGTGTCCAGTTGAGGAAGCACAGCGGGCACGAAGGCCGAACCGAGACGCTCTCCATCCGCGGAGGATCGCAGTTACCTGCCACAAGTAATCCATGCTCACGCAAGAGGAGAGCCGGATTCCCAACGGCAGCTGGTGAGCGTGGAAGAACCGACGAAGGAAACCATAGAAACTACATCGAGAGATGCTGAATCTAAAGGGTCAGTTCACCGAAAGAAAAGAAACAACGGAAATACATCTAATTTTTTCCTCGTCTGTGTGCAAATAGGGTCAGTTTGATATGCTGAGACCGCAGGCTATCCAAGGCAAACCTAATCCCTAAGGCATGTCTTACTGAAAGACACTTCCAACTAGAGTTCTTCACGGGTCAAATGCATTGGACCTGTGGAAGAGATACCTTCACTTTGCAGAGACAGGACTAGAAAAAGGTCCCTAAGGAAAGTCAAGAACCTTTCTCAAGACCCGCTCTTAAAATGTGATCGACCCAGAACTCTCCACAACTTTAGAGAAACAATTATTAATTAATTAGCTCCGGCGGTTGAGATAAAGAAGAGTAAGAAGGCCTTTTCCCCACTCAGGTCTCAACCTGTAGACGCACCAACGCTAACGAGTCCGCTTGGATCCACCTGGGTGGGCACCAGGCACATCCACATTGGGGCCTACTCAACCTGATTGGATTCATTTTGACTTTGGTCCTGGATCAGGTTTTAGTAACGAGGACCTCATTGCACCCGCCAAGAGTTTTGAATGTATCATTAAAAAAAAGTCTGTTGTGAAATCTGATGGCAAAATGTATTCTTCGGCTGAATGGTTTCTTCATCATCAAATCCCTGTTTACGCGTTGTATGTTACCAGCATCCGCTGTGGAAACATTGATATAATATCTATGAATATCTATAAAATCTCACACCTGGAAAGAGATGTTGGTGTTTTATGTCATTGCCTTGAGAAGGAATCCACAAAGAAACAGAAGAATCTAAATGACCAGACGAGAGTTTGTGTTGAAATTTGCTTGACGGAAATCCTTCTTGAGCTCCATTTACATTTAATAATCCTTCAACGCTTTGTAGCGCTAAATGAAACACAATTCAAATCACCTGCAGTGTCCTAACTCTTTGATTCGACACCATTTGACACCTAATCAAATACAAAAAAAACACACTAGCTGAACTGACTCAATGCCAAACAGCGCAGATGAAAGTGGGGCTGCCCGGGTCTGATGGAGATGATTAAAAACCACAGAAGAAGAAGCCCGTTTGACCCCCGTCCATTAGTCAGACAGACCTCCTTCCTCTGCCCCCCCCACCACCTCCACCTTACCCACCCCCAGCCCTCCTCCACCCTACTGTACTCCCCTCCCTGTGCCTGTTAATGGATATTTAAAGGGTATGTCAGAGATCAGGAAAAATAAAGTGTGCTGGGAGGTCAGACTAGACGCATTATTCCCTCTCCCTCCCCGAGGAAACAGAATGAAACATGCATTAAACCCCCCCCCCCCCCCCCCCTCGATACACTCCACTCCTCTGCTCCGCCACCACCTCTCCCTATCTTATGGAATTAAAGCGGTGACAGGTTATCATAATCCAATTTCAGAGACAATCGCGCCGAGGACCACCTCACAGCGCGCCGAGGAACCGGGATCGGAATTGAATATGCACTCGGCGGATTAAATTACGCAGGGAGAAATAATTATGGCCCCTGCGTTGGGAAATATCTTTTCCCGTGTTATTGTGAGCGCCGTACTGTATTGTGTACAGTGCTCACTCCGGTGCACTCCACGAGATATCCAATCCTGGGTTGTCAACAGCGAGAGGCTGAGGTGGGAGGAGGCGGCGGTGATGGTTGTTATTGTGTTATTGTACACTCTGTCTCATAGCGCAATATCTGTTCTCAAAATAATGTCACCCTCTAATGAAGTAAGGCTCCTTTTATTATTTATCATTTCCTGCCTCAGCCGGGAACCGCGCGGCGCTGTATGCCTCGGAGATGTTTTTTTTTTAAAAAGGCCTCTTTAAATGAACACATTTGAATTGTGATGTGATTTTTCTTTCCAACGAGGAAGAAATAATGTATTTTCTCTGAGGCTGCTGTTTGGTTTCAGGGTGCAGTGGGTGTGGGGGTGCGGTGACTCCAAGGTTTGGCGTTCAGGGCCCTTTTGTCAGTTTGGATTTCTCCAGCTCCCACGAAAAAATGGCAGCATGATGACCGACCTCTCTTGATTGAAACCGCATGTTTTTTCATATCCCGGAGAAATCAGAAGACAATTCAATCTGTGACTCGTACTTTTAATTTATTTCTTCAAACTAAGTGGCACTTTGGCCCTCCTATACATCGGAGCGGTTGTATCCGCTATACTTCTCGGCTCTTACATACATTCAAGGACTCGTTAGGCGCACGGAAATGTAATGAAGGCAATGAAATCACGGAGAGTGGTAACCATGTCAACTGCTCGAGATGTGTGTGTTAAATGCAGAGGAAGTGTTGCGCTTGAATTATTCTCTTCTGCTGAGAGATGTACGGCGAAAGGTTGGACCTTTTCTTAGAGTTCTGCTGTTTAAACTTTGTGCATGAGTCTGTTTAACCTTCCTGATCCGTCCATGTCCTCTTCGTTCATGACGTTTCGCTGCTCTGGGACTATATAGAGAACTTTCACCCCCCCAGGTGCTCGGTTGAGTGTTACACAGGGAGGTGGCGTGACGCTGATTGTCTCTCTACGTCTCTTTTGTCCGTTAGAGGAAAAGACAGATTTACTCGTACAAGTTTATGTCATGAAGCATAGATTTCTATACAACCAGAGGAGTCGCCCCCTGGTGGTCAGGAGAGAGAAAGCAGCTTTAACACATGAAGCATTTACTTCTATACAACCAGAGGAGTCGCATTTAACACATGAAGCATTTACTTCTATACAATCAGAGGAGTCACCCCCTGGTGGTCAGTAAAGATAATGCAGCTTTAACACATGAAGCATAGACTTCTATACAACCAGAGGAGTCGCCCACTGGTGGTCAGTAAAGATAATGCAGCTTTAACACATGAAGCATAGACTTCTATACAACCAGAGGAGTCGCCCCCTGGTGGTCAGGAGAGAGAAAGCAGCTTTAACACATGAAGCATTTACTTCTATACAACCAGAGGAGTCGCCCCCTGGTGGTCAGGAGAGAGAATGCAGCTTTAACACATGAAGCATAGACTTCTATACAACCAGAGGAGTCACCCCCTGATGGTCACTAGAGAGAATGCTAGTTTTAAGACATTTCCACATCCCTCTCCACTGCATTCTTGCTGATGATTGTTTTAAATCAGCGTTGCAGCCCCTGGAGATTTTAGCCCTCCACCTCCATCCATCCGTCACGCGGCGCCGCCACACTTTCAGCCTCACAAACGCACATAATTGTGAGTACACGGATACCAGCCACGCATCAGCGCGTGGGCCGGGGAGGCGAGAGGCACCGGAAGAAAAAAGAAAAGACTTCTTTTATGCCACCGTGCACAGGATGGAAGCCATTTGTTCTGCCTGAATAAATAGACAAACACGGTCGGCCGCTCATTGGATCCCATCGGAACCGGCTCCCTCGGCTCTCTGCTTTAATTCATTTATTTTTATTCCTGCAGCCAATTACAGTTCACCTGACGCTGGTCAATACTTAACTGTGGTGCTCCGCTTTGATAGGATGCATGAACTTTCCTAAATGAGGAGGTCTCTTCCTGTTTTCTTCAATTTGTTCCCTCCCGCTCGGTGTACCCGGCATCCGTTTCGTTTTATTGATGTGTTTGTCGATCTCTGTCATCTAATTATTTCCCTGCTCTGTCTCCCGCTCCCCTCTCGGGCTGCAGGAGGCGTCTCTCTGATTGCCGGGGTTTGCACTCGCCGCCGGAGATAATTCCCCCTCCAGAGTTGAGGCAAATTGTCGCTCCTTGGTTAGTCCACACTTAAATATTTTAGGGGACAGGGCTTTGAAATCGCCACAAAGGGACGAAGCCGGGAATGTAAATGACGGAAAAGACGAATTAGGATTCGCGGGTTTCGCCGGCCGAGAGCGGCAGAGGAGAAAATGAGCGTCATAAATATGGTTTGGATTTTCCAACCGGGCGGAACAACAAAGTTGCGGCGAGGAACATTAGCCGCATTGATCCCGTCTGGTCGATGGAATAAAGCAGGCTGGGGTGACCTTTCCCTCATTTGGAGGCATAAAATTCCTTGTCGAGAGTCTCGGAGGGCTCCGGCTGAAAGCATTAACACAAATTACAAGCCGCCATTAAAGGCCTGCATCCATTCCACCCCGCGCCATCATTACCAAACGGGCCGATAAAAAAAGAAAACGCTGGAAAGCCGTCGTCCTGAGCTTTGGCACGCATGCACGCACGCACGCACGCACGCACGCACACACACACACACACACACACACACACACACACACGAGCAGACGCTCACACACACTCGGCCCCGGAGACCACTGCGAAGCCTATTACACACAGTCTGATTTACAGCTGAGTGCCCGGTAGCCGGGACCATGAAGCCTTCGGTACGCTCCGCCGTGACACGGCAACTAATTGAGCCCAGATAGATCTGCTCCCCCCGGCTGAGCGGGCGATGACACGCCCACCTGCACAGCGACGCCGACACCATGTACTGCACGAGGAAAGGAAGAAGAAGAAGAAAAATATACAACGAGGGGATCTGCACGTTATTATGTTATTATGTTCATTAATATTATTATGGTTTTTTAAAGCAATGCATCCAGAACTGTGATGTGTTTTATTTGATTGATCGACCACAATTGTGTAATTATAAATAAATAAAAAGTATAAAAGGAAAGAAATCTGATTTATTTAAGAATTCTTATTTATTTTTAATAATAATTTAATTCTTCTACTATGACTAATACTACTACTAATAATTTTCACAATTCTTTGGGATTACAGCGTCCAAAGATGTAAATCGTGGCTGAAACTAATATGAAAGCGATCGATTTATTTAATAAAAATCTCTAATTGATAATCCTCAGATGAAGATGATCATCTTTTGTTCTGCTGGCTAAACTCCATCTGCAACAACTTTATTCTCATGAAAATATCCTGTCGCTTATTCCCCCCGGCACATAACTCATCAATCCAGTTTTTTTTAATAATGAAATATTAAATAAAGTACACACTTGTCAGTGTTTTGCGTCCACACACACACACACACACACACACACGCACACACACACACACACACCAAATCAATGTCATTAAACAAGTTGTATTCTGAGTGGATAATAAAGAGCCGGCCACCTCTAATCTCATTAATAAACAGGATGAAAAATAAAAACCAACATCTCCAACAGCTAAAAGCTTCACATACCAAAAACAACAAAAAAAGAAGCCGGCGTATTGTGTGTGAGCAAAGTTTATGAATACAGAGAGCCGTCTAATTAAAGCTTAGTTTGGATCGCTGGTGTCGCATAAGGTCACGAGTGGGAAGCGGCAATATTTATAGCGCGGCGGTAGTCATGGTGATGCCAGTGGGTTGGACCACTATTGGATGGACACACACTCGTTCCCATCGGCATCGATCGTTATCACTTAGACGATGGCTGACTTTTCTTCCGCTGTGGGGGAAATATGGACACGCTTGACTATATTGTTATTATTGTCATTATTATTATGGTTTGCATGGAGCCGGTTGTCAAAAACACTGCATTGTTTTTTTAATGAATTGTTGTGCAGCGACAACAAGTTGTGTTACAATGTAACGAGGACTTTTCATCTTTTTAATCATGACACAGGAAAGTATCACGATATATTTAATAACCCCCGTATTATGTAACGCATCATATCAACAGATTCCCTCCAATAACCAGCCTTGATGTGTGGATTATTTATATTACAATACAATCTTTGTAATTATCTGTTGTTCCCACTAGGGGGCGCCAAAGTCCGTTCAGTTCTACATTTCGCTGATTTCATGTTTTTTTCTGAGAAGATGTAACAGCTTTAATGTGAAAGCATATTCATATTTCCAGTGGCAAATGAAATATTCAGTGTTTTGTTCAGCGCTTTCATTTAAAAATGGAGATTTTGAGACCAAACAGAGACGAGAAATGCATCGTGTCGCATCATTTAAAAAAAAACATAACACCCCGCGGCCACAGGGGGGCGCCGGAGGGTCTGAGCGGACATTGTGTTGCTGCTGTGCGTCTGAGTGTGTTTCATGTGTGTGCGTGTGTCGCCGGCCCCCGCGGCGCTCTGCTGGCCTCCCGCTGCTCTCTAACCTTCGCACGGCTCGGCGAGAGGTCGCGATGCCTCTCGCTCACGCGGCGAGGCCGGAGTGGATTTCATTTTCAGACAATGACTCGGTGGTCGAGTCACGGCAAATTAACATCAGTGGAGGAAAAGTGCACGAAACGGGGTTTTGTTGTTTTGTTTGCAGCTTAGCGCACAACATCCTGCAGCATTCATTATGCACAAAGGAGCCGCCGCCTGCTGCTGGCTGCTGGGAGGGAGCAGGATTAGACAGGATGCAGCGGCGCTCAGATTGAAGTCCATTCTGGGATGTTTTAGTCCATTCTGGGATGTTTTAGTCCATTCTGGGATGTTTTAGTCCATTCTGGAATGTTTTAGTCCATTCTGGGACTTCTGGGATGTTTTAGTCCATTCTGGGATGTTTTAGTCCATTCTTGAATGTTTTAGTCAATTCTGGGATGTTTTAGTCCATTCTGGGATGTTTTAGTCCATTCTGGGATGTTTTAGTCCAATCTGGAATGTTTTAGTCCATTCTGGGACTTCTGGGATGTTTTAGTCCATTCTGGGATGTTTTAGTCCATTCTGGAATGTTTTAGTCCATTCTTGAATGTTTTAGTCAATTCTGGGATGTTTTAGTCCATTCTGGGATGTTTTAGTCCATTCTGGAATGTTTTAGTCCATTCTGGGATGTTTTAGTCCATTCTGGGATGTTTTAGTCCATTCTGGAATGTTTTAGTCAATTCTGGGATGTTTTAGTCCATTCTGGAATGTTTTAGTCCATTCTGGGATGTTTTAGTCCATTCTGGGATGTTTTAGTCCATTCTGGAATGTTTTAGTCCATTCTTGAATGTTTTAGTCCATTCTGGGATGTTTTAGTCCATTCTGGAATGTTTTAGTCCATTCTGGGATGTTCAGAAATCTCTCTTTGTGTCACTCCCTCCATCACACGACTCTCCAAATTAGATCCAGTCCTGTTAAATGTGAAACTGCCGATACTCAAACACCACGTTCTAATTCGTCCAAATTCACAAGGTCAGGATTTTTATTGAAGTTCAAAACACTCCACCGTCTGAAGTTTAATGTATTTCAGAAATCTTTAATAACGACATCGACGATCCACAATGACACCAGCTGATGTGCGAGACAACAAACTCGGGCCCGTCGGGATCCGACCGAAACGAGATGAAAGGGATTCGTTCCGCTTTCGCTTCCCACGGCCGGGCAGTAAAAACAGAGACAGCAAGAGGCCTCGTTGTCAGTCTGGCCTCCAGTCATACTCCTCTGTTTCACACGCAACGCAACCTGTGACTCTTGGAAAGGATTTCCTGGCCAGCTGTCACACACACACACACACACACACACACACACACACACACACACACACACACACACACACACACACACACACGAGGCAGGAGACACACAAAGACAGAGATGTGAAGGGAAGCGATCCACGTCGGACTGTTCTTTGAACAAAGCTTTGTGCCCATCCTCCCTCTCTGTGGGTTTGGGAATTTTTGCGGTGCACAGAAAGCGGTCCAGCTCCCCCCCCTTCCTCCCCTCCCTCCCCCCTCCACCCCCCTCCTCGCCCGAGTGGGACGATGGGAAATAGAGGAGGTTCCAAAATTCCCACGACGCTCATATGGAGCAGATTCCGAGATAATCGGACAGCAGGAAGTGGGGACGGCTCAGAACTCTGGACAGCAGACACAAAAGGGAGTGGTGTGTGTGTGTGTGTGTGTGTGTGTGTGTGTGTGTGTGTGTGTGTGTGTGCTTGCTTGTGATGGTGTGGCAAATAGTTTCTGAGGAGCTGGCATCGGGACCGCGAGCCTGCTGCCAGACTCGCTCCATATGTCCCTCCCAGTCTGTCTGGGCTCCCTTGCATCCAGCACTAACGGGCTGCAAAGGCCTTACTGGCTGTTTGACTGGCCGCCACAGACGGGATCAGAGCGGCGGAAGCAACGGGAGCGGAGGCGGCACTTGAACGCAGCGTCTCGTCTTAAAGGAACAGCGTTACAGGAAGTGGGAGGGGTCTCCATAATGCCGTGTTTACTTGGCCCTGTACGCCTCTTTCTTTTTTATACATCTGCACAAGATGAGATGGAGACTGAAGAAGAAGTGCTAAAGAGGAGAAAGTGCCGTTTGGGTAATTTAACCGGGGAGCGGGAGCAGAGCCTCAAACGGCGGCATTAGCCGGAACATTTTCTCACATTTTCCGATGTGTGACATTTTTTACTTCTCGCTGTGGAGTCTTGGTTTCAGCGGGAATACCTTCGCTCTGTCCAGTCCAGACTGGAAAACCTCGGCGAGGGTGGGAGACATTCATCACGTATTATGTATGTTTTCATATATTTATCTCTATTGTATCCCCTTGGTGAAGTGCTTCCTGAATAAAATGTCTTGTTATTACCAAGCCCACTGGTTAAGGTGACCCTCAGTGAAATGTATCGGCCATTGGATGGATTGCCATGGAATTTGATTCGGATATTCATGGTTCCCAGATGATGGATCGGACCGACTATGATGAGCAAACTGGCTCAACCAAGATGGCCGACATGATGAGCGTTATTCTCAGTTAATTAATCAACCAATTAGCGTTTTGGCGTCGTCATTGGAAGACTAACGATCAGTTTAGATACAATCAGATGAGGATGAAGAGCATTAGATGGACAAAGATAAGGATAAGATGAAGATGAGGATACATGGATTAAAATGAGTAGGTTGGTAATAAAATAAGATAAAGACGAGATGAGATAAGGTAGGGATAATGATAAGATGAGGAGAAGGATAAGATATGGATGAAAACGATGAAGATAAGCGTGTGTTAAGGATAGAACAAGATAAAGACAAGAGCAGCGATGAGATACGGCAGGAATAAAGATACGGATATGGTTTTGAAGGATTCCCTCAGCTCATCAGCTCATTGGCTCATTTAAGCAGCCAAATTGGTTATATGGACATATGCAGATGGCAATTCAGTGTGTTAAGTGCACTCTGCTAGACACACACACACATCCTGTAGACACACTCACACACACACTCCCTCACTAACTGTGCTTGCTCATACGGGGCTGTAACTTGATCTTTCTGACAGCTGCAGAGAAGAGCCGGAGGACTTATTATTCCATTTAGCCCTTCGGAGGAAAAGAACATTAGTTTTCGGTTGCAGCTCCCTCTCTTGTTCTGCGTCGGCCTCTCGCTCTGCACACGCAGCTGCAGTGGGTTTCTAAGCGTGGGGGGGGAATCCCCCAGGGTTCTCCAAGTGGTTCCTGGGAGGCCCCCCTAACGAGACAAAATTTCGACGTTAATTCCATTTACGTCCAATCACCCGCAGAACCAGTTGAGCCCTCCACATACAGTGCAGTCAGTTCTGAAACTCAATACTAAATCAACAAAGATCCTCCCATATGGCTGCCTTGGATGCAATCTTATCAAAGGAGGGGGGGAAAGGGGGGGGTGGACTAATGTGGGCTGTTTGAGAAACCCTGCGGCAGCGTCCTGCAAGTCAGAACGCAGGGAGGAAGAAGACAAAACTAATGGGGAGTAGTTCTCAGATGCACAGATGGCAGTCGGCTCTGAGGGAGATGGCATGGGGGGTGAGGAGGAGGGTTGAGAGAGGGGGTGGCGTTTGTAAAAATGGAAAAGGGGGGGGGGGGTCGGGGTGTAATGGTGCAAGCAGCCCCCCCACCCCTACTTGGCTTGGCAACTGGGGTAACTGTGACATCACCATGGGGGGGGCGGGGGGGGTCTCTCACGCCACATTTTGACAGACGTGATCACAGTGAGATGACGGACTTCTCTGCCTTCGAGTCGTATCGTGGTTGGTGCAGCGCCTCTTTGTAGCCTTGAGTTAACGGTGGCCATCTTGAATTTTGGCCATCTCCACAATTGGCTCTTTGCAACCATTGAACAGGAAGTGACCGAATCTGGACTGAGGAGGAGTGACGTAGAGACGCCGTATGCGTCTCTGGTGGACCTGTCAATCACCTTGTAGCCCCACCCCTAAAGCATCCCCTGCTTTATGGTCTGTTTGACTCTAAATGAGCATAATTTATTAAATGAACATCATGCTGTATTGAAGAAGACTTGAAACTAGAGATTGAGACATAAACTCATGTTTACAATGTTTACTGAGGGAATACATCAAGAGAGAAGTAGAGTCATTTATATAGACTTCTATACAACCAGAGGAGTCGCCCCCTGGTGGTCAGGAGAGAGAATGCAGCTTTAACACATGAAGCATAGACTTCTATACAACCAGAGGAGTCGCCCCCTGGTGGTCAGGAGAGAGAATGCAGCTTTAACACATGAAGCATAGACTTCTATACAACCAGAGGAGTCACCCCCTGGTGGTCAGGAGAGAGAATGCAGCTTTAACACATGAAGCATAGACTTCTATACAACCAGAGGAGTCCCCCCTGGTGGTCAGGAGAGAGAATGCAGCTTTAACACATGAAGCATAGAATTCTATACAACCAGAGGAGTCGCCCCCTGGTGGTCAGGAGAGAGAATGCAGCTTTAACACATGAAGCATAGACTTCTATACAAACAGAGGAGTCGCACCCTGGTGGTCAGGAGAGAGAATGCAGCTTTAACACATGAAGCATAGACTTCTATACAACCAGAGGAGTCGCCCCCTGGTGGTCAGGAGAGAGAATGCAGCTTTAACACATGAAGCATAGACTTCTATACAACCAGAGGAGTCACCCCCTGGTGGTCAGGAGAGAGAATGCAGCTTTAACACATGAAGCATAGACTTCTATACAACCAGAGGAGTCCCCCCTGGTGGTCAGGAGAGAGAATGCAGCTTTAACACATGAAGCATAGAATTCTATACAACCAGAGGAGTCGCCCCCTGGTGGTCAGGAGAGAGAATGCAGCTTTAACACATGAAGCATAGACTTCTATACAAACAGAGGAGTCGCACCCTGGTGGTCAGGAGAGAGAATGCAGCTTTAACACATGAAGCATAGACTTCTATACAACCAGAGGAGTCGCCCCCTGGTGGTCAGGAGAGAGAATGCAGCTTTAACACATGAAGCATAGACTTAGCATAGTCGCCCCTGGGTGAAGGCGAGTAATAGCACAGAAAATGTCATCACTTTAGTGTAATGCAGCCTTTAAAAAACTAGGAAAAGTCAACACTTATATTACAGCCATATTACAATATCCAGAATCTCAGATGATATATGTAGACTCATATCATATATTTCTAACCATCTCAAAATAAATCTTGAGTGTTCTCGCTGCACTTGTGGACGGCGAACTGGACCACTTTGGCCTATTTCTGAGCCAATAGCAATCATTGGTGTCATTGGCTAGAGTCAGCGGAGCATATGGATCCCTGAAGGCATCGTAGGGCACCCTCCCTCCCCTCTCACCCTCACCCATCCCCTCCCTTCCTCTCCCTCTCCTTCAGTCTCCATAGCGGTCCATCTGTAAAGCTCCGAGGGTTGACGGGTTCTCCCGTTCCCCCCGGGACTCCCAGGTGTGGGGCAATATGCTCAGAGACGGTCCTCCAAGGTCGAGTCCATTTCTCCTCCTCCTGTCGCTCCTCGTCGGGCATCGTGAAAGTAGTCGAGCTACATTGTTGCTTTATGAGCAGAAATGGAATGTAGTTTAACGTTTTTTGAAATATTGCAATAATTCAAAAATAGTTTTGGAGAAAATTAGATTTTGGCCTAATTGAAAATGATTCGACAGCTAGTTTGGAATGCTTCCCAAGGCTGACATTAGTTTAACTTTTCTTTTTTTTTTTTAAGTATTCATAGATCTTATGAACAGAGAAGTGATGAAATAATCAGTATTTCTCGCCTTTTTATTCAATTACCATATATTAGAGAGGATATACACTTTAATTCCATAATTTCTCATGTAAAATATAAACGATGCAGTCATTAGGAATGTACTACAATGCATCAGACATACGCTGCAATTCAGAGTATGTAAAAAGCCTTATTTACAAGCGCGTGTTACTCTTTTCAAAGAGTAAATAACTCAACTGGAATGATAGCGGTGCCACCTGTGTGGGCAATTAACCAGCTCCGTTTCTCTTCTATTTGCGGTAATAATAGTGTGTTAGCTCAATAATCATCAGCTTTCCCTGGATACATGTGTGCCCGGTTTGTTGCAGCTGAAGCACGGGGAGGCATTGTTATGTCCCGACAAAGAGAAGCACCTAAACAATCGCGTCTGGCGAAAAAATAAAATTCTGCACACCGTGAAGTTGCAATAACTGCTTTTCACTTTCAGCGCCGGCTCGCCTCGACCCTGCAGAGACCTCTGTTTGGACCTTTCAACAGAGCTTAAAGCTTTTTCCATTCTCCTTTTTAAGGGAACAGTGAAATACCTCCAGACTGGATCGCATAAGGCCGTGCAGAAGGAATCCAAAGTGAGGAAACCGAGAGGGAAATGGCAAACGTCGGCTCTTTGATTCAGTTCTATAGTGCTGAGCGGATTCGACAGGCACACGACACATGTATATTTGTCAGCTGGGACACTGCAGCCAGAACAAAATGTTTTAAGCATAATACATCCAGAGATGTCGGGCTATTCTGCTTCCAATTGTCTCTTTGGGTCTGTACATTTGTGCTAGATTCATCTGAGGAGTTCTGGAACAAGTAAAATAACTTCAGTCTTGTCCGAGTTCAACATCAGGAAGTCATCCAGGTGTTTATGTCTTTAAGACACGCTTGAAGTTTAGCCACCTGGTTGGTTTCATCTAGCGTGATCGATAGATATAGCGGAGTATCATCGGCATAATAACGAAAGCTGATAATATTGCTTAAAGGAAGCTATAAGGGGAATTTAAGTGGTCCAAGCACAGAACCTTGTGGAACTCCAAGTTGTTCTTAATAATACTTGTGTCTTGTAAGTGTTTATTGTGTGTCTTCAGAATGTGTTAATGTAACTAAACATCTCTTTAAAGGACGTTTTCTCTCATGAGTTTGTTCTCAGACTCTGATCCAGAAATCTCACTTCAGCACCAAACTTTACTCTTTCATTCCTACATATATTCTGAGGGTTTATGCAGAGGGGTTTGTTTGTATATCATTCATAACCTCATTTATACAACATTCCATCACTAAAAACATGGACAAAAATGGAATTTATTAATGAGTGTTTACAGTATTTTCTGATTTATGGAGTGATACAAAGAAATATCCAAATTTCCCTCACTGAAAGCATTCAACTCTGAACCTGGCTTTATCCAATGCTGAGATTTACAGTCTTAAAATGTATGAAAATTAGCATTTTTTTCACAAGATAATGCCTGTATTTGTAAATAAATATATATTTTTATAAACTTGTAATACAAAAAAAGATCTTAATGAACGTAATCAATTGGAAAAGTCTTTTCCCCTCATGAGCAGCATGAATGTGTGTGTCATGTGATCTTCAAAATGAGGAATTAAAATCAGATTTAAAAACACAATCAGTACATTCAGCTCAAAATCACACTTTTGTCTGGATAACATCAAACCCACGATGTTTCGCCACTCGGTGTTTGCTGCATTATAATTATTAGGCGCTCACAATGTGTTCATAAAGTGCCCGTACAGGGTTTTCTACGCCTTCTAAGCACCTCTTCAAGTAAAAGGTGTTGGCCGACAGTCGTGCAATCATCATTCTATCTGGAGAAGATCTTCTTTGCAGTAAGAGAAAAGGCATTTCTCTTCCTCCGCCATGTGGAGCACAGTGAAATCGACGTTCCCGAGAGGCAGAGATAAGATTGTCAGCCGGCGACAGAGAACGAGATAGCGGAACGCCGCGTTGCTGTCACTCCACATGTCTTCTGTTTGTAAAAACAATTACATTATCCACTGTTCCTTCTTTCTTCTGGGTCTTAAAATAGAGCGGCGATGAGCTAAACAGCAAAATGCAAGAGGAGAACATTTTGTCTCCCCCCTTTGCCGCCGCCAATCCTCTCGGATGCTAATTTTCATTTTTAATTGCGTCAAACCGCTTTTTCTCACATCTGAAAAATGTGTACGTGTGAGGGTGTTGATTAGAGAAAGTAAAAATACAGCATGTAGGATTTTTATGCTAATTACCCTTTAAACCTAGCTCACGTCAGTCGGTTGCTCTAATTAGCATGTTTCCGACAGGAGAGAGAAAGAGTGAGAGAGTGAGAGTGAGAGAGCGCTGCGATGGGGCGATGGGGCTCTGCACGGAGACATTAACGGTGTGAAAACCCAGACATTTGAGTTCTCCCTCCCTCCCTCCCTCCCTCCTCCCTCGTTCCTTCCTCCTCTTCCACCCACCCACACCTGTGAGCAAGTCTGCAAGAGCTGTATTTAACTCTCTCACTCTGTCTGTCTGTCTGTCTGTCTGTCTGTCTGTCTGTCTGTCTGTCTGTCTGTCTGTCTGTCTGTCTGTCTGTCTGTCTGTCTGTCTCTCTCTCCCTCCCTCCCTCTCTCTCTCTGTCTCTCTCTGTATCCCTCTCTCTCTCTCTCTGTCTCTCTCTCTCTCTCTCCCTCTCTCTCTCTCTCTCTCTCTGCAGTGTACTCTATCAATAACTCTTCCTCAGTATCTGTGCATCTCTTCTTCTCTCTGTCTGTCTCTGTCATCATTATTCTTCTTCTTCTTCTTCATGTCTCTGTCCATCATTTTATATCTGTCTCTCTGTCACCTCTCACTTTACTTCACAGTTACTGTCTCATAACACACAAAACATTTTTCATTGAAATAGAAAATGGCTACAAAATGTGCAAATAATCACAAATAAATAAGCCCCCCCCCCCAAAAAAAAAATAAAAAATAAAAATGAATTGACCAATAAGTAGTCCTATAAACAATTTAATACAATAATAGACTGTAGCCTCATTTTTAAGCTTGTCTTTGGATCTCCTCCACTGGGTTTCAGTACCTCGGACAGCGCCACAGTTGGACTCCAGCCTGAAGGATGATACTAGAGGGCTAGTGATGCTCTGGAGTCCAGACTGGTGGTGGTGATAGTGAGATGGAGGAAGAGGAGAAGGAGGAGGAGATGGAAGTGGAGGAGGAGGAGGAGGGGGAAGAGGAGAAGGAGGTGGAAGTGGAGGAGGAGGAGGTGGAGGAGGTGGAGGAAGTGGAGGAGGAGGTTGCATCTAATTGTGATGAAATGACAGCAGCAGAGAGGACATCTTTTAAAAGTTTGACAGCAACGATGTGAGAGATTATGAATGAAAAGGAGTGTAAAGACAGTCTCTCTCTCTCTCTCTCTCTGTCTCTCTCTTTCTCTCTCTCTCTCTCTCTCTCTCTCTCTCTCTCTATATATATATATATATATATACCTGGGACAATACAAGTATTACAAGTTGTTTAAAGTTTCTTTATTCATTTTTTAAATAAAATTCAAGAACTTAATGAACTAAACTAAATAGCTCAGGACCATGAAGAGAGGTTTCCACTCTTAACGGGTCGAGTATATTATATTTGTATATTCTTGAGTTCTGGTCTAGTTCACAAGACCATTTTCCTGTTTTAATAAATCTTTGGTATTACAGAGTTAAACAACTGACCAGAGGAGACTTAAGATCTGCGGCAAGGTTCTGGTCAAAAACTCAGTTTTGACTCATTTAACCACTCGAGTGCCTTCAAGGTCGGACGCTTCCCTCCACGAGAGTTGTTATGGTTACATGAACACAGATAAACTTTTTTACGGTTCTTTTCCTTGGAAAATGTCCCGAAAATAAATTCTGTAGACAAGCACTTTTACAGGCTGCGTAATGACTCATTAATTGCTCAAGTGGACGATGCTAATTGGCTCAGAGCACAGGTGCGACCTCTAATTGAGCGGTCGTCGTTGAGCGACGCTCTTCGTCGGTTGCAACATCGCAAAGATCCGGCACATCCTGTCTCGAAGGGATGCAGAAACATTGATCCACGCATTTGTTACCTCAAGACTGGACTACTGTAACTCTGTATTATCGGGCTGCTCTGCTGGGTCTCTCAGGTCTCTACAGTTGATCCAGAATGCTGCAGCCCGTGTGCTAGCGAGAGCTAAGAGGAGAGATCACATTACTCCTGTATTGGTTGATCTCCACTGGCTTCCTGTAAGACAGAGAATTGCATTTAAAGTCCTTCTTCTTACATATAAAGCCTTAATTGGTAATGCACCATCATATCTTAGGGAGCTTATAGCACCATATTGTCCCACCAGAGAGCTGCGCTCAATGAATGCGGGGCTACTTGTGGTTCCTAGAGTCTTAAAAAGTAGGATGGGGGCCAGAGCCTTCAGTTATCAAGCTCCCTTTCTGTGGAACCAGCTTCCACTTTCAGTCCGGGGAGCAGACACAGTCAACTCATTTAAGAGAAGACTTAAGACTTTTCTCTTTGACAGTACGTATGGTTAGGGCTGGCTCAGCGGACCTAGGGTCCAGCACCTAGATATGCTGCCATAGGCTTAGACTGCTGGGGAACATTTTAGGATACAATGAGCTCCTCTCTCCTGTTCTCTCTCTCCTCCTCTTCCCTTCCTCAGGTGCTCCTGGGGTGCTCCTATGGACTTATGTTTCCGGGGAGCGCCTTGGGGAAACACCGAGGGATTTATATCTTCTTCTCCCTCTCATTTTTCTCCTCTCTATACTTCTAGATAAATTAATGAATGTCTCTTTAATGCTCATTACTAACTCTACTTCCTCTCGGGAGCCTCTGTGCTTCCTCTCCTCAAGCGTCCATGGATCGTGGCTGTCTGAAGCCGGTCCTGTTCCCTTCCATGGCGGCCCTGCTGATGCCCTTCATCTTTACCTTCGTCTGCTGTCATGGATCATAGTCATCTGGGCCGTGGCCATGCCTACTACTCATGAATAATTTCTGTGACATCCATTGAATGTACTGTAACTCTGTTATGCTGATTCTGTACACATGACATCTATTGCTTCTGTCCATCCGGGGAGAGGGATCCTCCTCTGTTGCTCTCCCTCAGGTTTCTTCCCCTTGTTTTCTAGAGGGAGTTTTTCCTGATCCGATGTGAGGTTCCGGGACAGGGATGTCATATGTGTACAGATTGTAAAGCCCTTAGAGGCAAATTTGTATTTGTGATTTTGGGCTATACAAAATAAACTGAATTGAATTGAATTGTTTGTTCTCACAGGTTGGAAACCGGCTTCGGACAGAGAACAAAAATGTAAATAAACATTCCGGCTTTAATGTAAATTAAGCACTTTCAATCAGACATAGCTGCCGAACAATTTATGCCAAATTGGGAAGTTGCCTCCTTCATGTAACTCCATTTTAATCGAAGTTACGTTTTCACCAGCAACCATGTCAGAAAGATTTGGGTAAATATTGTTATTATAGCATTTCTCAGGTCACTTCTTTTTTATTACTTTTCATGGATTTTTATATATGAACGTTTATTTTTGTGGGTTAAATCCACAGTGATTTAATATTTCAAAAATGTTTTTGAATATATATATATATATATATATATATATATATATATATATATATAAGAATATGAAATAACATAACATTTTAGAATTTTAAACAATAAAATGTTTGTAAATATTATTATGAATAATAGTACCGTTTAAAATAACTATTATAATAACTATTGTAAAAGAAATTGTGTTAAATAACTATTTACTGAAGTTTGACCGTTACCATTTATTAATGTTGCATATTATTCCATATTATTTACATAAATGTCAAACAATGGCTGAAAAAATGCCCATTCGAAGTTTCTCAATCTCAAATTGACGTCTATACAAATTGCTTATTTTGCCCAATCAAGAGCCCGAAACCCCAAATATTGTATTTTTTAGTGATAAAGAATAGAGAACATCAAACAATCATCATATTTGAGATGCTGCAATTAATCCGGATGTTTGTTTGTTTGTAAATAAATGCTTTATACGATGAATCAATCATCCAAATCATACATTTTTTGGCCAATTTTAGGATGTTCTTCTAAACGCACTCACTTTCTACTCAGCTAAGTACAGCCTTCTGCTATTTCAAACACCACAGAAGAAGAGCGTCTTCGTCATCCGTTTCTCAGCAGGTGAAAAGGAAGCACTCGATGGTTTTCGATGGTTTTCCGCCTGCAGATTTATCGTCTACCTCCTCGGCTCTGATAGGACTCATTTCCCCAACACAGTGGTGGAAGTCATTCCAATTAATTAGCCGGAGGAACCGTAAGAAGATCTCCATGTAATTAGCTGATTTAGCCTAATGGGCTAATCCCTACAACTCCACTTAAAGACAGTTGTGTTCTTCATCGGCGCGGCGCTGTGATGGGCTCGTCATCAGAGAATACATCATTACACGGAACATCGGCGCCCCGTTCTCTGCTGCCAGGATGGGATTTCACTTTTATTTTCTTTTATTCTGAAATTTGTGACGGGTCTGTAAATGATCAGGTGAGATTTGAGGGATTAGTTGACTCCAAAAAAGGGGGGAAAGTAATCTCTTTAACTTTAAAGCCTTTGTTTCGTTTGAGTTTTGTCTTCTTTGACTTCGCGAGGCTCTTCTCACACTTTTCAGAGTTTGTTGTCGTCGACAGCTGATTTCATTTTTTGTGACATTCTTTGTACATTTGAAATCATCTCCTCAAAATGACTCAGCCTCCTTTAATTGTTTGCATTTTATTTATGTTCTCCCTGCAAACAGCGGCATAGCTGAAGAGCCAATGACAGCAGGGCCGATATTTATTTTATTTATTTATATATATGTAAAGAGAGGGGGGGTCACTGCACCTGTCAATCACAAGGTAGCCCCGCCCTAAAGAATACCCTGCTTTCTGATCTATTTGACTCTAAATGGACCATTTATATATAGATAGATTTAGATATAGCTATCTATATCTATATATAGATAGATATATACAGTATACAGGATGTAAATATATATATAGTACATTATTAATAACAATATTATTATTATGTTAATATTATAATATATATTATAATATACTAATACTATTATAATTATTATGAATTAGTATTATTATTTTATTTTTATATATATCTTGTGCCATAGGAAAATCAGATTTCTTAAATTTTCTGACATTTTATAGACCAAACTCTCCTACAGTAAATACTTAAATAAGACGCTCTTCAAGCTCTCACTCCTTGATGTCAAATTGTGAATTCATAGACGGCTCGCTGACCCCTTCAACACTCGAGCACTGCATTGTACTTTATTTTAAAAAGTGAGCTAATGAGAAGCAGACAAAACATTGGTAGGTGATGTCAAACCGTCCGGGTCGAGCAGCTTGTTGGTGTCAGGATCATAACTGTAACATGAATCCATAACCAGTCCATTAAAGCTGCTTCCAGCAGGAGGATGTGCCCGCTGAAGGCTCCTTTAAATAACACATCGGCCGGCGTGTCTCCCGGTGTGAACAGTTATTACATCAAGAGGAGATGGAGAGGCTCGGCCGGCCCGAGACGCTGATATCGAATGCACTTTGCACCTTCATGCATTATTCTCGACAAGTTAAGTCACAAAGGGGCCGAGATGTTGTATCAGACCTCACGGTGCTCTTTTCTTTTTCGCCCCACCAGTCCAGCCAGATTAATCACCTCGAATTTCCAGGAAGCGGAGCATAAAACATGGAGTGTTGTTATTGATATCCAGTCAGATAAGCTGTGGTCAGTAGCATTCAGGAGTCTTTAGCGAGGGAAGCGCTGCTTAGTGGCCTACACCTTGTTTATCCAGGAGAAAAGTGTGGTGTCCCCGAGCTCACAGGCCTCATGAGGAAGGCAGATGGGTTGAACGCCTCCCCCCCACGGCCCCCTGGGGGGAGGGCTTTTAATGCATCTTGGTGAGGTCTCTGGGGGCCGGATGCTCTGTGCATTAGCAGCAGCGTGGGCTGCTTCTGTTTCCAATTAAACGTCTGAAACAATGGATGACCGCTGCGGGCCACTGTGTGTGCAGTACGTGTGCGACGCGATTAGCGGCGTGCGGCGTTAGCCGGCGTGTCGTTATTCATGACACCCGGCTCCATCATAAGCTCGGCTCCGGATTTCTGCATCCGAAAAACGGGTCCGATGTCCGATTCGCGTCGAGGCTTGTTGCTCCAGAAGTGTTACCGTCGAGGGAGGAAAGAGTGAGAAGAAAGAAAAAAGAGAGAGAGAGACGGACATCGACTCGAGGCCGGCGGGACCCGGAGCACACCGCTGGATGGAGAGTGGAAATAAAAGGGAAAGAAGAGGGGGTCAAGCTGAGGTATAGAGAGCGGGAGAAAGCCAACGAGAGCCGTGTTGAGTGTGAGCGTCGTGCCGGGCGAGAGGACGGGTCTCCCGCGGCGCCATTGATTTTCTTCTCCGTCTCCTCGACCCGGCGGCGAGTCACCGAGAGAATGGGCTTCAACAAAGACCTACGCGGACACCTGCCGGGCGTGACCGCTCTCACCGCTCGGCCCAGACCTCCGGCGTCGAGCTAAAAGCGCCCACCCCCTCGCTGACATTTGACTCAACATGAATTACCGAGGTCGCCTCCGTCCGTTATTTCGTTCTGCGTTTTTATTTTTTGTGGACTTCTTTCTGCCTCGTGTGCGAGCGAGCTGGCCCGAAAGAGTTCCTGCTTGAAACTCAGTGAGTAGACTCAGAACTTTATCCACGCAGGAACGCTTAGTTTAACTACGCCTATTAGCGCAACTATGGCTATTAGCACAACTACGACTATTAGCACAACTACGACTATTAGCACAACTACGACTATTAGCACAACTACGGCTATTATTACAACTACGACTATTAGCACAAATACGGCCATTAGCACAACTACGACTATTAGCACAACTACGACTATTAGCACAACTATGGCTATTATTACAACTACGACTATTAGCACAAATACGGCCATTAGCACAACTACGACTATTAGCACAACTACGACTATTAGCACAACTATGGCTATTAGCACAACCACGACTATTAGCACAACTACAGCTATTAGCACAACTACGGCTATTAGCACAACTACGGCTATTAGCACAACTACGACTATTAGCACAACTATGGCTATTAGCAGAACTACGACTATTAGCACAACTATGGCTATTAGCACAACTACGACTATTAGCACAACTACGACTATTAGCACAACTACGGATATTAGCAGAACTACGGCTATTAGGACAACTACAGCTATTAGCACAACTACGGCTATTAGCACAACTACGGCTATTAGCACAACTACGACTATTAGCACAACTACGACTATTAGCACAACTACAACTATTAGCACAACTACGGCTATTAGCAGAACTACGGCTATTAGCACAAATACGGCTATTAGCACAACTACGACTATTAGCACAACTACGACTATTAGCGCTAGCTACTACAACAGTGTTAGAAATCTGAGTTTTAAGGAGGTCATATATTCAATTGCCCTCTTCTGATAGATACTCTATGGTTCACCAAAATAAATGTAAATTATTTTGGGGAAATAATTTAGATTTATTTTGGGGGAAAGCTATGACTTACAATCCCAAAAAGATAGAATACTTTTTTTGTTATTGTAGTCCCAGGCCACAAAAGGAAGATAGAGCCCCGTGTTGCACAGTCATTAGTTAATTAATCATGAAAGGCAATAATTAAAGAAAGAGGTTTTTGTCTCACAGGTGAGTCCCCTTCAATAAAAAAAGCACGTCTCCATTAAAAAAAGAAAGAAAGCATGTTGGATGTTGTGTATGAATCAACAGCAATTAGCCCGCGCCCCGCCTTGCGTGGCCATCTGCTGAGCGAGCGTCGGGTACGAACAGGTGGGACCCCCGTCGCCGCCGCGATCGCCGTGCCGACGATGGCGGGGTGATTTATTAGCGGCGCCTAAACATCTCGACGTGCACGTCTCCGGCGCCGTGGCGTCCCACGTTTCACACACACACACACACACACTCAAAACCCCTGCATTTGTTAATTAGCGCTTTTTAACCGAAGTCATAGTGCAAGCTAATTGTTAATAATGATATTCGATTAGGGGAATCAATCGGCTGCGGTGCCGCGACTGCTTTGATGGATGCAGCCCCGAGCCGGCGGCCACGGAGACGGATAAAAGGACAAAGAATGAAAAATAAAATATAATAGAGAACACACACACTCTGCAGGGAAGCGATGAGTAACAAGAAACACTGCTGAGAGCTCAGGTAGGACTGGAGTAGAGACTCGCTAACACTCTGCTGTCAAAGCCCAAAGCTTTTTGATAGCTTTCCAGATGCACTAAAAAAACTTCCATCTCTGCCACTGGCATCTCTTCACTGCATCCAGTGTGTGTGTGTGTGTGTGTGTGTGTGTGTGTGTGTGTGTGTGTGTGTGTGTGTGTGTGAAGTCAAAGAGGCCAGCAATATTGATCAGGCTGCATCGATCCCCAATGTCAAGTCCAAGTGTGTTTGTTGTCCACATCTGTGTGTGTGTGGGGTTCTTGTGTACAAGTGTGTGTGTGTGTGTGTGTGTGTGTGTGTGTGTGTGTGTGTGTGTGTGTGTGTGTGTGTGCGTGCGTGAGAGTGTGTGTGCTCATAATCTGCCCTCAGAAGTTCAATGATCCATTTGGCTACAGCTTCAAAACGGAACGTTGCAAAAAGAAAACACAAAAAAACTTCTTGGAAGGAATCCAGCCGAGAGCACAGGCTTTTTTTTTTTTTTTTTTTTACGTTTTCATGTTCAACAATTTCTAATTTGTCCACAGGCAGAATATAAAAGAAAAAGTTGGTTGCAAAGAGAAACAGATGGAAAGCGTTCACAAATTCACAGAGAGGAAAAAGAGAAAGAAAATCTGTTTTTTGTGATGGAATGACTTCTTACACTCGTGCCAGAAATAAAACTGCAGTGACAAAAAAAAGAGAGAGAGACAAAAGAAAGCAGAGTGACACGTTTGAGTTGACATAATCGTCAGCGTCTCGCTGCCAAAGATCTCAGCGTCGAGGCGCTTCTGAGGTGCGTTTGATTTGATGCCTTTTCACTCGCTGCTGCTGCACTTCTGAGACGCAGTTTGTAGAATTTGTCTTTTGTATTTTATTATTTTTTGCTGTTGTTGTTGTCGTCGTCGTGTGGAAGATGTCAGTCACGTCTCTCGTTTGAGAGCAGAGGAGGAATTACGCGTCGCCGCCCCCCCGCAATTATTAACTTGGAAGGATGCTTTAAACGTTAAAATCAGTGTTTAGCCAGATTGATACCAGCTGATCCCTGACTACAACTGAATGGTTAGCCCCTCCCCCTCTGGGGCCCCGGGGCCGCCCCCGAGGCCGCCTCGTGCGCTCCACATGCACTAATCCACCTGACAGCTTGACAGCACCGTGGTATTTATAGAGCCGAACCCCGGCTATGCGTGCTTCATCCAGATGTAGTGCAATGGAGATGGAAAAGTGAATGTACGGCGGGGTTTGACCTCCCGACACGCCGGGTGGCCGACCCGAGGATCCATGTGAACTCTGTCATCACCTCGAGCAAATAACATAACCACGATTGAATTCACATTTCAATGCACCACCTGTAGCACCGTGTACTTCACCGTTGTAATTGAATCAGCCGGTGGAATATATATATATATATATATATATATATATATATATATATATATATATATATATATACATGCAAACCCAGACCGAGGCCAAGAGACTCATCAGAGAGCGCTAATAACCCCCCCCCCCCTCTCCACTCGATAAGAGCATTTTGTTTTGTTTTCTGCAGACATATCGAGAGAGCGAAAGAGCGAGCGAGAGAGAGAGAGAGAGAAAGAGAGAGAGAGAGAGAGAGAGAGAGAGAGAGGGAGAGAGAGCGAGAGAGCTCTGATGTGTTTGGTTTGAGTCAAGGCCAGCCGGTTCTGATGGCAGCATGAAGGCAAACAAATTACCGTTCTGTAGAAGGAGATCGGCCTCTTGCTTCTCTTCTGATTGTGAATCCTTTGGATTTGATCGATGGAGTCTGATGATTGTCGGGTATCAGAAAAATTCCCGTCATCCACCTCGATTTTGGGGTCACAGTTCGGTGCTTTTATGGTTCGGCAGGGTAAAAAGAAAAATATATATATATATACGTACATATAAAAGAAATGTATTTTGAAAAACAAATGACGTGGTCCTTCATTGATCACCAGCTGCTTGTGAAGCACCGGTATTCCCGTGCCAAATGGTTTCCACGGCATCAAAAAAAGGGTTGTGACGAACAACGCCTCTCAGAAGAGGCCCTGAAGGTGATGTCGTGTTTGGTCCGGCCAACGGTTCAGGACCAGATGAGTCCAGTTGATGATTGATTTGGTCAAGACCAGAAGAGTACCAGTTGACGATGGTTAGGACCAGAAGAGTACCAGTTGACGATGGTCAGGACCAGAAGAGTACCAGTTGACGATGGTCAGGACCAGAAGAGTACCAGTTGACGATTACTTTGTTCAGGACCAGAAGAGTACCAGTTCACGATTGCTCTGGTCAGGACCAGAAGAGTACCAGTTCACGATTGCTTTGTTCAGGACCAGAAGAGTACCAGTTGACGATTGCCTTGGTTAGGATCAGAAGAGTACCAGTTGACGATTGCTTTGTTCAGGACCAGAAGAGTCCAGTTGACGATTGCTTTGCTCAGGACCAGAAGAGTACCAGTTGACGATTGCTTTGCTCAGGACCAGAAGAGTACCAGTTCACGATTGCTTTGCTCAGGACCAGAAGAGTACCAGTTGACGATTGCCTTGGTTAGGATCAGAAGAGTACCAGTTCACGAATGCTTTGCTCAGGACCAGAAGAGTCCAGTTGACGATTGCTTGTCAAAAGACTGGTAATGATGAAGCTTCTATTGATCGACCAGTCAACACATTGTTCCGGATCGACAGCAGGTGTCCAGAACCCCTGCTTCCTATACCGCCTATACGATGGATCTGGGGTACACCTTGTAGATGCATCTTGTCCCATTGCTTATGAACCACGAGGTGTGTATGACAGGAACTATGCCAGATACTCAGCGTCTTATAAACAGTTATTAGTGTTTCATATTAAACGTCATAAGATGCATTTTAGGGTCAGAAGTTGTAATATCCAACGGAGTTTTAAAGTGTCGAGTTACCATCATGTACAAAACAATTACATTTGGCAAAGGCAAATTCCGTGACACGTTATGTCACCAATCAAATCCCCAACACGAGCAGACAGATATGTACAGAAATAGGTTCGGAGCAGTCGTCTGCTGGCAGTCAGCAGATCTCCTGATCGCTGCACACGGTCTCAGAATAGACAGGCTTTTTGAGGTCAGGTTGCATGAGAAAAAACAAGAAAAACCCAAAGGGGGGAAAAGGTTTATCTCCATTCAAAGATAATATTGTCCCAGTGCACTGATAAATGCATTAGAAGTTTCACGATAGACAGAGTGAAGTCCCCAGAAAGCAGATCTAAACTTCTACATCTTTTAAAAGAACTGCAGGTTTTTCTTCTTCTTCTTTTCCGCGTCAATGTCGTTATTTCTGTTATTTTGTCCACCCTCTGAAGTTGTTTACGCCGCTTGTTTTCAGTTATGTTGCCGTATCAAAGCATCAAATCTAGATTATTTACCAGCAGCATCTCCTCGCTCATATCTCGCGGCCCTCCCACTGCTTATCCAACCAAGTGAACTCGGCATCGCTCACCCTCAGCATGTGGTGGCTCTGCAACGTAGACATGCATCCAGCTGCATTATTAATAAACAGCTGCTCAGAAAACGGGGGAAACACAAAATGCAAAATGTGAGGCAGGATTGAAACGTAAAAAAACGACTCAATCAACTTTGTGACCTACGGAGCCTCAACTGACTGAAGGGACGATTTGCAGGATGTTGTTTAATGTGATGACTATTATGGGTCTGTTGTCGGAGAGATGAGGTCATCGATCAGTAAGAACGTGGAACCATGAGGGAGCTCTCTGGCCATCTTGTGGAGTTTTGTTTTGATCATTGAGGCTCAATATTAACGATTTAGAAGAATAAGCTTTATTAAATTACAACTATAATTTGAGGTGATGATAAGAGTTGCTCGACAATTGGGAACCTTTTGTGATGAAGTGCCTTTTGATTTCATGGAAACTCTTTTTTCACCTCAAGATCAGTTGACTGGTTTGAGGAGAGTTAATAGAGCTCCGCCTCTTAATTATATGAGAGTGCAACATGCAGCGGTTGCAGTAGAGCTCCGCCTCTTAATTTAATGAGAGCTCAGCATGCAGCGGTTGCAGTAGAGCTCCGCCTCTTAATTTAATGAGAGCTCAGCATGCAGCGGTTGCAGTAGAGCTCCGCCTCTTAATTTAATGAGAGCGCAACATGCAGCGGTTGCAGTAGAGCTCCGCCTCTTTATTTAATGAGTGCTCAACATGCAGCGGTTGCAGTAGAGCTCCACCTCTAAATTTAATAAGAGCGCAACATGCAGCAGTTGCAGTAGAGCTCCGCCTCTTCATTTAATGAGAGCTCAGCATGCAGCGGTTGCAGTAGAGCTCCGCCTCTTAATTTAATGAGAGCTCAACATGCAGCGGTTGCAGTAGAGCTCCGCCTCTTAATTTAATGAGTGCTCAACATGCAGCGGTTGCAGTAGAGCTCCGCCTCTTTATTTAATGAGTGCTCAACATGCAGTGGTTGCAGTAGAGCTCCGCCTCTTCATTTAATGAGAGCTCAGCATGCAGCGGTTGCAGTAGAGCTCCGCCTCTTCATTTAATGAGAGCTCAGCATGCAGCGGTTGCAGTAGAGCTCCGCCTCTAAATTTAATGCGATTTCAACATACAGCGGTTGCAGTAGAGCTCCGCCTCTTAACAAGAAGACAGACACACTTTCCACTGCACTTAAACTTTTAAATAAATAACAAACCGCATACAAACATGTATTCTATACAGTGGCTCATTCTCAATGACCTTCATCTGGAATATTGCATGAGGAAGCATTAATAGCACTTAATATACGGTCTACATAAAGATATCAAAGGATCACAGAAAATAGGCTGGGACCAAAAGGAGAATGAAAAAGCTATTAATGTAAAAGGGTTTGTTTAAAAAAAAAGCATAGAAAGAGACAATTGGCAAATAAGAGCAAACCTTTCCAATCTTCATCATACATGGGAATCCTACTTGATCGAATATAGAAAGATCACTTCAACAACATCCTCGACTGTTCTCTGTCCTGGCTCCTCGATGGTGGAATGAGCTCCCCATTGACATCAGGACAGCAGAAAGTCTCTACATCTTCCGTCGCAAACTAAAAACATATCTTTTCCGACTATACCTTGAATAAAGGATGTAGCACTATAGTAGCACTGAAATGGCTCTTACTGATAGCACTTTGTAGTTGAACTTTTGGACGAAATTGTACCTTCTTGATTCTTGTTGTTCTGATTCTTGTTTGTAACCGTAGAATGCACTTATTGTAAGTCGCTTTGGATAAAAGCGTCAGCTAAATGAAATGTAATGTAATGTAATGTAATGATAACAACCGCACATTGTCCAAAAGCCACCGAAACATCATTTCCACTCCAGCTTTAAGCCTCCGAGTTGCATGAATGATTGGATTGAGCGTTTGTAATCAGAATCGCATGTACGATTGTTTTGCTCTGTAATTGCAGCGCCAGCCTCTGAGCTGCTTCATAATGAAGTCTATCAAAGTGAGAGGCATTAGTTTTTACTTTATTTTTACCCCGTCACTGATGCTGAGTCACCATTGGCAGTTTTCTATATGCTCCATTTCCCCCGAGTTCCCTTCTTCTTTTCTTGTCTTTGCTCAGATGTTCTGCGCCGTTCGCCTATAGCACCAGAGCCACGTCACTCCAGAGATGATATGAGACGACAGCCCAACACCACCCGGCACCTACAGGAGGCACCGAGGGGGACAGACAAACCCAATTCACACATCCCGTCTTATCCCATCGTTTCCGATCCATCAGTAAACAGAAAACAATGAAATGACAGGTCCTGGAGTGATCAAGGTTCAGCGTCGTCTCCAAATAACCCCCCACACTCCACCCCCCCAACCCCTCCTCTTCGAACAAACATCACGATGCAGCTCCTTTGGCCGGCAGCGCCTCACATGGCTTTCCAGGAAACTCTACATATCTCTGCACTATTGTTCTCCTCTTGTTATATATACTTTATTTATGTCCTATGCCTTTTTCATGCATTCAAAATAATTATTGGCAGGGTGGAAAACTATTGCAAAACATTGCCAAATATTTTGCGAAAAATATTGTTGAGACTTGGACCATTCTTTAATGTGTAAGACAAGACAAGACATAACCATTGCTCTCCTTTGCAAAACAAAGTGCAACAAATAAATACATGTTAATAAATCTAAATGAACTGAATTGTTATGTATTCTATCAAACACCAGATAGGTCGATTGTCATCAGTACCTTGCATCGTCAGTACCTTGCATCGTCAGTACCTTGAATCGTCTGTACCTTGAATCGTCAGTACCTTGCATCGTCAGTACTTTGCATCGTCAGTACCTTGCATCGTCAGTACCTTGCATCGTCAGTACCTTGCATCGTCAGTACCTTGCATCGTCAGTACCTTGAATCGTCAGTACCTTGCATTGTCAGTACCTTGCATTGTCAGTACCTTGCATTGTCAGTACCTTGCATCGTCAGTACCTTGAATCGTCAGTACCTTGCATTGTCAGTACCTTGCATTGTCAGTACCTTGCATTGTCAGTACCTTGCATCGTCAGTACCTTGCATCCAGCTTCTGAGTTGGTGTTGGACTGATCATTATTGGTGTATCTTTACATGAAACAACTTTCAAAAAAGTTCCATTTCAGGGAAATCTCTTTGCTGCAGCGTATGTTAGACAATTGTAGGCCTTGGATCTCGGCAACCGTCCGAGAGGAGATCCCCTTTCTAGTTCCACATGAACCCAGGTCCACAAATAAATGGTTTTCACAGGATGGTGTGGAAGAATTTGATTGGCCTGCAGAGAGCTCGCTGACCTTTACTCCATCCAACAGCTCCGGGATGAACGGGAATGTCGGCCATTGAGTCGGCTCTTATCGGCCAACATCTGTGGCTGACCTCAGCGGCGCTCTTGTGGGAGCAAAGGTGGGTTAAACCTACGATGGAAAGCCGTCCCAGTAGAGCGGAAGCTTGTTGTGGCAGCATATTGATCCGCACGGCTTTTGGAATAAGATGTTCAACCGTCTCTTGGAGGCTGCATGTTCGGATGTCCCCATCTTTTTTAATGGGACCTGGCTCTGGCTTGAAATTATAGTAATGAAGCCAAAAACTCAATTAAACCAGTAGTGCTTCTATAATGCAGCTCACCTCGACTCAGGTGCGCAGTCACACACTCTTCCTCTGCTGTTCTCTCATACACTCAATTCCCTGTGCTACCAGTCAAATAATTCCACACTCATTATACAGGACCAACAGTTTTTAAGGAGCAAGCCTTGATGAAATTATTATTACGGCTCATAATTGGATGAGGAATGAATGGTTCTTGGAAAATGCGATGGCCAGAAAAGCATCCCTCGCCGCTTTCTCTCTTCTACGCCCCTCACTCAGTCTCTCCCACCTTCCCATTACCTCTCTCTCTCTCTCTCAACCACCCACTGACTCTCTCCCACTCACTCCCTCCTCCGAGCATTAGATGAGTGCGGCGGTCTAATTGCTTTCTTCAGGGAGAGAATTAGCATGAGCTGTCCTGAGTGCTCCAGTCTAATGCATAAAGAACAGGCAGCGAGGGCCCCAAAACGGGGGCCGGAGGAATCGCAGACACTTCCTCCATTAGCCAATCAGTCACTCTTTAAGGGGAGGCGAGGAAGAACTGCGTCAAGCGGTCGCACTTCAGTAGATGAGCAGTCCAACTCCTGCACGAGGCTGGACTCAAAGGATTTGGTCACTGGTCGAGTTTAGTTGGTTCAGTCCTGTTTAACAGGAAGCTCAGCAAAATATACAAGTTGATGATCGAAGATAATGGAGGACGTATGGTCAACTTCTACAGCGATAAGAAGAGTAGAGTCAGTAGTAGAGTCAGTAGTAGAGTCAGTAGTTGAGTCAGTAGTAGAGTCAGTAGTAGAGTCAGTAGTAGAGTCAGTAGTAGAGTCAGTAGTAGAGTCAGTAGTTGAGTCAGTAGTAGAGTCAGTAGTAGTAGTAGTAGTAGTAGAGTCAGTAGTAGAGTCAGTAGTAGTAGTAGAGTCAGTAGTAGTAGTAGAGTCAGTAGTAGAGTCAGAAGTAATAGTGTCAGTAGTAATAAAGTCAGTAATAATAGAGACTTCAATACCTGACCTTTGCGTCAACAGGTATTTCGAGTACTGATCTGATATCAGTGCTTTAACAACACATTATTATTAACATTACATTTCACTGACGCTTTTATCCAAAGATAGTTACATGATATACAGTAGACACAGCAACAGTGAGCAATGAGGGTTAAGTGCCTTGCTCAAGGACACAACGACATGGACTGGCTGAGCCGGGGTTTGAACCACCAACCCTCTGATTGAAAGACTGACTTGCTAACCACTGAGCCACAGTCGCCCCTGTGATAGATGATTGTGTAGAGTTAAATGAGTTGTAGATGTTCCTCAGCAGCATTTTATTCCAGCAGCATCGGAGGAATCTCTGATACTGATGTTGGAACAACTGGACTTTTTGTGTCTTTTCTCTTTCGTCTCTTTCTTTTCCAGAGGAGTAAAACCTTCAGCTTGTTGCTGCACGACGGACTTCATTACAACTCTTCTGGGTCGAGGGGATCTTATAACAAATGTTTTCTCTACTTCAAGTGCTGCCAGTGTTTTGACCTCTTTCACACGATTCCCTTCGCACTGTGAAAGTTTCTGACTTACTATTGAAAAAGACATTATTATGAAAAAGTGTTTCTTTATGGTTCCAGGGTCTTTGTACATTCTACGCACCAAGAGGTCACGTGCTAGCTAGCGCTGCGTGTCGTGCTAGCTAGCGCTACGTGTCGTGCTAGCTAGCGCTGCGTGTCGTGCTAGCTAGCGCTATGTGCCGTGCTACATCCAGGCTGCTGGGTGGGGTCATTTGTTGGGAAGAAATACGCACATATGTTCTATGATTTTGAATAAAGACCAATGGTGTTGTTTCTTCTCCAGTCTGGAGACTCTGAACTGGTCTGGTGTCAGTAACTCCCTTTGGTCCTGTGTTTGGAAGTGTGTGCAGCTATTGCAAAAACAGAGGTTTTCATGGTGGGTGATTTCTTTATATGGACCAGTAGCACGAAACAGAGTCTCTCTCCATTGCATCTCCATTTTTTCCATCTCTTTTACACGTAATCAGATCTTCAGACATGATTACTTCATTAGTTTGTGTTTCGGTTGATGACACATCCAAACGAATGATGCCCGAAGCTGAAAATAAAACATAAACCTAAACGCATGACCTCAAACACAACTTTCTATGCTCTCTCATTCTTTCCAGTGCCTCAAACTCGTATGTGTCAGTTGTGTTAAGTGGCCTCATATTGTCCTGAAATTCCCAGATCAGATTTGGTGTCCCAGTCTCCTGCTTTGTGCGAGATTGTGTGTGTGTGTGTGTGTGTGTGTGTGACACACAGGCTGACAGCAAAGACACTGGTATTCCAAATAGTATATAGCTGTTTGTTTTTAATAACATGCCAGAACAGAGGGATGTACCGAAGGGGGCGAGGGATGACTGGAGGATAAATAACCTCGGTATACAGCACATCCTTCCTCCATCAAGCCGGACCCCGGGGCTTTACTCTGGACCGACCAATATACTGACTCATGGCACCGGTCTTTGCCATTGAATATACGCTATAGGAGAGGAAGCAGACGCTGGTAAGCGACAGCATTCCTGATTATTTTCATCTCCAGATTGTATCCTGGAGTCTGTCGGCCGTCTGTGACGATAACCTCCACAAGATGTTGAGTGTGAGACGTCTGAGAGAACGGCGACGCCGGACAGACCTCAATGAAAAGTAGGCAGCTTGGATCCTTCTCGATTATTGGTTGCCAGTTGGAGTTTGACGTTGCTGTTGCCACCGTTGGGGGTCGTAGAAGAGTTGACGAGTGGGGTGCAGAGGGGAAGACGTACTGCTTTTTCCCGCTTATTTAATACCAATTATTCCAAATCCTTTAGTCTAATAATTAAGGTTGGGTCTTCAATAACATTAAGCTGAAAAACTTCAAAATAAAGGTATTATTTAGAGAAATGGCAACCTGACACTTCAATCAAAAAGAGGAAGTAGATCATTGATGTACATCTGTGTATGAATTATGCATGAACTTGAAACTAGACAAACAAAATGGGCGGTTGGACTGCAGCAGCACATCCCAATGCAACAAGCTTTCCAGTAACGTGCATGTGGTTCGGAAGTTCCCCCCCAGTGACATTGATTTACAGAAAGAAACATGAAAATAAAGCCTTACTTAGACCATATCCACCATATCTACCATAATACCACCCGCCTTAGCCTCAATGGTGAAGTGAATGAGGCAACAAAGACATTAAAAAATAACTTATTTTGATGCCACAGATCAGTTACAGTCAAGTGTTCGTACTGGGAAGTCGATGGGGAGAAAGTCATTTTAAAGTCAATGTTAAAGGTTACTTCCATTCCATGCTGCAAACAACAGGAAACCGCTTGATGCAGCTCCAGAAAATAAAAAAAAAGATTTCCAACGAGGAAGCTTAATAGCAGGAAAATGCTTCTATTCTGCTACTGCTGGCTGTGCATATTGTTTTATGCATGCAGTTTTATGTATTTGTGCATATTTGTGCACCTGAGGCTCAGCGTTGTTTGGTTGTTGTCGAGCAGAGCCCGGTCTAATTGAGCAGACATCAGACTTTGATTAATATTGTTGATGAGTGCTGCCAGCAGGGGTGAAGACACAGAGAGGAAGAACTGTCAGACAAACACCCAGGTAACATCCTTCATCCCCCCCCCGCCTCCTCTCCAGCCCCCCCGCTCTCACAGGAAAGGATTCAGTGCCCCACTGGTTCACTGTTGATTACACCATTGTCTGCTCAGACTGCTGAGTCTGCTCCAGGTCTGCCATCGCTTAATATAGAATTTACCTTGAGAGGGGTGGTGAGAACAAAATAAAATGTTGGTGGGAACATTAGATAGCAAAGATAAATAAGATAAAGGTGGCATACAATGATGCACTTAGAATCTTGTTGAAGTGTCCAAGATGGACTAGTGCTAGCCATTTGTTTGTGACGAGTAATGTTCCCACCTTCCATGCTGTACTGAGGAATTCTATGTACAGATTCATGTGTCGACTAACAGAGTCAAAGAACAACATTTTAAATGCCCTAACTAATCCTTTACTTAGTGACACCAGATACACCTCCCAACTCTGGAAACACTGGAATAAGCAGTTGTACTTGTTTTAATTATTTTGCATAGGTATTTGTATGTTTATATGTAGGTATGAATGTATGTTTGTGATGTATGTTTTGTATGTTTCTTTAGGTAATATGTGGTCAGTGTTGTCTGCATTTATGTATTTATGTTTGTGGGTTTGTTGGTACCCCTCATCTGTTGTGTGTGTGCTGTTTTTGTTTTTGATTCTTGTTTTTGGACCTTGAGTCTGTGAAATAAAGTTATATATATATATATTAGCAGCCAGCATTTTGACAGACAGGCGCAGGGAGAAAAAGGGGGTGGGCCCCCGATCGTCGAGAAACAAACAAGAACAAAACGCTAGCAGCAGGATCCCGGGAAGACGGAGAGAGATCCAGGAAACGTCCCACGGATATCCAGCGGCAGCGGTTTGGATCCCAGCCATCGTTTCCCAGGCGTTTCCCTACGAAAGCCAGCAAGCAACGTCTGCGCGATACATGCACGCCGTCTTTTCAAAATAAAAGTCCCCACGAAAGCCAGCCAGCAACACGCGTCAACGTCTGCTTGTTACATGCACGCCATCTTTTAAAAAAAAAAGTCCCTACGAAAGCCAGCAAGCAGCACGCGTCAACGTCTACTCGTTACATGCACACCGTCTTTTCAAAAATAAAAGTCTATTTTTTCCCTAGGCAATAGCTACGAACGCTGTATGACACCAGCCTGCAAGAGGCATGAATGTATATAGTTAGATAGTGAATGTAGTGACAATGCAAGTTGGTATGTGGATTATTCATGCAGCCATTGATCTGCATGCCCCCTGCACAACATTCTAGATCATCATCGTTTTACTATTAATCAAAATAAGAGTCAACATCTGAATAGGTGTGTGTTTTGTAAACAGCTTGATCAGGATAAACTCAGCCATTGGAAAGTCAATTTAATTTCATGTAGGCGAAGGATTAAAATCTTCTTTTCTGTGTGTATCCACTTGTTTTCATCCAGACTTCCTCCTTCGGGAGGAGGCATCACTCTGCCTCCCACTATTTGTTATTTACGAGCACTCTCTTATTTTTCCAAACGGTCCATAGACAAACTGTATTGTTTACTCAAGATGCCCCTGGAGAGGCTTCACCTCGTCTTCAAGAGGCTTCTGTGAAAACACTTGGTTTCCTGAATGGTCCTCCGCTGCATTGGGCGATGTGCAGAAACTCGAATGCCGATGATTAATCCTGGATGTCTCGTCAGAAACTAGCATCGCCTTGTGAGAAACTCTGTACTGCAGCATAACAACACATCAGTAAACTGATGATATTCATGTTGATATAATGCATCGGTGGCAACGTGCTCTCCTGTCCACTATGAGGGCGTTTATGATTCCTCTCTGTTTTATAATTTATTAGTCATATGCCACCATGCTGGGCGCCTGTACAAAATAACTGGACTTCTATTAGTAATACGATTAATGTCTGGACAGAGCTGTTGGTGGCAACTTAACCAGAAACGTTACTAAATATCAAATCAGCTCGTTAGGGAGCTCTGAGACATCAGAGCGGCCATGTTGGATCCCATTATGGCGAGCTGGAGGATGCAAATGTGTAGATGAGGAAGAAGTTATCAAAAATAACAGCAGCAGTGGGTATAGTACAATATCCTGCAGGAGGCAAGATGCAGGAGGAAAGAGGGAGGAGGCAAGAGGGAGGAGGCAAGATGCAGGAGGCAGGAGGCAAGAGGGAGGAGGCAGGAGGCAAGAGGGAGGAGGCAAGAGGCAAGATGCAGGAGGCAGGAGGCAAGAGGGAGGAGGGCAAGATGCTTAGAGGCAGGAGGCAGGAAGCAAGAGGGAGGAGGCAGGAGGCAAGAGGGAGGAGGCAAGAGGCAAGATGCAGGAGGCAGGAGGCAAGAGGTAGGAGGCAGGAGGCATGAGGGAGGAGGGCAAGAGGCAAGATGCAGGAGGCAGGAGGCAAGAGGGAGGAGGCAAGAGGCAAGATGCAGGAGGCAGGAGGCAAGAGGGAGGAGGGCAAGAGGCTTAGAGGCAGGAGGCAGGAAGCAAGAGGGAGGAGGCAGGAGGCAAGAGGGAGGAGGCAAGAGGCAAGATGCAGGAGGCAGGAGGCAAGAGGTAGGAGGCAGGAGGCATGAGGGAGGAGGGCAAGAGGCAAGATGCAGGAGGCAGGAGGCAAGAGGGAGGAGGCAAGAGGCAAGATGCAGGAGGCAGGAGGCAAGAGGGAGGAGGGCAAGAGGCTTAGAGGCAGGAGGCAGGAAGCAAGAGGGAGGAGGCAGGAGGCAAGAGGGAGGAGGCAAGAGGCAAGATGCAGGAGGCAGGAGGCAAGAGGTAGGAGGCAGGAGGCATGAGGGAGGAGGGCAAGAGGCTTAGAGGCAGGAGGCAGGAAACAGGAGGTAAGATGCAAGAGGCGGGAGCATTCAGCAGGAGCTCCATTCAGATCTTTCTGTTTACATGAGGAGCTACACATCTGATTACAAGCAGCGATGCAGTATGTCAGCCTCATTATCAAATCCATATTAACAGTTATTACGGCTTAATTTAATGTCGTCATTTCCATTCTCGGAGTCGAGCCTGGAATCACATTATTAATTGTAATTCCTTTAAATGTGACACGAGAGGCCTCTCATCACAAAGAGATTCCAGAGGGATGCACGTGTGCACGTGTGGTGATTTATGCACATGTTTGTGGCGGTGTGCACGTTAATGCATGTGTGTGTGTGTGTGTGTGTGTGCACTTCACTAGTCTTATCATATAATTAAGTGGCATTTAATAGCCTGTTCTTAAACTCTGATGTCTGCACAAACAGGAGAAGAGAGGCTTTACAGTATATAATCAGTTAAATTATCAGTGGATATTAACATTATCTGCTCTCCTCCGTAATGTGATTTCTTTATTATGTTTCAAAATGTCATTAAACGTCTGAGCTCGAATAATTAAGCAAATATTATCCCAGAGATCATTTTTGTGACACCCAATAAAAAAAAAGACTGTATTAGAGGAAAAGGAGGCAAACATCATGGCGCTCTAGGTGGGCGTTTACGAGGGAGGGGGGGGGGGGCTAGCGGCTTGACGGAGGGAGGAAAGGTCACAGCCGGACGAGGAGGAACGACGGATAACAGCGATTGGACTGGAGGAGAGAGGAAGGGATGGAGGCCAGGTTGGGATGGAGAACAGAGGGAGGGGGAAAAGGATGGAGGAGGAGAGGAAGAGAAGGAACGTAGGAGCAGTGAGGAGGAAGCGGAGGAAAGAGAAGAAGAAGGAAGGGACCCCTGACGCATGCCAGATGAAGAGGATTAAGGGATTGCTCACATCAAGGAGGGGAAGAAAGATGTGTGGGGGACGAAGAATGAGCGATTGAAGATGGGAGGAGGCAAAACGAGGGGAGGAGGAGGAGGAGGAGGAGGAGGAGGAGGAGGAGGAGGAGGAGGAAGAGAGGCCTGCTGCACCCAGATAGCACAGGCTGGGCGGCGGGAGGAACCGCGGCCTCGAGGAATTCGGGATATCTAGGGTT
>CM042236.1:17061145-17191145 GCA_023566465.1 Cottus gobio
GCTGCAATCTGAGGTCAAAGGTGGCGGATTTTGACAAGCTGTCATCATTATCATCCCGTGTGTGTGTGTGTGTGTGTGTGTGTGTGTGATATAAGCCCATATAAGGTGTTAGCTTTACGTTGCTCCTTCTAAATCGGCCTAAAGGGCAGGAAATACAGCTGCAAGTCAACCCGGGCGGGGGGAAACAACAACGCCGCCATAATCAATAAGTCCCCCCCCTCCTCCCCCCCAAAGAAAAAGAAAAGCGCTTCATCCCTCTTTCTTCCCGATTCATTCCACCAACGCAGCCCTACGGAGAGCAGAGGGGCTGCACAGACCTCCATCAGATCCATCTGCTGAGTCGGGTTATTGGAGACTCCTCATCCTCTCTTTGCATCCGTCCCCTCTTTTCTTTTTCTTTTCTTAGCCCGACCGGCCGGGTCGGAGCAGGATCAAAGCCCGCAGACTGTTCTAACAGGTGGAGGAGAGGGATGCGGCGTCTGGGAAGAGCTTTGTGAGGATGGAGGAGAGGCAGCGGTCCAGGTGTGTCATTACATCACTTCCCACTCGGTCGTTATGGTTATTGTACGAGGAGCATAGTGGAGCCTCCGCGGTGCTTTTACTTTGACGTCAACGGGACCCATTTAGCAGCTTTATTCTTTTGTACCAAAAGGAGAAATATTTAGGGCGGAGGCATGTCTTTTGTAACAGGGGGAAGGGGAGGGGGAGGGGGGAAATGTGATAAAAGCATAAAAAATAAAAAATGCCGCAACCTTTTGTCAGCAGTCTGCGATACAAGCACACACTCACACACTCAAAGTGGAAAGAAAAAAACACACACCTGAAGAAAAAGAAGGTTCGGATCACTGCGACTATTTTAGGATTTTAAGATGTCGATGTTTTTTTTTAAATACACTTTTTACGTTCCGTCATCCGTTGTCTGACAGAGGATTTATTTCTGTGACACGGATTCCTTAACAGACCAGAATGCATTGCGACAAGAAGACAACGTTCAAGTGACGTAGCATGAAGCCTGTTTGTGTAGCACCCTGTCTCCTGATGGATTATTAGGCTCCTCCCTCCTCCTGTGCCTTCCTCCTGTGGGATTGCAAGCCCCGCCCACATTGTTTCCACCTGTGCCTCGTTGCCTGTGTATTTAATCAGTTGTGTTTTTTTGTCTTCCTGCATGTTGCATTGCCTTTGAGCTGTAGTTGTCTAGTGTCACATGACTTTAACCCAGGAGACCGCTGGTCGTGTCCCGCGTGAAACCAAAAGTCGACTTATTTCACTTTTCTTACTTTCTTTTGTTCCTTATGCTGATCTTTTCCCAAAACCTAACCTGGTACATGTTGTTGCCTCCAGCATTGGATCGGAGCCTGAACCGGTTTGTTTCTGCCTTAAGTCGGGCTTAGCTTCACTTCCTGTAAATCTGGTTAGATGGTACACAACTGTGCAAAGATCTGAGGGGATGTTTTTCTTTTTTAAATCCAGGCATGAACAGAAAAATAACCTCTGCTCCATCCAAACATGAATTCAGATGATTCCCCCCCCTCCTCCTCCTCCTCTCCATCAATCTGCCTCTCCGCCTCCTCCCTCTTTTTTTGTCTTCAAATCCCCTATTTTCTCCACCACCCTGCCTCTTTGTGTTGCCACGTCTGTCTTTATCTTTCCCCCTTTTAAAAAAAAGGGCCGATTCCTCCTCCTTTTGTTAATGTGACAAATCTCCTCTAATGACTCTGCAGTGGCTCCAGGCGTCTCGCGCCGAGAAAGAAAAAACTAAAAGAAACCCGAACCCCCTTTTCTTCAGACCCTTCAGTCACTCCCGCACATTATTCCGCCCTCTCTATCGTCTTTTTTTTATTTTTGACAAACTCGTCCTCTGAAAAAAATAAAAAAAAGAATGAAAAGATTGCCGTGGTCTCATTCATTTCCTCGCTGCCCGACTACAATGGCAGACTTTGTGCGTCACTCGGCTGCTGTCGTGTTGATGTTTCTGTCATGAAGCAAGCGTGCGGCTCTTGAAACTCTGTGAAAAGCTCATCAGAGCACCCTCTCGGGTGCCTTTTTTATTTGATTTTATTTGATTTTGGGGTTTTTTTCTCATTCTGCGCGGCGCCGGGAGGCTACACATCAGGTTCAGTCCGACTCCGGCGGGGTTGAGCAGGTGGCCAACTCACTCCTACCGCCTCTCCATCTCTGCATGGGCAAGATATGCATCACTGCCATAGCAACAATAGCTTCAGCCCACGGAGACGAGCGAGAGAGGGGAAGATCTTGGCTGCCATCTAAGTTAGTCAACATCTCAGAGAGAGAGAGGGAGATATAGGAGTGTTTCCTCTCTCTGGCTACATAATGAAATGTTTTAACCTCAGAGGAAGAGGGGAAAAATGGGAAGAGGGAAAAAAGAGGGAAGCAGAGGAGAGGAGAAGATCTCTTTCCTGCTTTCTCTCCTTGTCAGGGGTGGCGGTGCATTGCGTTTGATGCCTGCGATGAGACTCCGTGTGGCTAATGAGGAAAGCGCAAAGGCACACTCATTAAACTGTGTGAGTGTGTGTGTGTGTGTGTGTGAACAAACTGCAAGTGAGAGAAGGGAGGAACTCATTAGAATTCTCCCATTTCTCAAAGGCCAAGTTAGTGAGGAGAATGGAGCCGTGGCCGAGCAGCCTGTTGCACCCTTGTCAACACGGAAATATGAAACGCACATTCATAAATGTATATAAAGTGGGGCTCGGCTAATGTGGAACGAGGAGGCCGCATTCCTGCAATAAAAAGAGAGGAATCCTCCATAAATGACTGCTACAATTATTACCGTTGTTATTAACATGTAAACACGGCATCATATCTCATTAAGAGTCCCCATTGAAGCCGAGCAGCATCTCCATGCATCAAAATGTCTTATTAGAAAAATCAATCCTGGTTGGAACAAGCAGTTCAGCATGTTGTGCGTGTGCTTGTTTGCCGTCCTAATTGGCATCAGTTTCATTTGGTGTCGTTTTAGCAAAATAAAGACGGCGAGCGAGCGGGAGGGAAGAAAATGAAAAAATACAACTTGTACTTTGCAGATTGTGTCTCGCTAATTTAAATTGTAGTTCTGGGTTAATGTTTAATGAGATACAGTTTTCACGTAACGAGTGTGAAGTATGCGTCAAAAACATGCATTCTCTCTCCTGACTGGTTGTATAGAAGCCTATGCTTCATGTGTTAAAGCTGCATTCTCTCTCCTGACCACCAGGGGGCGACTCTTCTGGTTGTATAGAAGTATATTCTTTAAAAGCTGCATTCTCTCTCCTGACCACCAGGGGGCGACTCCTCTGGTTGTATAGAAGTCTATGCTTCATGTGTTAAAGCTGCATTCTCTCTCCTGACCACCAGGGGGCGACTCTTCTGGTTGTATAGAAGTCTATGCTTCATGTGTTAAAGCTGCATTCTCTCTCCTGACCACCAGGGGGCGACTCCTCTGGTTGTATAGAAGTCTATGCTTCATGTGTTAAAGCTGCATTCTCTCTCCTGACCACCAGGGGGCGACTCCTCTGATTGTATAGAAGTCTATATAAATTACTCTCCTTCTCTCTTGATGTATTCCCTCAGTAAACATTATAAACATGAGTTTATGTTCAACAAAAATTCAAACAAAAACTTGAGGCTTCGAATGTTAGTCCATAAACCAACAGGTGACATCAGGGTGACCATATCCACTTTTTTCACACTATCCCATCATGCTTTGCGGCAAGGTAACCATGTGCAGGACAGGACGTGTATTATAAACTTTTTTCCAATCTTTTTTATAAAGTGAACCAAAGAGAAGTTTTACTGCTGTTAGCTAATGAGCCGGTGAAAACGGTAAATTTAAAGGTACAAAATTACACCATTTACTCACCACTGACGGCAAACTATGCAACGGGGCTTTAGAGTTGCAGTTTTAATATCGCTTGAGATGAACTTTGAAACCGAAAAATTTAAGTTCCGCCGTTTGAACGCTACCGTTCCCTCGGAGGTCAACGCTCAGTCGAGCGAAACCGCGTTTCAAAGCTCGCCAAAACATCTCTGATCGCGACAATTCTCGCTTGAATTGATGTAATAGAGTTAAGTTTAAAGGTCAAAATGATTTCAAATGTCTAAATTTAACAAACAAAAATTGCTGGTGTGACAAAAGAACTACCTGCAGTGTCTCTGATGTCATTTAATGAAGCGTGGAGCTTCTCGGCTCCTGGATCCAAACCACGGCGGTTCAAAGCTTCTTCTTCTTCTTCTGTAATGAGCGGCGCCGACTCCACGAGGGCTTCTTCTTCTTCTCCTGGTGACTCCACCACTGATCTCTCTCCCACTTCAGAGACTCATCACTAAGTAAATAGTCTTTGAGGTTTATTTTTTTGTCTTTGAGGGCTTTTTTGTGTGCGCCTTAAAAAGACTATATGCAGCGTTGTGTAATGCTGGTTTCTGTGGTACTTATACACCTTCAGAGCATTGTTCTGACTTAATACTGCAAGATTTTTTTTAAACTTTGTATAAGAAACTGTCAGAACGAGATGATAAAGGTTTTGTTTCATGTGCAACTTTTGTCTGTTTAAATGCATATCAGTGGGACGTGGATTTATTTGAAAAATAATTATTATTGTCCAACAAAATGTGATGGGAATTAGTGTTTGATGTGATCATGAATATGCATGAACAAGCCGCCTGAGATGTTTGAGATGCGCTCATGCCTCTTGCCCAAAATGATTAGTCAATTAAAAGCTCAGCTGATTGATCAAGAAGTGTTGCTTAATTTCCAGTTAAACAGTTTTAATCTCTTAAACGTGAGGATTTAGCTCTTTTTCCCCCTCTGTCATATCATTGTGAATGGAATATGTTGAGGTTTTAACAAAAAAAGCAAATAGAAAACCTTAAATGGGTATTCTTTATAGTACAAAGTACCCTTAAAGTGATATGATACCCGTAGATTACTTTGTTTAATACCCATCATGTGATTGGGAGTTAGCATCATGCTAATCGCCAACGCATTCACTGGCCTGGCAGCACTGATGCCGTTGTTTTGCGCCGTTAGCCGTAAACTGCTCGGCTAACGGTGCTAAACCAAACAGACCAAGCACTGTTATTTTTGCGGTCGATACCTTTAAAGATGCCCAGTACTTAATGGAGAGATTTCCCGGGTAACGGACGACACAGTGTTTTATTCAACAACTATTGCATGTTCATGTTGTGTTTGTCGTAATGGACCTTGTGCGAGGGGGTGTAACATGTCTACAATCAGCATCCTGCCTGTTCACTAGCGGGGATTATTCCTTTCAGAGAGATTACTTCAACAAAGAGCAACAGCACCTCCTTGGTAAAGCCTCCAAAGTGCCTGAGCTCCAGCAGCCGGTCTGAAAGGAGGGATTGTCCTCGCAATTGCAGATAACATATAAATATATATTTTTATTTTTGATACGATTTTCTTTTTAGGCGGAGAAAAAAAAAAAAAAGCAGCATGTTCCTAAAACACAATATCTGTGTGGTTCTGCCCGTCGGCGGGTGGGCTCCCAGATTACATCCCAGCAGCGTTTCAGTTACCCAGAAATCTTCTACTTTTCAAGGTTCAGCGATCGCTAAGATACGACGAGAGATTGAGGGAGAGGCGGGGAGTTCGGAGGAATCGGTTCAAGTTTGAGTCAAACGGTGGCGTCTGAGAGGAGCCGTTGTTTGCTCTGCGGCAAAGCTCAGCGGGTTGTGCCAACCGGCGCCGCCGAGCATTGTGGGAGTTTTTTTTTCTGTCTTTTTTTTTTTTTTACCCTAGGGGGAGCTAGGGCCGTCGTCATCGGTTTGTACCTTGCACCCATCCGTGTGAAATATTAATGAAGCCGAAATACATTTTGAACGCACGTTTGCTTCGTCGTCCTCCCACCTACTGCCGTGTGAGACAATGTGCCAGCGACACACACACACACACACACACACACTCGGTATGGCCCACACAAGCTTTAGCAAACACGCCATCCTTCCACCTTTTTCATTAAAGGAATAATTATCAAAGAGGAGAGGGAAGTATCGTCGCATGCTCATAACACAGAAATCAAAGGCGGGCGCTGACGGAGTCGTCGACAGCCGCTCGACCGCCGGCGCTCTATTTTTAAAGTGTGTGTGTGCGTGTGTGTGTGATGTTGTAAACTCGACGTGTGATGCGAGGTGCTCTCACACACTCGCCGCGTGGTTTGATTCTCCCCGTCGAGCAGGGTGACCTGGCATTTCGGTGACTTTTAGAGGTGCTACCACGCTGACATATTGCTCTCTCATTTTCCCAGAGTGCACCCCTTCCCCCCTCACACACACACGCACACACACACACACACACACACACGCACGCACACACACACACTCTCCCCTGTGTTTCATACATCTTTTGTTGTCTGCGTTATTTACTTCCTATCTGACTCGGGCTTATATGTGCTTTTGCTTCTCTTTGTTTAAAAGTCTGATCTCAACACACACACACACACACACACAGTTTGTGCAGCAGTTAGCGATCATTAATACTTGATGTCTGTGTTTCACACACACACACACACACACTTTATTTACATCCTTCACGATTTTCTCTCTGAATAAAGACGACGTTTAGCTTTTTTGATGCACAAATGTCTTTTTTTTTTAAATCATTTTTATAGAAATCTTCATTTCCCCAAATTGCTGTTCTTCTCTCGGCTGTTAGTTGTCACATTTAATTTGCAATCTGTCTACTAAATGTTATCTGATTTTCCATATTTATCTTTGCAACATCTTTCTTCTCTGTTCGCACAACACTGAGCTAGCGGAGTACGGATCCTTTGAATGAAGAACGCTCATAGTATGCTGCACAGATTGGAAAATGTAGGTTGTTTGACATACATTTTGGATTTTGGGCTAAAAGATTTAAGGTTGCAGATTGCGATTTTTATTCCGGATTAGAATTTAAAAAAAGAAACATTGTATCTTTTCTTATGGGAGGTTCTCACATGAGGGCCAAGGTTTCTACAAAGTATCATTGCTGTAGAATTCTCATCTCCTTTGTTAATGGGTGAGTTAAGATTTTTTTTTAAAAGAACTTGTCTAAACCAAACTTGTCAGCCATCTTTACTTTTTTTTACATGTCATTTAGCTGACTCTTTTATCCAAAGCGACTTACATGCTATACATTAGACCGTAGACACAGCAACAACATGGACTAGCGGAGCCGGGGATCAAACCACCGATCCTCTGATTGAAAGACGGACCCGCTACCCACTGATCCACAGTCGCCCCATTAAAACATATTAGGAGACTAATAACTGTAAATGTGGAGAAGCATTATGAGACAGAGTGGTTGTTAAAGACTCCTCGGAGCGGCATAACGATGGCGATGTAATAAGAAGTTACCGTTACCCGGGAAGGTCTTCGCTAAAAAAACCAGCAAAGGGAGGGAGCGCCGACCAGAAAACCAGCGAACAATGAAAGAAAGCAAAGCGCTACAAGGGCTTAAGGACTTCCTTTAGTCCGCCGAATTACCGCTTATCTGTTCCAGTTATTCGGGCATACGCAGTACTAGATCATCTCATATCTCATAAAGCCAACACCGGCCCTCATATCAGTTTTCATAGAAGTTGTTTCCCCGAGTGCGGGAGCGTTTGAGCAAAGACGGAGTGAGAGGAGACATGAAAGTGATTTTTTTTCTCTCTTCCGCGCTCTCCTAATTACTTGTCTTCCTCTATCTCTAAAAATACATTCATATTTCATAAAGCGTCGCCGCCACCCTGCCAAACTGTCTTCCCGTAACATCATTTTTGATCATGGATATTTAGCAGAGGGAGGGGAGGGGGGGGAGGAAAAAAGTATATCTCCCAATTATCTTCGCCGACGGTCTTTTGGGAGCGCTGACCTCAACCCTCCCTCGTATCTTTAGCGATGTAATTTAACCCCGGCTGTGTGTACTACGTGCTAATTAGAAAACATTTCAAAGGGAAAACTCACACCGGGAGCGCCGGAGAGGGAAAAGAGAGACGGAGATAAACACTTTACTCGCAAGGAGATGTCATAGCGGTGAACGTTTTGAAAAAGAATATCTCTAATGCCTCGATAGCTCCTCGGCGAGCTGGAACTGAGATGAGGGGAAAAGAGACGAGGACATTTGTGTGGAGGAAGAAGAAATATTCCTTCTACTGCAGCGAATAAGAAAAGGTGGCAAACCCGTTTTTTTTATTGTTCAAATTATCTCAGTTTGTTTATCATCTGGATATTTGGGAACCATAATTATAGAAATAAAGCTTATTTTTCTCATAGAAGTCGGGGATAGTTTGTGCGTGCCTCCCTTTGTGTGCTCTAAGTGGATTTTTAAAGGCTAAGCGCCAACAAATATGGATTGAAGAAGAATATTTTGTTGGCTTTATTAATAGCAATTAAAAAGTTCTACGCTATGAATGAAGACAGGGAGCCAGTACGGGCCTTATGAATGAATGGCTCCTATATTTATATATATCTTAGTGGGTGGAGCTTGTTTATCCTGTTGGATGCTTCATTTTTATATGTATATATCTTAGTGGGTGGAGCTTGTTTACTCTGTTGGATACGCCATTATTTAAATATATATCTTGGTGGGTGGAGCTTGTTTTCCCTGTTGGAGTGAAAGCGGACCTCTTTCCTGTAGGAGGCACGTCTAGAATGTCATGACCTTTTTTTTGTCATGCTACATTAATGCGATGAAGCATAAAGGAAGACTTAACATATTGCAAAATTCACAACAGGCATAACTTAATAATTGAACCAATATCGCATCGACCGCTCACATCAGCCGAGCCAGTTAAATAACATCTGGAATTGAATTGGAGGGTTAAATGGTTTCGGGTGGGGTTTCGGTTGGGGGCCGAGCAGCAGACGCAGCTTAGAGGATTATAAAATGTGAAGTAAAGCACGTTGGGGCGAGGCGGGGGGGGGGGGGGGTCCTCATCCAAATCCATTACTTCAGTCTGCAGAGCTGAGAAGGTCCCATGTCCAATTAGCTGTTTCATCTCCAAGTGGAAATGTGACTATAGGGAGACGCTGGCCGGCAACATTACCTCCTCTCCAATAACTTACAGCTATCAGGAATGGGAGTGTGTGTGAGTGTGTGTGTGTGTGTGTGAGAATCCTCAGCGCTGCTGGTTGTCAGAATGTCCCATTAATAAGCCTTGGCCTTTATTACCACTTAGCAAGCTCTGTGTGTCTTTCTGCCAAATGTGCTTCTTCTGCTGCCTCCCTAAAAGTGAACCCAGACTGTGTGTGTGTGTGTGTGTGTGTGTGTGCGTGCGCGTGTGTGCGTGCGCCTCACACCGCGCCTGTTCGTGCAGCCGTCAGCGTGTCAGATTACTTTTCTAAGGCGGATTGCCATATACATGACTTCGCATTTCCACTGTCGCTTTGAAGCTTTTCGTGGGCGCCTTTTTTCTTCGCTTCACCTACTGTAAGACCGTGTATGTGTGTTTTTTTCTTCTTTTTTTGTGTGTGCACGCATGCATGTGTGTGTATGTGTGTGCCAGCATGTTTGCATGTATTTACTTTTTTTTTTGTACCACGGCGTGTACTTTGTTTGCAGGGATTACAGGCGGTGGGAGCTCAATCCTCTTAGCCCCCACACAGCTGCCACAGCTGCCTGCCACTTCTAATGACACTTCAGACTAAGACCGGCTAAGTCCATAGGCGGGTTTATTAGTTTAGAGAACGCTCCAATGCGTGCAGCCGCACCGGATGTGTGTACTGTGTGTACTGTACGTGTACTGTGTGTGTACTCTGTGTGTACTGTGTGTACTGTATGTGTGCGGCGATGAGCATCCCTGACCGGCCCAAAGAGTTTAACCCTGAATGCTAATATTACAATAGTACCACCATCACTAGCGTCAGATATGATGTACCTGATATAAAATACAATGTATTTAAGTAAAACAATACAAGGCACATTGATTACCCTGTATTTTACCCTATAGAACTTCTCATAAAATAAAAAAAAGGTATGATAGGGTACCTTTGAAAAAGGTTCGCGATCAGTTGAGAAATTAGGGAATTGTTAATAAAATGTAATCAGAACCGTTTATTGACATGTTTGTTTACACATTCAAGGAATTTGTCCTTTTAGGAAGTGCAAAACATTTAACAAACATTTAACAACAAACATTTAACAACAAACATTTAACAATAAACATAAATAATGGAGCTATGAACTTGTTCTTTGGTCCACCCGTTGATCCTTGTCCGGTGAAGGCACAATGGTGATATCTACCCCAAAATACTTAACCCTCGGGTGTAAATCAGCCAAACACGTGGCTGTTGAGCAAACAGGGATTGGAACTGGGAGACCTGCCTTCGATGGACTCAGACTCAATGTAACTCAATGTAAATGCAATCAATTGGGTGAAAGTCACCCGACGTTGGTGTTCGAGGGTTCGAGAGGGATGCTGAACACAAGGTCGGCTCTGTTGGCGTCGACTCATTCAAACACCTCCGTCTCTTAATGACGGATGCAAATTTAAATCTCTTTCTCTCCCCGACGACTTGAGCTAATTTCCCTTAATAGTGTCGTTTAATCGCGGCCTCATTGTTTATGTGACGAGGCCTCCCAGAGGAGCGTTCAGGGCTCGCTTTGTATTCCTGCCGTGTGCTGACCGTTTCTTTTTTTTTTCATGTGTCTTTCACAAAAGCGAACGATCGGTCTTATTCACCTTTCTTTTTTTTGTTTAAGACGTATTAAGCGAGATGAGCAGTACAGTCGCGTGTTGGCTCAGCTGCGACGGCCAGGAGGATTCTGGGAAGACGTGAACGGCGGCTGATCGTTTGTTAACATTAGTGTGCGATCCTCTGCCGGCCTTGTGCGTCTTCTGATGCAGTGTTTTAATAACCAGGTGGGACATATTTGACCTCCAGGCCTATCAGGGAACGAGACCTTGTGCTTTAAAAGAGAGCCAGATATCTGTTTTTACGTGTGATTTGATCCCACTATTTTATTTTCTTTTTTACCACGTAAACATGAACGAGGACGTCTGGGGACGCATATCTATAATAAACATCCACAGAACATAAGTTGCAGCATTTCAACATATTTTAAATTGAATGGAATGAACAATTCATAGAAAGATTTGAATACAAAGGGATATAACAATACACTGAAACAGAATAAATAACATACATTTTACTGTAAATTTCAACAGTAAAAGATCTCAACGGTTGAAACTCTATTTCGAGCCGATTTCATTGTTACTCTCAGTGGAGAGTCAATAAGTTGATCCTCTACCGTTTTAAACAAGGCCTCCTCGATTAGGACCGTAGGGTTCAGGGTGCCTGGCTCGCCCTCGACGTCCATCACCCTTAAAGCACCCACAATGTCTTCTGAGTCGACCTCCTGTCGTGAGAAACGTATTCAGGTACCCTTCTGTTGGATATTCTCCTTCTGTCACCTATTACCAAATCATCAATCACACTCCTAACTCCTCATACTCAGTAAATCACCAAACAACTCCCTCAATCTCGGCATTTCCGCGCTGAAATACGTCGACGTGAACGACATCTCTGTGATACGTTGACTTACCAACACAACGTCGTGTCTTCGCGCACTAAGAAGACTTTGAACTGCAGCAAAGCTGAAACCTTCGCCGGTATTCCTTTTTTTTCCGTCACGTCTTTATAAAAAAAAACACATTTCCGTCTTAAACTGAAGCCCTGTTGCAATATGCATGAACCTCCCCGGGATTCTCTCATTCCCGTGCACGCTTTTGTTATTCAAATTCATATAAAAACCGTTAGCATGAAGCCTTAGCCGCGGTAGCGCGCGCGTGTGTGTGTGTGTGTGTGTGTGTGTGTGGCCTGTGTGTGTGTGTGCGAGAGTCTGCGGGGTGTCACATCTAAGTGCAGGCACCCCGGGGAGCGTGTTCCTAGAGGTGTATCAGTAGTTTGATATCTCCATATTAGCCGTACTCCCCACTATGCCGGCCTCATTACTTTAGCCGGTTCAGCGGCGCCGCGGCTGGCGAGTCGCGCTGATTCGTGTCGGCCACCTTCAACTAACGGATTACTTTTACTCCCGCAGTCAACCTCCCCCTTTCTTCTGTCTCCTCTTTCATCCATCATTCACTCAGTGTGTGTGTGTGTGTGTGTGTGTGTGTGTGTGTGTGTGTGTGTGTGTGTGTGCGGCCCAGCTGTGGTTCTGACCCCGGCTTTCATTAGGACAAGACACGGAGCAGGCACCGAGGTGGAGGTGGCATCTGCTCGCCTCTAATAGGGATGTGCTATTGATTAACGTTTACCGGGGGCCGGTGCAGCCCCCCCCCCCCACCCCCCCCCCCCCCACGGACGCGGACCGGTTCTCCCGGTGCGTCACCTGCGACGTTCCCGGCGTGTTTGTTTGATTACTCGTTGGTTCCAGGACTCAGCAACCGCTGTTTCATTTTTTTTTGTTCCTTTATGGAAGTCCTTAACCCAATTGATTCTAATGAGACATTTTGATCGGCTTCTTCGCGAGCGCACGCGATTAATTCAGATTTGATTAAACTTTAATGACGCCCGTGGGGAACTGGACTGTTGCTGTTTGCGAACGCCGAGGCGGGAATGTGATCTAATGAGAGCGGAGCAAACAAATAGCCAGACGTGTAAAGCAGAAACGTATGATTGCATTATGTTGCTGCTGTTTCTTCTCACTGTCAATTAAATGTGACAGCTACTATTTATTTCAATGAATCATTCAGGCTATAGGATGTCAGAAGGCGGGATGCACGTCTTTAATAGTCCAAAAGGAGTCGTTAAAGTGTTTTTCCCACCCCCATTCCATGAAGACCACCATTGGAAATACCTTCACTCACCTGATTATGAGTCTTAGTATAATTATCCTTGTATTGAGTTTTATTTTAGGTGGAAACGGGGAATGTTTGGCATTTAAATATTTTAATATTAATTAATTATTCAGAAGTCTAAAGTGATATTTAGCTTTTCTTTCAAACACAAATTTGCCTTTAAAACCTTATTATGTTCGAACCCAACCAGTTATGCACCTACTCATCCTAATGCACGTCCATTAAGATCCATGTATATTCTTTTCAGGGTTCGTACGGTCATGGAAAACCTGGAAAAGTCATGGAATGTTAAAATTTCCAGGCCTGGAAAAGTCCTTGAAAAAAAGAAAATCCCCAAAGTTTAGTACAAGTCATGTAAATGTGTTATATTCATGTGTTCATGTGGTTCATTTAGTTTGAAATAATGAATATGCTTTTAAAAGAAAGACTCAAAATATAAGCAGGCATACGCTGAGTATATCTATAAATGTTTATTCTTTTAATCCAGGGGTGTCAAACTCATTTTCACCGCGGGCCACATCAGCATCATGGTCGCCCTCAAAGGGCCGGTTGTAACTGTAACACTGTATAAATTTAACTACTACCGAACATATTGTTAAATAACTGTCTTTGTATTGTTTATTCAAGTGTAACAATATTGTACATGCATTTATATATATATATATATATATATATATATATATATATATAAACCCACATTACTCTATCAAAGATCAATCTTAAAACAAAGACAAAGATCAAACAATCGTTGTTATATTAACTTTGTTCAAAGCTTTTTTGTCACAGTAGAGAAGGACATAACTAGCCACTAAGAACATGCATGTGGTCTGGGGCAGTGGTTCTACTGGTCTGGCTGCACCATCACCCCTGAATGAACCAAGATCCAAAGCAAGGAACATGTTCAACTTCTCAAATGGATTTAATGAAAAGATGGTGCAGTTTGAGCCTGAAATGGTACAGAATCTCACATGCCAACACAAAAAAACTAGTTTGAAATATTCCCTTTTACACTCAATTAAAAACCCAAAAGTGCATCTTAATGACACAAAGTAATACAACACACATAATCATTTTATAACTTCAGCCTTTTTTAACAGACTCAGCAGTGCTTTCATGCACAAACATAATAAAAAGGTCGGGAATGAAGTGAACTATCACAAATAGTGCGTGTGTAAACTCATGCAAGTGTGTTGTGAACGCAGCACTGAGGAGTGTGAATAGACGCACTCTACTGCATTCAAAATTACCTTCAAAATAAAATCACAGGATTTTTATATTGCCCATGCAAAGGTCCGCAACCGACTGAAAACGAGTCCGCGACGAACCGAAACGGGTCCGCAACCCACTGAAAACGAGTCCGCGACGAACCGAAAGCGGGTCCGCGACGAACCGGAAACGGATCCGCGACAGACTGAAAACGGGTCCACGGTGGTGATCATGCCTTCCAAGCCGTCGCGGGCCACATAAAATGACGTGGCGGGCCACATCTGGCCCGCGGGCCTTGAGTTTGACACATGTGTTTTAATCAAACTATTGTCTCTCATTCATTTGTGTCCTTTAAGGAATACTGTATGCTTTGGAATCCTCATTGTTAGTTTAAATACTAAATTGTATCACTTTTTCATGGACACACTCAGATTTCACTAAATGTTTGGTCATGGGAATTTGGTTTAAAGTCATGGAAATTTAGTTTAAATTCATGTAAAATCATGGAAATTTGGTTTAAAGTCCTGGAAATTTGGTTTAAATTCATGGGAAATCATGGAAATTTGGTTTAAAGTCCTGGAAATTTGGTTTAAATTCATGGGAAAATCATGGAAATTTGGTTTAAAGTCCTGGAAATTTAGTTTAAATTCATGGAAAATCATGGAAATTTGGTTTAAAGTCCTGGAAATTTGGTTTAAATTCATGGGAAAATCATGGAAATTTGGTTTAAAGTCCTGGAAATTTGGTTTAAATTCATGGAAAAATCATGGAAATTTGGTTTAAAGTCCTGGAAATTTGGTTTAAAGTCCTGGAAATTTGGTTTAAATTCATGGGAAAATCATGGAAATGTGGTTTAAAGTCCTGGAAATTTGGTTTAAATTCATGGGAAAATCATGGAAATGTGGTTTAAAATCATGGAAATTTGGTTTAAAGTTCTGGAAATTTGGTTTAAATTCATGGAAAAATCATGGAAATTTGTTTTAAAGTCCCGGAAGAGTCCTGGATCTCCATTGGTCACAATGTGTATGAAGCCTGCTTTAACTGTCGATACATCTGTCCACCCATCAATCCAGCCCTCTTCCCTCTATCCACCGCTCTCCCCCTCTGTCCGCTATTCCAAGTGCATTAATCCCACGCCGACTCCTCCGACGTTCCGATCCAGGAGCTAATGCATGTGACTAATGAGCACTAATGCTCATCCACTGATATAACAAATGGCATCAGATAGCTGCAGTATTTCTAATAGCAGGATGTGATTACACGGATGAGTGGCTATGAGAGCCGCTGTCACTTCTCTTTTCTCCGTCTTCTTCCTGTTGAAGGTTTGTTCCGTTTTATTACGGATGAAAGGGGGAAAAGTACCGCTTTGACTTTCCGGCAAAAGTTGAAAATAACCCTTTGCTTGGGAGCGAGGTGTGCATTTTGTGTCACGCAGGAAAAAGATGGAGAGTGTGGAGGAAAGCGAGCGAGGGGGAGTAATTGAAATATGAGCGCCGGCCCACGTGTCCGTCAGCGGCGCCGCTCGGCGGGCGGCAGAGTGCTGCCGGTGTGTTAGCCGGCTGTCGGAGAGCGGCCGCGAGCCCCGGTTTGTTCCAGTGTGAGAGCAAGATTGACAGCAGAGGTAGGGGTGCACTTGGTGCTATGCCAGGCAAGCACACACACACACCGACACACACACACACACACACTCCGTAACTTGTGGCTTAGTGCTTGTGTGTGACAGGTTGTCGGGGTGGGAAACATTCTCTGTGTTAGGTTTATGCACCGCGGGGTGGGTTGGTGGGTCGGCCCAGTAAAAAAAGAACCATGGGAGTGTGGCCTGGATGCCTCCAGCCTCTGGGTCGCTGCGGAGCGGGAAATAAATAAATATATAAATGAAAGCTCCTGCTGGGCTTGAATTTGAAGCCAATATGGAAACTGCATTTCGGCCCCGAAAAGAGCCGCCTGACCCGGCCTGATTTATTCGGGCCCTGAGGGCCGGCGGTCAAGACGGCCCGAGTCCAAGACTATGAGGTTGAAAGTGTTTTCGGCTCTTATGACCACATAACTATACTAACTATGGTTTTGATGGAGGATTTTTAGGGTTTCTTGGTGGCTAAATCATAAATCTAAAGTATGACCCTCCCAACTTGGTCTCTGATTGGCTGCTGCTAGTTGCCATTGTTGGTTGGAGAGCCAATCAGAAGCAAAGGGAGGCGGGCTTTTGCTACAGTTGGGTTTTAAAGTATCCCATTTCACATATTTGTATTGGTTGAATATGAAAAAGTCAATCGTGACCCAATCACAATGTCTCGAACTCATAAATGTTGTTTAAACCTGGCTCACAAGATGTAAACCTGCATTTAAACCTGGTTCATGAGATGCAAACCTTCGTTCCTGGCTCACATTAGCGAAGGATGAAATCAACATATTTAACTTGCTAAGAGTGCACATCTCTAAGCTTGACCTGTCACAAGGTCCTCATCCATTGCCGGGGTGTTGCCTTCAGGCGATGGCAGGGGGCACAAAACCCACGTCGGAGAAAACAAACAAAGATTCACCTGCCAGGCGACATGCTACGTGAAGAGGTTAGCGACGTTAGCCTGCGATGAAGCAGGAAACGGGCCAGCAGCCACTGTCTGTGCAGGCAACGAGCCCAGGAGGGATTTTAATGTGGACTTTATGTATTAATAATAATAAAAAAGACATTTACGTTGGAATGCGTCCATAACTTTCATAATGACGTACTTACGGCTAAGGGGCGTTGTTAGCGGCCCGTCCCGAGCCATTGATTAAGCATGCAGTGCAGTTTTAACGGGACAACGTCGTAATAGTCGTGTTATAGCTGAATTAACGGTATGCACTTAATTAAAGAAGCCTGTCCCTGAATCTGCCAAACCTGTTGCATGCTGGGAAGCCGTATCGACATCACCCTCTGCAGCCCCCGATATCAATGTGGCGATTAAAGCCGGTTTGAAAGCGCCATTTAAAAGCGGGCATGAATGGAAAACGATCTTTTGAGGTACACGCCACGAAAACATCAGTCTGAGGCTCACAGATGCCGCCTCCGCGGGGCGGCACTGAAGTCTGGCGGCGCCGAGGCCAATCAGTCACGGCGAGCATATGCCAGCTGAGTGTTTGTAATCGCGGGGCTTCATCGCCGCCGCCGCCGGGCCCTGATCACAGATCCCCACGCCACGGGGGAGAGGCACCGAGGGCGCGCTTCAAGACCAGATCCCCGTTACGGGACCCGGTAATTAGCTAACGCGGGTTCCGCGGAGGCCGGCGCGACTCCTCGCTTTGATCCGCGAGGCCGATCAATGGCGAGATCGCCGTGTACCCCCCAATGGCGCTCGTCCACGCTCTGCATAATGTGTTTATTTTCTCATAAACCTGGCGGAGGCGAGGGGGTTTCATAGTGTTCACTTCCACTCCAGGGGTTCTAGATTTCCCTCATGAAATCTCTCCTGCAGTCGTCAGCAGAATCAATTTACGTGTTTCCATACTGGATCATCTTCTTGTGTGTGGAGATAATGCTCGTGTCCTGCAGGTAATTCACTGTCTGTCGGGGGATAGAGGCCTCGAAATGAAACATCACAGCGTAGTTCTGGGTGGTCGTGTGCGTTCATGTAGGGTTATTGATTGTTATTGTAAAGTTCTTAAAAGAGTCATTGACGGCTTTGTTGGATCAAAAACTCTTGATTTGCACAATATTTGGATTGAAAGAGTACAAATTTTGTTCAGAAAATGTTCAAGAAATTGAAGAGATAAAGGAAGTGAAGCGACAAAATGAGCTGCTTATGATCAGGGTTCATACGGTCATGGAAAACCTGGAAAAGTCCTGGTATTTTAAAATGGTTATTTCCAGGCCTGGAAAAGTCCTTGAAAAAAATAAAATCTGCCTTTGAAAACCTTATTATGGTCGAACCACAGTTAAGCACATATTCATCCTAATGCACGTCCATTGAGATACATGTCTATTCTTTACAGGGTTCATACAGTCATGGAAAACCTGGAAAAGTCCTTGAAAAAAATGAAATCCCCAAAGTTTAGTAAAGGTCATGTAAATGTGTTATATTCATGTTTATTCTTCCTTTAAGGAATACTGTATGCTTTGGAATCCTCATTGTTAGTTTAAATACTACATTTTATCACTTTTTCATGGACACACCCAGATTTCACTAAATGTTTGGTCATGGAAATTTGGTTTAAAGTCCTGGAAAAGTCCTGGATGTCCATTGGTCAACATGTGTATGAACCCTGATTAAATTGTCGATACATCTGTCCACCCATCTCGTGGATCTGAGCTTTTTGAAGCCAACTTCTAGCAGCTAAAATAAACCGGAGCGTCTAACTGTACATCCCCCAGGACGATGAAGATCTGTTGTATATTGTGTTTGATCTGCAACATCAAAGACTTTTAGCCTCATGGAGCGAAGCCCTCCAACACACCGCCCAGTTCCTTTAAAACACTGGATTCATCCATTTTTACTCCTTTGTTTAAACGCTGCTGTATGCAAACACTGAATAAGGCTTCATGTGTATCTGTGTATAAACGTTGCATACATTATCAATATTATTTTTAAATATCAGACTAGCCAATGATCGCTATTCGGCTCTGGTGAAAAAATCGTGACCCATTAAATATGAATATAAATAACTGGGAGGTCCCAGAAAGAGCCTAAAAGTCCAATTACCGACCCCAACCTCAAAATCCAAGATGGCCGCCCCGTGCATCAACAGTAAAAACATAAAATAATCTGTAATATGCCGTGTCTCGTTAAATCAGTCAGGCTTCTACATAAACCTAACCTAAGTTTTTTGCACATTAAGCGTACTGACCGTCGACTTCCCAATTTCCCAGGTACAGTGAAGGCAGCACGATACTCGCCCTCCACGTTGTGGGTCATGTTCCACCCGAGCACCTGTCAGTCATGGTGAAGGGCTGTCGGCCCTTTGGAAGAAATAAAACGAGTATCTGTCAAAGCCGGCTGAACGTATTGGAGGAAGAAGACATGTATAATTATATATATATATATGATGTCCACTGATGCATACATTATATACACTCCCATACAATACAATATATGTATTAATGTTTCTGCTTTACTTCAGGATACCTTTTATTCTCAGATGAAGCGTATCGGTTGAATCTCATTGTACACAGCTTCCTCTCTGGATGCAGATATACATATACATATATATATATATATATATATATATATACATATACATACATATATATATATATATATTTATATATATATCTGTATATTATACGTGTTTATTTAGGAGTCCATGGTCTCTCAATGTCGCCTCCTGATCTTCTGTTTGAACAAACACAAACTGTCGACTCCTGACAGGCGAGATAAGACGAACACAAAGAACAGCGAGCACTCAGCTGATTGACTGACGTGTGTGTGTGTGTGTGTGTGTGTGAGTGTGTGTGTGTGTGTGAGTGTGTGTGTGTGTGTGTGTGTGTGTGTGTGTGTGTGTGTGTGTGTGTGTGTGTGTGTGTGTGTGTGTGTGTGTGTGTGTGTGTGTGTGTGTGTGTGAGTGTGTGTGTGTGTGTGTGTGTGAGTGTGTGTGTGATGTTGAGGAGGGAGAACATGTGAGGTATAAGACGGAAGAAAATGTTCATTTTTCTTCACGTCTGAACAATCATGCCAGAACATTCCTCTCCTCCTCCTCCGCTCGGTCTCTCTTTCTTCTTCCTCCTTCATTCCTTTCCTCTATCTTGTCTCCATCCATTCTTAACTCCTCATTTTTCCTGTATCCTCTCCCACTATCCTTGCCTCCATAATTTTCTCTCATCTTCTACCGTTTCCTTCATTATTCTCCTTTTTGTCCACCAATGTCTCTTCCTTCTCCTCCATCAACTCCTTTTCCTCCGCTTCTCCTCCTCCTTCTTCTCTCCTTTCCTTTTCCACTTATTCCCCCTTTTTCCAGCTCCCTAGAAATAGGTCCTTTTCTGTCCTCTCTCCTCCTTCCCTCTCCTTCCCTCTCCTCTTGTATCCTCTCCTTCCCTCTAGTCTGGGGCGACTGTGGCTCAGTGGTTAGCAAGTCGGTCTTTCAATCAGATGATCGGTGGTTCGATCCCCGGCTCCGGCAGTCTGCGTCGTTGTGTCCTTGAGCAAGACACTTAACCCTAATTGCTCACCGTTGCTGTGTCTACGGTCTACTGTATATCATGTAAGTCGCTTTGGATAAAAGCGTCAGCTAAAATGAAATGTAATGTAATGTAGTCTCCTCTCCTTCCCCTCTCCCCTCTCCTCTCCTTCCTTCTCCTTCCATCTCCTCTCCTTCCCCTCCTCCTCTGCTCTTCTTCCATCTCCTCTCCTTCCCTCACCCCTCCTCTCTCTCCTTCCCCTCCTCCTCTCCTTCCATCTCCTCTCCTTCCCTCTCCTCTTGTATCCTCTCCTTCCATCTCCTCTCCTTCCCTCTAGTCTCCTCTCCTTCCTCTCTCCCCTCCTCTCCTTTCCTCTCCTCCTCTTTCCTCTCCTCTCTCCTCCTCTCTCGTCTCCTCTCCTTCCCTCTCCTTCCCCTCTCCCCTCCTCTCCTTCCTTCTCCTTCCATCTCCTCTCCTTCCCCTCCTCCTCTCCTCTCCTTCCATCTCCTCTCCTTCCCCTCCTCTCGTCTCCTCTTCATTGAAGTAATCGTCACAGAGCCATGTTGATGTTGAGGCTTATATAAAACTCCTCTGCTGAGGGGATGAGATCAGAGCAGCCAGGCGGTGAGAGCAGACTATCCGACACATTGCGCTTAACATGCACCAAATGAAATAAACAGCGTCTCCCCCCTCTGCCTCCCCCTCTCTCCCCCCTCCTCCCCCCTGCAGACATGGTGATGTTTGCCTGACTCCTCGGCTGCAGCCTCCCTGCACGAGCATCATTTATGTCGGTACACAACCTCTCACACGGGTAAGAAATCGGACCCTGACCTTTTTTACCTCGTTAAAAAAAAAAAACACACCGACCAGAGAGAAGCAGGTGACGGAAAAGTCTCGGCCGTTCTCGGCGAGCTTGTTACGACACGGCTGATTGGAGTTTTTGGGGCCGAGGGTGGGCGGCGAAAGGGCAGCGACAACCTCCGGCATCCGCCGACATAATTGCCGTCAAAATGTGCAAAACGCACGCCGCGTGCCGGGAAGTTTCTTTCCGTCCACCGCCAGAATCAACTCAATTAGGGGTTTGATTCTGAAAATGGCGTCGGCAGGAAGCCGGAGTCACAGTCGATCTTCAGGATGTCCAAGAATAAGGGTTCGTCTCGTTTGATGGCGTGCCGGTGACTAATTGCACGGCCTCGTGGTGGCTCGCCACCGGATTACCATTCAGGTAACAGCAGTCCTCCACTTTCCTTTCTATTTCTTTATTTTTCAATTTTTTTCCCCACCCTCTTCAAAGTCGCAGCCACCTCAGGAAAGTGTAATTACGGTTCCGTTGCATTCACTTTTGTGTTTGTCAAACAAACCGTGGAGAAATATCTGCTTCACGCGCATTCAGTCGAGCAAAAAAGAAAAAGAAAAAAGCGTAGCCGGCGCACGCTGCGACTCGGAGAGACTAATCACGGCTCGCTCGCTGCAGCTTGATGAGGAGTGTGTTGCAATGCGTGGGCGGGTTTGTGTTCCCTTTCAACTACGTAGGCAAAGTGTGTGCATGTGTGCGTTTCCTGCACCGCTTGGACAAACGTGCACACAATTTCCTGGCACCTAATTGACAGGAAGCGGAACCGTTGTTGGAGTAGCGGCGGTGTTTGATGCCGATGTCTAACAGTACATTAGACACTGCTGCCTATTCAGCATGGCGCTGTCATTCCTTCATTGTCAGCAGCCTCCACTCCTACTTCCCATGACATCCTTTTTTTTTTTTTTATACCTTTTACCATCTCGTCATTTGCTGCCATACCTTTTTCCGCTAATGAGCGCTGTTTAGACGCAGGAAAAACTTTCCCTTTTCCCCCCTCCTTATCCCATTCTTCGCCTCCCTTTCTTCTCCCTCTCTGTTTTGGGAGCGATCCATCGGGCTCTTGGGCCTTTGGTTCATCCGGCACCGGTATTCTCCGGTTTAATGATCCACTCTGGGACCGAAGGCTTCCTCGAAAAACATTAGTGGAGCTGCGAAAGGCTCCTGGGCCCGTCGCCGTCTGATTGTACCGGAGTTGGGAGAGTGTCATCCGAGACTTACCGGCATCAGGTGAGCGCCGTCAACTCCGGTACTCGTGGAATTAGATTAACAATCGCTTTGGGACTCGGCTGACTGAGGCAGAGAGATGGAGAGAGGAAGAGAAACAAGTTGCTGGAGGAAGCAGAGAAATCATGCAGGAACTAAATGTTGTCAAATATGTATTGGACTCATAACTCAGCCAGATATACATTAAGAATACATCTAAATTTACTCGAGGTATTTGAAAATAGAGTTTTATGGTAGGACCCTTCTTTTGCCTTCAGGCCCGGCTAGGAGGGCTCTTCAGGGATCCATGCAGACTGAGACTCATTCATGCTGCAAAGATATGGTGCCAGCCTCAACCCTGAAGGGTCTCTACTGGTCTGAGCCTGTGGTGGAGACCCTGGCATGTGTCTGGTTTCCATTTGATGAGATGGTAAAGTGAGGGAACTGAATGAGTGAAAGTTCTTGCGTGGCCAGAAAAATATCCAGAGAACCCCACCTGTACATAATTCATGCATCTTGATCCATCTATTGACTATGATGTAACAGCTGCTGGAGAGAAGACCATTATTATGGTATGAAGCTTTTCTTCAGTACATTCCTTCAGTCAAAAAGTCACACTTTGCCCTGAGTTTACCTTAAAGGTAGTACACATTGCCTTGCCTCGCCAATGCCCCCAATGCGGACGAACCAAGGACTTTGGCAACTTTCACTCTCAGGCCGATCCATCATTTTTAGCCATACTACCATAAGACTTTGCTCTATAACCAGAGTTATGTTGGTTCTCTTTAGACAAAAAGTCAAACTTTGCCCTCAGTTTACCTTAAAGTGAGTGCACTTTGCCTTGAGATTGAGATCGCCATCGATTTCGCAGATTTTTACCACATTTCTCCAAGCGTTCCCCGAGCACAGGAGCCGTTTAGCTCAAATAGTTTGATCGGACTGAGGTCTGGTGTCACGTTCCCACCACAAACAAACCTCATGGGAATGAGTTCCTGAGCCGATCAAGTCTCTTGGTTGCCTGGAGTCTGACTCACTAAACAATTCAGTAAACACACATCCAGGTCCACAGCCCTCAGCAACAGGCTGATATCTTCACAGTGAGGCCAACCAAGACAAGTGCATAGTGATCCTATTAAATCCAAGTTTGTTTGCATGTCATTGGAGGCCATGCAAGCTGTCTATATGTCGCATTAATTGGCCACAGACTGTACATATTGGGGTTTAGTGATATCAGACAAGTAGCTTGTTACTCTGCAGACAGCAGCACTTTACGACGAGTGGTAATGTGTGAAGGAACAGACTGTTATGACCCTCAGGACTATTTTCAATGGATTTGCTGAGTTCCTGAGAGGACTGCCGTGTGTGTGTGTGTGTGCGCACCCACAGATGGGGCCTAGTGGATGTGTGAGGCGGTGTGTGTTGTGTAGGTGGAACCTTCTGGAGTGTTGGAGGAAGACCCACAGGAGGCTGGGCAACTGTCTCAGGCAAACCTTCTCGTTTCCTCCCCTGTTTCCTCGTTTCCTCTCCTTTATTTCTAGCCATGCCCTCCAACCTCATCTCACCGATACCTTCATTTCCTTCCCCTCCTCAGGTCTCTGCTGCCACTCTCCCCTTTATTTCCTGCTTTGCCTCTCGCTGTAATTATCTCTCCTTTAATCCGTCCCTCCCAAATTGTCTGTCCTTGTCTATTTGCTGGCCGCTCCTCCTGTTCCATCTCCTGCCTTATTTTCTTTCCCCGGGTTTCTTTCAATGCCTCCATCCAGCTTGTAATTATTCTGCAATGCTTAATAGGCAGCCGACAACATAGTGAGATGGATAAGATAACTCCTTGAATGCCAGCAAGTAGCGTGGCCAAAGAAATGGAGACGGAGGAAAGGTAATGGTTGTCCAAATCTAAAAAATATCTTTCTCATCTTTTAGGAGTTTTTTGAGCCAGCGCTATAATTTAAGACTTAAAGAGCGTTAGTATAGCAGCAAACAACTATTTGTGATGTAGCTGTTGCACCGCTAGCAACAGCTACCGTTAGCTTCTAGCCGCCGCCATGTTGAGAGCCGCGCAGAGGCAATCCTGGAAAAGTCCTTGAACAAAATAAAATCCCCAAAGTTTAGTAAAAGTCATGTAAATGTTATATTCATGTGTTCATATGGTTCATTTACGCTGAGTTTGAAATAATGAATATGCTTTTAAAAGAAAGACTCAAAATATAAGCAGGCATACGCTGAGTATATCTATACATGTTTATTCTTTTAATCAAACTATTGTCTCTCATTCATTTGTGTCCTTTAAGGAATACTGTATGCTTTGGAATCCTCATTGTTAGTTTAAATACTACATTTTATCACTTTTTCATGGACACACCCAGATTTCACTAAATGTTTGGTCATGGGAATTTGGTTTAAAGTCCTGGAAAAGTCCTGGAAAAGTCCTGGAAAAGTCCTGGAAATTTGGTTAAAAATCATGGAAAAGGATGGGACCTGACTTTCGAGCTCGGCACCTTTTACTGAACCCTTATCTAAACCTTATCAGCCTCAGGTGTGGGTTCAGGTGATCGCTATCTCAGCTAATGGTGGCGCTACAAACTCACCTGCAAATATCATATCATACACAATAAATTAAATATGTATATCTTATTGTGACGGTTATATATATGTCAAAAAGTATGTCATAAACCTAGCTTGGAAACAATAAACCCACATGTTCTATACCTTTTCCCCACTCTACTTTTTTTTTCTCTATTTTTTGGACTATTTTCTTTATGCGAATGAAGTTCTGCAGATTTAAATCCGTGAGACGGCGTCAGACACAAGGTCACATCCTGCACTGGCTTGTCTACACAGCAGCCTGCTGCCTAAACATTCCTGCGCCTTCTTCTTCCCCTGCTGTCATGCTGTGTGTGTGTGTGTGTGTGTGTGTGTGTGTATATGTGTGTGTGAGTGTGTGTGTGTGTGTATATATGTGTGTGTGAGTGTGTTTTGCAGTGGCAGGCAGGCAGATGTCTGACAATATTCTGACGTTCAGTCCTTCTGTCTGCCTATGACTCAAGGATAGTCCACACACACACACACACACACACACACACACACACACACACACACACACACACACACACTGGTGCTTGTTCCCAGTCCCATCGGGCCTAATTGGCCCAGCCTGCTTAGTACAGCACTATTATTCAGCACTTCTGACAAAAAAAGTATTCTGTGTGTGTGTGTGTGTGTGTGTGTGTGTGTGTGTGTGTGTGTGTGTGTGTGCAGTAAAGCTTCCCAGTGACACTTAAAGAAGTCCCTCGAGAGCGCCGTGCCGTCTCATGCTCTGACACATCCGTCGCTAGCTGAGGCAGGAACACCTTTCCAGGTTTCACACAAGTCCAAAAAAAGATTTCATTCAGTCTCCGAAAGAGAGAGAGAGAAGATGGAGAGATTTTCTCTCTCTTCTTTTGTTTCGCGCCCGTCGCTCTCTCGATTATGTTTCCCTCAGACGACTTATCAAAAGTAATTCCTCGCTCTCCTTTTTCCCGTCCAGCCTCCGGATTGATTGCCTCAACAACAAGCTGGAGCCGGTGTGTTTGGCTCGGTGCCAGGAAGCTGCAGCCGAGGCCCCCTGCTGGAGGGAAATCAGGCCCTTGATATCCTTTCTTGTGGCGGTTCGATGCAGAAGTCGTATTTTGACTTTCTCACCGTCGGGCCACATGGACGTTCTCCATGTTGGAGAAGAAAAATTAAGTTTCCATCTTCAGTCCCGACTGCCATCTTTTTGCTAACGAGCGGCCATCTTTAGGGCTCAGGGATGATTACTATGTGGGGCTGTACCCAGTTCATGATGCTGACATTTCATTTAATAACCTACAGAGCCATTGGCTGCGTCAGTCTGCTGCTGACCTTTGACCTTTGACCTTTGCTGGCTGCTTGCACGTCGTAAGACAGTCGAGGGTCCGGCATTCCACGGCGTTCCAAGTACTTGCTATGCATGTGACATGTTGCTGTCACAATCTTTGGCTGACACGGAACCACACAAAGAACCACACACAGAACCTTACAAGAAACAACACAAGGAACCACACAAGGAACCACACACAGAACCATACAAGAAACAACACACGGAACCACACAAGAAACAACACAAGGAACCACACAAGGAACCACACATGGAACCACACAAGGAACCACACAAGGAACCACACAAGGAACCACACAAGAAACAACACAAGGAACCACACAAGGAACCACACAAGGAACCACACAAGGAACCACACAAGAAACAACACATGGAACCACACATGGAACCACACAAGAGTACGAGTTGGCCTGTACCGAGCCGAGAGACCAGGTCTTTATTTAAAAACCTTAATTTCAGAGCGCGTTCAGGAGGCGGGGCTAAACGGCTGCTTGCAGGGTCGCCGAGGAACGTTCGGCATCGAATGTGTCACGTCTCCGGAATCGCATTGCGTTCCTTCACACTTTGATGATGACGTTTTTATTTTTTGTGTGTTTGGTTCTCCATCTGCTTGGCTTGTACGACTGCTTTGAGTTCTCCTCTTTTTTTCCTCCTTGTCGTTGTGTTTTTTCCCGTCTGAAAGCCGGCGCTCCAAGACGAGCAGCGTGTTTGGATGTGTTCCGACACCCTGTCTTCACGCCGCCTGATTTCCCACGGGGGAAACGGGCGTTTTGGCATGTTTACATTTTGTTCAAATGTTTTTCTATGCGTGTCGCATCAATGCAAAAAAAAAAACACACACACACAACATTCCCTCTGCTTTCTCTTTCCGAGACGATTCTCAGAGGGAAAACAGACGTTGACCCGTCTCTCACGCCCGGAGAGGACGGATCGCCTCGTGGGAAAGGTCCGAACCGCCAACCGGAGTGTGCAGGCCACGGAGTGTCTGTGCAGGAGCGTGCACGAGTGTGTGTGTGTGTGTTATCCACCTGCGAGGAAGATGGATGCTTCTGGTGTCTCGACACGTCATCCGAGGGTTTACGAGAAAACAGGAAGCGTTGGAAGCGAACCTCCCTGGCCCGTTGCAGTGCTCCGCCCCTCGGGAGCGCTCGGGAGGGAACGGCCTCCAGCTTCAGCACCGCCTGACAGGTGAAGACGGGGAAGAGTAAGAACGTGGCACATCAGACTCCGACATCAATTGCAGCCCCGTCTTGGGTTGGCGATGTCAATCTGGGGGGAGGAGGGGGAAGGAGGGGGAGGGAGGGTTCTTTTTGGACAGAAACGTGTTCTCCGGCTCTCGAATCGCTCGTCTTCCCGCTGGAGGTGAAGTTCCCGACACGTTGCTGTGTCTCCGGATCCGTCTGTGAAGCTGCTGCACGGATGAGGATTTGATTGCAAAACCGAGGAAGTTGCATCACTTCCTCACTACACACTGTGTGTGTGTGTGTGTGTGTGTGTGTGTGTGTGTGTGTGTGTGTGTGTGTGTGTGTGTGTGTGTGTGTGCTGGAGGAACTGAGGTGCTACTCTTTGGCAGGTCACATTTCTTTCTCAGGAGAACCTTGATGTTTGAAAACATGCATGTTGATGACAGCTGGTCTTAAAGGGCCGGGAGCTCGTCTTAAAGGGCCGGGAGCTCGTCTTAAAGGGCCGGAAGCTCGTCTTAAAGGGCCGGGAGCTCGTCTTAAAGGGCCGGGAGCTCGTCTTAAAGGACCGGGAGCTCGTCTTAAAGGACCGGGAGCTCGTCTTAAAGGACCGGGAGCTCGTCTTAAAGGACCGGAAGCTCGTCTTAAAGGGCCAGAGCTCGTCTTGAAGGACTGAGAGCTCCTTTGGATCAGGAGCTCGTCTTAAAGGGCCGGAAGCGACTGCACATTTTGAGCTGAACCTTTTGTCCGTTGCCCCGTTTCTATTTATTGCAACGGACGACAAACGAGGGAATTTGTGATGAAATTAACATTTCAGAATATTTGGGCATAGCACTAGTTAGTTGTAGTCATTTGATTCAAGCCATAACTTCTGGCTTCGTGTTGCCGGGTCATAGCGGTTACAACCCACTCTGGAGGCAGTATTCATGCTTTTAATGGCGTCTACAGTCTCCCATATGTTTGCATAACCAGGCACTTGACTGCATGTCTGTCTCTCACCCGTCTCACCCGTCATGAGGTGTCTCTCCTCCTCCTCCTTCAGTCTGGCAGCTACGAGTGTGAACGCTGCGTCTGGAATTAGCCGGCATCATTTGTTTCGGTCTGAAGGTGAAAGGGTATATAGTCAGACTCGCTGTCTCCATAGCGCTATATGAGTAGTGTGTGTGGGGGTAGGTGTGTGTGTGTGTGTGTGTGTGTAGGTGTGAGTGTGTGTGGGGGGGTAGGTGTGTGTGGGATGGAGCCAGTGAAGTGAAGCGAGGGAGAGATGAGCTGCTTGCTGTCAGTGTGATCGGGAGCTCTGGATTGGCTGATCAGTGGTCCAGAAGCTTGGATATTACACAGCACAGCTCATCTCGAGGAGGACTTTAACCTGAGTGTGTGTGTGTGTGTGTGTGTGTGTGTGTGTGTGTGTGTGTGTGTGTGAGAGAGACGGCCTCTTCCTCAGTCAGCTTCATCTTCATCCTCCTCACTCCTTTCAGTGTGTTCTCAGTTGGTTTGCCAGTTCTTCCTCTGTGGCCGAGTCGGCCCACGTTTGTAATATTTTGTAACAAATATCACGTTTAAGTACCTTTGAACATTTTTAATGAAGAATTCTGTTTTTCACGGCGACAGGAAAACTTAAAAAACGAGACAGAATCGTCTGAAAATGGAGATGAACGTGAGCGATCAAATGCATAAGAAATATTCTGTTGATATACTGGAGAACTTCTTTCTTAATCAAAATCTGAGATTTAATGCCTTAAATGATCCGTCTATCTATATTTATCAAGGTATTTTTTTGGGAAAAAAACGTTTTATATAATATTCAGCCATAAAGATTTTTTTTTACAGATTAGGGAAACAAAAACAAGGAAGTACGGATCGACCAAAGTTCAATATTTCCATCAGGTCATAACTTATATGTAAAAAAAATAATAATTCTGACCATCTTTACATTGTTGTGTGTCAGTTTGTGTCCGTTTGGTTTCTTTCAACACGATATTTATCACAAACGAACATAATATGAATGAAGTTCATGGCATTAGTATTGAAGTACAGTACTCGTGTAAATACACGTTTCTCTCTCTCTCTCTATATATATATATATATATATATATATATATATATACGTATATACACTCACCTAAAGGATTATTAGGAACACCTGTTCAATTTCTCATTAATGCAATTATCTAATCAACCAATCACATGGCAGTTGCTTCAATGCATTTAGGGGTGTGGTCCTGGTCAAGACAATCTCCTGAACTCCAAACTGAATGTCAGAATGGGAAAGAAAGGTGATTTAAGCAATTTTGAGCGTGGCATAGTTGTTGGTGCCAGACGGGCCGGTCTGAGTATTTCACAATCTGCTCAGTTACTGGGATTTTCACGCACAACCATTTCTAGGGTTTACAAAGAATGGTGTGAAAAGGGAAAAACATCCAGTATGCGGCAGTCCTGTGGGCGAAAATGCCTTGTTGATGCTAGAGGTCAGAGGAGAATGGGCCGACTGATTCAAGCTGATAGAAGAGCAACTTTGACTGAAATAACCACTCGTTACAACCGAGGTATGCAGCAAAGCATTTGTGAAGCCACAACACGCACAACCTTGAGGCGGATGGGCTACAACAGCAGAAGACCCCACCGGGTACCACTCATCTCCACTACAAATAGGAAAAAGAGGCTACAATTTGCAAAGAGCTCACCAAAATTGGACAGTTGAAGACTGGAAAAATGTTGCCTGGTCTGATGAGTCTCGATTTCTGTTGAGACATTCAGATGGTAGAGTCAGAATTTGGCGTAAACAGAATGAGAACATGGATCCATCATGCCTTGTTACCACTGTGCAGGCTGCTGGTGGTGGTGTAATGGTGTGGGGGATGTTTTCTTGGCACACTTTAGGCCCCTTAGTGCCAATTGGGCATCGTTTAAATGCCACGGCCTACCTGAGCATTGTTTCTGACCATGTCCATCCCTTTATGGCCACCATGTACCCATCCTCTGATGGCTACTTCCAGCAGGATAATGCACCATGTCACAAAGCTCCAATCATTTCAAATTGGTTTCTTGAACATGACAATGAGTTCACAGTCACCAGATCTCAACCCAATAGAGCATCTTTGGGATGTGGTGGAACGGGAGCTTCGTGCCCTGGATGTGCATCCCACAAATCTCCATCAACTGCAAGATGCTATCCTATCAATATGGGCCAACATTTCTAAAGAATGCTTTCAGCACCTTGTTGAATCAATGCCACGTAGAATTAAGGCAGTTCTGAAGGCCAAAGGGGGTCAAACACAGTATTAGTATGGTGTTCCTAATAATCCTTTAGGTGAGTGTATATATATATCGGTATCGATCAGCGACGCCGTCGTGATCCATCAGGCCGCCGCTCATCCGTCATCCCGGAAGTGGGCGGAGCCGACAGCGGCTTCAATGAAAGGCCGATAGCAGCTGATAAATGGACAAAGTGAATATTACCCTCCTTCCCCCTCTCCCACCAGGGGTGAGCCCCCCCCCCCTTCCCCCCCATTAGCCCTATATTCCTGTGGATTTATTTCATTCCTCTCTCTCTCTCTCTCTCTCTCTCTCTCTCTCTCTCTCTCTCTCTCTCTCTCTGTCACCCTCTCTAATTTGAAGTGCAATAGTTTCCCTCTGGCATGAAAATATTGCGTCATTCATCATGTCTCTCTAATTCGTCTTAGATATCCTCCACCTACAACCCCCCCCCCCCCCCCCTGCACCACTTAGCTGTGATATTGCCCGGAGTCAGGGAACACAAGGCGAGTCATATCCGTCCGTGCAGCGACTTCTGATCCATTTCAACAGACATACGGTTTGTTATCACTCTCTCTCTCTCTCTCTCTCTCTCTCTCTCTCTCTCTCTCTCTCTCTCTCTCTCTCTCTCTCTCTCTCTCTCTCTCTCTCTCTCTCTCTCTCTCTCTCTCTCTCGGTGTGGTCCATCTCTCCGGCTCGGTGCTAAGTGGTTTGCCAGCAGGTGTGTTGGGCCAAATGGAAGCGGCTCTAGATTAGATGTCTACCTGTCGATAAGAGAGGAGGTCCAGCTCCGTGTCCCGGAATCAGTATGCTGAGAAAGTATTGAGACGGTGGAGGAAGGATGGAGGAGATGATGGGGGAGATGATGGAGGAGATGATGGAGGAGATGATGGGGGAGATGATGGAGGAGATGATGGAGGAGATGATGGAGGAGATGATGGAGGAGAGGATGGAGGAGATGATGGAGGAGATGATGGAGGAGAGGATGGAGGAGACACAAAGTTTCATGAGCCCTCCGCTCTGTTCTTTCTCTTCTTCTCCTTCTTCCCCTCCTTATCCTTCTTATTTTCATTCTTCAACTTCCACCTTCTTCTTCTTGTTCCTCCCTTTCTTCTCCTTCTCCACCTTCTTCTTCCTCCACTTCTTCTTGTTCACCTTCTTCTTTTCATTCTTGTCTTTCTTCTTGTTCCTCCCCTTCGCCTACTCCTTTTCTTCTCCGTCCTCTTCCTCTTCTCCTCCTTCACTGCTAATAAAAAGCTCATAATGAATCCACTAAATCTCTCCACAGGTTTCCATCCCTTCATCAATCTGCATAATTCATGTTCACCCTCCTTTATATTCTTTACGTTCCCTTCTTTCCTGAAACCCCTCCTCCTGGACGCTTCCTGTTCTCTCCGTCTCTCACAGTTTGAAGGAATGATTGACGTGTTTATATTTCTCCTTTTGTTCAACCGAACGGGCAAAATATCCCAAAGATAATGAAAAAGATAAATTCAGAGGGAAAAGCAGCACATTTTCAGATTTACGAGGCTGGAACCAGAAAATCTGTCAAACAGAAAACGCTTTTATTTCTTTTAGAAAAAAATAATATTAGCTCAAATGTCCAATTAGCAGCTTATCCGAGGCTTTCGAAGGCATTTCATAGTCTTCATCTGTTTGAGCTGCAGCTGAAAGAGGACCTCTGAGATGAGATCTTCTTTTTCCTCACACAAACCTCTCCTCTCCGGAGGGCTTTTATTGTGAAAGGAAGTTCAAGAAAAAGCCACTAAATCAGCTGCTGTTGATGTCATTGTTGCACTGAAACACATCCTGTTGAGTTTCCCTTCATAAAATATGAATATAATCATAAATGTAGCTATTTCCAGGTACAAACTTACTTTTGAATATCTTTAAATTGATACAATATAACTGTTTGTATATATTTATGTATGTAGGAATTATTTAGGATTGTTTTTCCCCTGATGTTAGTGATATGATCTCACACAGTTGGAGAATATATTTATATATATATATACAATCCTCGTGCACTTTTTGCTGTTCATTTGTGACGTCACGTTACTCACAGATTACAACAATAAAAGCCCTGACTTCCTGCCACCTACTCATGGACCAAACCGAGGCGATTTGAGTTTGGTCGATTCAGGGCCAGAAAGAGGAAAAATAAACTGTAAAAGCACCAATAACGGAGGCAGCGAAATGGAATGCGGCCTTCTCCTCTTTGTGCCATGTCAGAACGTCCTCTCTGGAGAAACCCAGTCTTCATTATTTGCGACGTGGCGGACCATCAACATAACTGACCCCAGCTGGAAACGGATGATTAGCCGCCGCATCAAAATGACTGTAATTACGGTACTGTACCGTAATCAGCACGGCGAGTGGTTGTGACAGTCCTGTTTTTTTTATATTGATGCCTTGACATCCGGGGGGGATGGGGGGGGGGGGGCTCCTGGCAGCTCGTCAGAATGAACACACACACACACACACACACACACGGGCAGGTTTTTAGTAACACATCCCTCGTTATGAAGGCCCGTCCGCTCCGCCCGTCTCACCACGAGCGGCGTAGTAACGCTGATGGAGTCTGGTGGTGTTCGGCTGTGTGTGGGTGGAGCGCCGCTGTTAGCTTAGCGTGGCTATTTCAGGCCCCCCCCCCCCTCTTTTCAGCGCCCACGCACACACACACGAGTGCCAGCAGAAGCCCGAGCGTTGAACTCCATTAATACACACAGATGCATGTGGAAGCCTCTCCTCTCGGTGTGTGTGTGTGTGTGTGTGTGTGTGTGTGTGTGTGTGTGTGTGTGTGTGTGTGTTTGCAGCTTTGTCCACCGACACCCCCCCAAAATAAATGATGTTCCTTCGTGCTGATTTTGTTGAATATCAAAGCACTAATTTAAGTATTTTTCCCAGTATCTCTCTCACCTTCTGCACTTATCTCATATTGGAAATTCAGAAGAAGGAAAAAAAACAGACAAGTTATTATTTTTCTGTTAAAGCTACGAACACCCAGCGAAGCAATATGAGCACATGAAAGGGAGAAGGGAGAAAAAACAGACTTTCATTAATTACTCTTTGCTATTCAACTTCTCTCTCTCTCTCTCGCCCACTCACTGGTCTCACTCCAGTGCATCAATGGGAACGTGACGCCTGTGACAGGAATACTTGTAATTATCCTCCCACACTCCTGTCTCTTGAAAGGTGATTGGATGGCCGCTGCCTTCTCTTCCGACACGCTAGCCGCCGCCCACGGAGGATCCGTCAATCTCCATACCAACGCCGAGCCCCCCTCCACCCCCTCTCTCCTCCGCCAAACGCCTCATCAGGCGCCTCCCACGTGGGGCGCTGCTCGCAGGTGAGCAGACAGGTGTACTGTTCTGTAACATCCAGCAACAAAGAGGGGGTCGTTCTTCACACTCGTTATTTTATTTTTATACATTTCTATTCTCATTACTTTCTGCTCAAACGGGAGCTTTTTACCAACCTTTTTATATCTTTTTAAATGTTCTCGAGCGACTTCAGAGGTTCTGGCCCCGCCCACGTTGTCCATTAATGGACAACGTGGGCGGGGCCAGAACATGATCGCTTACTTATCCTCTGGTCCGTTGGTTTTGAAGAGGAGGAGGAGACCTCTGAAGGATCATTCGTTAAAGAACTTCCTAACTTGGAGAAGATGAATGCAATGGGGGCGAAGAACAAAACCTCCCATGATCCCACTGCATATCAGGTGATCATTGATTGATTATCTGATGGATAAAAACCTCCATTGTTTGCAGAGCTGCTGCATGATTTAATTAATTCAATAATTTCCCTGTAGATCGACTCAATTCTACGTTTCAGAAGCGAAGAAGTACAGACTTTAGAGATGTTCCAGTCTCTTTGGTGGCTCACTTGCTATTTTACTTTTTACCTCGGCTGCCCGACATTTCCCAAGATGCAGTTCGACAGTACAAGCCATCTGTGGACGATTTACAGGTAGTAGCGGTACACTCTGCTGTATTGATGCCGCTCTTAGTTTAGGAATCTGTATTTTCTGTTTTATAAAGTTTTCCCAGAGAAGATGTTGAACGTCTGTGAAGAAGTCCAGGAACTCAAACTTTGCTTTTTTTTTTCTCGCTCGCACCAAATCTTGATGTTGACGGCTGAGATTTTAAAATCGCTATTTCTTTTTTCCCCCCATGCTTCTAAACCTGCACTAGAAACACTTTGATTGTAATACACATATCAATATTGAGGAAATGCACAGTCAACAGATCATTCTCATACATCCTGAGGATAATTATCCCTCAGAATATCAAATCTAATACACGCGCCTGTCAACAAGCTGAGCAGTTGACCTCTGACCCGACGTAAAATGTCACCGATTGTCCCGCCACAAAGCGACGCTAATTGCAGTGAAAGCGCGGCGCGAAGCCGAGCCGCAACCCCGAGCGCCGCTCGACCGAAAGATCAACAATTCTTTGTTTGGTCTGATGAATGAATCCATTTCCACCGCTCGGCGCTAAATGGGCAGGCGTGTTAATTAAAGGCTTGCCGGTGCTCTTGAACTTATTACCTAGCTTCCTGCTAATGAGCCAACTGATGACAAATTCCCTAAAAAGAAGAAACGAAAGCCGGAGATAAAACAAACTTTATCTAGTGAGAAGGAAAAGAAACCGTCAGTTCCAGTTCCCTACTTCACCTTTGCAGAGGAATAACTCTTCTTCCTCCTCGCTGCCCATATCTGCGCTGTAATGGCTGGTAATTTAAGGGAAATTAACATTTTGACATGCTCCTCAGGGGTTGAGGAAAAGTGGAGAGGAGAAGATAAGAGAAAGGAGGAGGAGGAGGAGGGAGGATGGAAAGAGACAGAAAAAAGAGGATGAATTAGTATTTAATTCAGTATGGTGGAGTCTCTGGTCCGAGGGTTAAGTGCAAGCGGGTTGAAGCGTCGTCTGCGGTCCCGCATCGGCGTTCTGGAGGGCTTTAAAAGCAGCGGGGGAGCGAGCGCCAAGGCAGATGGCGGCAGACAGAAGACATCACGACCAACAGCAAACCACCAAACCGAGGACACATAATTCAGAAATGGATATTTTAAGTTTGACTGCTGTCCAGATCAACTTCAGAACATCTTGAACGGACTCGTGAACGTCCACCGGCAGGCGTGCCGAGCACATGTCGGTGTCGGTGGCCAAGTGTTGCTTCCAGGCCAAAATTCAGAGTTTTGTTTGGACCTGCTATGAAAGTTATCGTGTATCGGGACCATTAAGCTATTGGAATCTCCCGTTGGATTTCTACTTCATGAATTCATCTTTATAAGCCATTTCTGTATAATTTTCTGAAGTCCTGGTCCCCATGAAGGCCAGACTCAGCCCAGCACGTCTTTCCACGCCGATTTGAAGTTGGCTTTCGGCAATTTGGTTCACCTTTTATATTCATGAAAGACGCTTCTTTTCTTTTCATTTCTTAATATATTTTTGGAGGCATTTTGCTTTTATTCGGCAGCACAGTAGAAAGAGAAAGGGATGCAACAAAGGTGTGCAGAGTCTCACCAATGGACTACTTAGACACCCCATCGAGAGGTTTACGATCATGTGTTGTTGGATTCCTCCATCTTGCTTTCCAAGGACTACCCTGGCCACCTTTGGGTGACTCCTTGGTACCCTGGCCACCTTTTTGGGGTACTTTGTCTCTGTCGATGACCTAATCCTTGGCTTCCCTTAATATTGTGATTGAAAGAAAAAGCACACCTGCATCCCTAATTCTGTCCAAATCAATGTACAAACTAAAGTATGCCCAATATGTTGACTCTCAGAACAGAGGGATCCATGCATGCATGTTGGAGGGAGTTTTTTTTAGCAGGGGTTGACCTCCCTGACCCAAAGGACCAGCTCTATCCAATGATGCCTCTGGATCCTCTGTATGGCCCTTACAGATGCCTGGTTGGATGGCGTGTGCAGCATGTGGATAGAGAAAGCTGAAAGGCCCATGAAACCCATTTTAAGGGCTCCACCTGTGATCACAGAGCTAGAATTGATTAGATCAATGTGTACATCGAGACTTTTGAACAGGCAATGGGAACCTATTGTGTCTAATCTAGCTCTAGCCCCTCGCTTTGATTTTAGACTTTGGGAAAGCTAACAGGAGCCTCTTGTTTTTAATCTAGACTCTGCAGCCAATACAAATCTATTCCTTAAGACAGCATTCCCAACAGTTGATGGGAACCGAAGGATCTTAGGATCACCAAAAAGCAGCAACTTCCCCCCTAAACCGTCACGAAGATCTCAAATAATCGTGTAGCTTCTGCATTTTCTTTATACCTGCTTCCATTATTCTTTTCTTTCCCTCCTTCTCTTTTGTCTCTGGCCTCGTATCCCCAGCAGGGCCATGTGGATTAGTGCTGAAAGCTAATGAAATGTAATTACCGCCTTCGTCGATAGGAATCGATTTTGCTCGGGGGTGTCGAAAGGCCCCCTCCCCCGGATCGGGTCCCGCAGGTTCCTGCATTGCAGCCGTTGCAACGTCTAACCCCCCCCCCCCAGCACCCGGGCTTTATTTCCTGTCTGGTTTCCATGAGCAATAGGAGATAGCATTGACAGGGCGGTATGAAGTGGAGTCAGATCTGTCGGATGGTCCCTCAGCGTGGCCTCGCGAGGGGGAATGAGATTCCTTATCAAATCAGCCGGATTAGAGAAAGGGTGTCAGGGAAAACGTCAATTCCTACATCAGACGCGAGAAGATCAGGTTCTGGCTTGTCTGTGTGTGTGTGTGTGTGTGTGTGTGTGTGTGGCTTCATTTGCTTCACTTATTTCCTCTGCTTCCCCTCATGTGAACCGTTATTAATATTTCAAACAAGTTGGTCATTATTATTTCTAATTATGATTTCTGCTTCAATTTATTTTCGGTGTCAGATAAAGTTGGCTTGTTTGAGATGTGTTTGTTTTTTTGTTGAAGTGTGTCATGGTTAGGGGCCAAGGAAATGTCTCTGTAATACAGTTATTTTATGAAAGCATTGAGAAAAGAAACTAATTACGCAGCTTACTAATTATTATTGTTAGTTTTTACTTTCAGATGCAAGATGTAAAAGGCCAGAGTTCACTGCATGGCGTTGTGACATTTTTCTGATAGTGAAAATAGTGTTTTTCCTTCTTCCAAACCTTCAGGAAATATTGTAGTTCATGCTTTATCTCAGTGGCTTCAATAGTAAACAAAGCAAGGAAGCATGCAGGCCACCTGGTCCCTCCAGGCCAGGTACTCAAAGAGACACCTAGTGAGAAGGACTCAAAACCACCACAAAGACACATACAACAACTACAAAGACACATAAAACAACTACAAAGATACATATGACTACAAAGACACATACAACAACTACAAAGACACATGCAACAACTATAAAGACACATAAAACAAACACAAAGACACATATGACTACAAATAAACATACAACAACTACAAAGACACATAACACGACCACAAATGCACAAAACGACCACAAAGACACATAAAGATGGAGGACAAACTCAGACATGGAGTTCAGATCACAATTGTTTAAATACATTTTTGTCCTTTCGACGTTCTCTTGTACACACGTGTGCTTGTCGTATTTTCAGTCTGTTTACAGTTTTTGCCTATTGCTTACACACGTTTTGCTAAATTTGGCTCATTGTGTCAAAACTCTACACACAAGCAAATAAGACACAACACTGGGAAATAAACCATTCGCATCCATGTCAAATTGAAACTCTGCTATCAAAACCTAACAATCCTTTGTCAAAATGTCACTCTGATGACAAAATGATACCCACTTGCATCATATGAATACACTTTCAGATCAGCAGCAACACACTACTTTATATAAAAAACTGCAGTCTTTTGTTTTCAATGTTTTTATTCAGTTCCATAGAGGGCATGTTGTTCTCGTTTGCTTCTTTTTTACAGTACTGTGTATACTGAACTTTACTGTATTTACCATACATCACGGTATGTTTCACAAAACTACCACTTTTGTTGAAAAAGGAGCATTAGCCACCCTGGAATACAATACATGTGAAACAGTAACGTGATATGGTACAGCACTGTAAATACTCTAGATACAGTCTGAGTAGAGTAGAGAGTTGAAGACAGACCTGTTTGTCCTTATTATGGATGAAACTGTGAAGCGGCTTAGATTAGGATGGACTCTCTGCCCAGCTTCCCTCATAGTCAGGCCATGGTTTATGACATGGTCCACCAAAGTTGCTCTTATGTCATCTGAAATAATGGTCCTTGCGTGGCCTCTTTCACCACATCCTCCTCTCTCTCTCTGTCCTCCTCTTCCTCCTCCTCTTCCTCTTCCTCTGCCTCTAGCTCTCCCTGCCTCCATGCTTGCAAAGATGTCAAAATGGCTTAACTGAGGCCTTTTTGTAGCTGGCTGATTGGTGTTCAGTTTTGTAAGTAAGTGTTTTCAGGTGTGTGTCTATGTCTTTTCAATTAACCAATGTGTGTTGTATTTTGAATAGATGTGTTTTCCCAATGGTACCCTGAGATTTCATTTTTGAACTAAGTGTCTTATGTATGAAATAGTGTGTAGTGTCTAGGAGCAAGTGTGTTGCAGAAAGGAGCAAGTGTGTTACAGAATTGCAACTAAAGTGCAAAGCAGCGCTTTTGTTTAAGGTATGGTTACACTTTGTTTAAGGTATAGTAACAACAACTTCAAGTTATGTTACTTTGGTTTAAGCATGTGTTTATAGTGTTCAAGCAACGGACAAAAACTGTAATAACCTTGGACACCACAACGCTGTTGAGTGTTTTCAATCATCTGCCAAGGACATCATGGCCCCTCCCCCCCTCCCCCCAGTGTATTTGTGCGTTCAATTGTTTGTCTGTCACCGCATTATCTCCAAAATGAATGGACGGCTCGGCATGAAATTTGCCGCGCACATTTATGCTCTCGAGCTAGCGACATAATGATTTCGCCGACCCCGTGACCTTTCATCTCGCGCCCATTGTCGGGCTCCGGCGCCGCAGAAATTGCTCAGTGCCGGAACAAGAATACACCTATAGTGACTTTTGTGGACCCTGTGATCACCGCCGGTGCCCCGGCAGCCCGCATGCATGAACCGCACAACCGCTCGCTCGTTAACGCCGACCGTGGGATTAAAAGATGGACGAGAGCTGATTTTCTGTTTTTTTCCGGTTAAAGCCTGCACGCCGCTGCACGCTTTCTCGCTGTGTGGGAAACTATTCCTGCAGAAAGCATGCGAGAGGTGGACGGACCGATGTGTGTCTCTCCCACACACTCACACACACACACACACACACACACACACACACACACACACACACACACACACACACACACACACACACACACTCACACACACACACACACACACACACACACACACACACACACACACACACACACATTGGTATGAGGAAGGGGCCAAGTGTGTGGGAGAGAGGAGGGAGGGAAGGATCGATAGAGCAACGAAAGAGTGCTGTAAACCATGAAAGAAGACAAAAGCCTCCTGTTTTCCCACAGTGCACCCGACTCTGTTAGCCTGGGAGCTACAGCGCTACCACCAACACACACACACACACACACACACACACACACACACACACACACACACACACACACACACACACAGAAATACTTGCATACAATCACCCGGCTTGAGTAGATTGATAAAAAAAAAAAAAGCATGTACCCAGGAAATATCAATAAGCATCTCTGGGAACCAACACTCACTCCGGCTGAGGGAGGAATAGTTATATTCCGAACTCCTTCAGACCGCCGTCTGCAGGGGATTGATTTTTATTCTTGCTTTATGTCCTGCGGTGCGTTGTAAAACTTATTTTATGCTTCACCTTAAATGCCCACAGTGGAGCTGCTGTGTGTGCGTCTGCCGTGCAAACTTCTTTTGTGAGTCTTTATTTGAACCGCGATGGCCGACGAGTACATCGCGTGTCAAGCTTTGCACAATGAAATACTTCTTGTGTGGTTGTATGCCTCAATGGAGGCGTGCGTGTGTGTGTGTGTGTGTGTGTGTGTGTGTGTGTGTGTGTGTCCATCTCTGTGCATGTTTTTGTCTTATTTGTGCTTCACGTCCTTTCCCGTTCGAGGACTCTGATGGATATCTGAGGGGACATTTCGTGGAGTCACTCAAGAGCACCTGCAATGCTCTGCTGATGACACACACACACACACACACACACACACACACACACACACACACACACACACGTGCATGTACCTCATTGGCTTATTAAACAAGCCCGGTTTTCGAGCACACAGCGCGGAGAATGGGCACAGCGGGTGTTTGTTTGACCGTACACAGCATCCCAGCAGTTAGCACAGAGACTGGCTTATTATTTAACAAGCATCTAAGCAGAACCAGCAAAGCTCCCACTAATAATAACTCAAACAAATGCCCTTCAACTCCATGAGCACTGGGGATCCTATAAATACTCATGTAAACAGAATTATATTTTCCGCCGGTTGTTGGGAGGTGGAAGGGGAGCCGCAGCGCCTCGTTTGTTTTATTGTCAGGAATACATTGTGATTCAAACCATCGGAGAAGGGGAGGAGCCTGGGAGGGCCGCATGGGGAGGAGCCTGGGAGGGCCGCAAGGGGAGGAGCCTGGGAGGGCCGCAAGGGAGGAAGAAGTTCTCGCCGGGTTGTTGTCGTTTGTGCAGATGATTTATCAGAAGAAAACTTCAGAGGAATTAAAATCTTCTGCATCTCATTTAGTGAAAAAGTCCAGGGGCGACTCCTCTGGTTGTATAGAAGTCTATGCTTCATGTGTTAAAGCTGCATTCTCTCTCCTGACCACCAGGGGGCGACTCCTCTGGTTGTATAGAAGTCTATGCTTCATGTGTTAAAGCTGCATTCTCTCTCCTGACCACCAGGGGGTGACTCCTCTGGTTGTATAGAAGTCTATGCTTCATGTGTTAAAGCTGCATTCTCTCTCCTGACCACCAGGGGGCGACTCCTCTGGTTGTATAGAAGTCTATGCTTCATGTGTTAAAGCTGCATTCTCTCTACTGACCACCAGGGGGCGACTCCTCTGGTTGTATAGAAGTTTATGCTTCATGTGTTAAAGCTGCATTCTCTCTCCTGACCACCAGGGGGTGACTCCTCTGGTTGTATAGAAGTCTATGCTTCATGTGTTAAAGCTGCATTCTCTCTCCTGACCACTAGGGGGTGACTCTGGTTGTATAGAAGTCTATGCTTCATGTGTTAAAGCTGCATTCTCTCTCCTGACCACTAGGGGGTGACTCTGGTTGTATAGAAGTCTATGCTTCATGTGTTAAAGCTGCATTCTCTCTCCTGACCACCAGGGGTGACTCCTCTGGTTGTATAGAAGTCTATGCTTTATGTGTTAAAGCTGCATTATCTCTCCTGACCACTAGGGGGTGACTCCTCTGGTTGTATAGAAGTCTATGCTTCATGTGTTAAAGCTGCATTCTCTCTCCTGACCACCAGGGGGTGACTCCTCTGGTTGTATAGAAGTCTATATAAATGACTCTACTTCTCTCTTGATGTATTCCCTCAGTAAACATTGTAAACATGAGTTCATGGGGGTCACGATGGATTTGGGCTCAGGACTCCAGCAGTTGTTGAAGTTTTAAAACTTTGTGGCCAGATCAAAGCTCTAAAGATCTAAAGATCTCTTCTCATCTTTCTTCAATGTTCACATTTGCTTCTGGTTCTGATTACTTTACACATATGTGACATATAACATGGGACGTTTTCTTCATAAAACCCATGACGGTATCTGATACCGAGCTTCAGATCGAGTCTCAAACCCGTCGTGGTTGTGAGGTCTAGTCCCGGCACTCGACTTTTCCCGTAAAATCCGCCCGTCCTCCATCTTCCTCGCCTCCTTCTTCCCTCTTGGTTTTTATTTATTCCCCTCCTGCTTTTTTCCCTTTCTGCCGACAGCTGCCTGCCCCGTCTTCCCCTCTCTTTTCCACCACTTTCCCCGTTTCTTTCTCTTTCCGTCGGTCTGTCTTTCATCCCGCTCCCCCAGAGCGAGAGGATTCCTGCAGAGTGGCATTTAGAGAACCTCGCTCTCCTCGCTGTCTCTCCACCGGGGTTAGAGAAAATCAATCCCACTAATTAGATCTGTGCATCACTGTTATTTTGTCTCTACATGTATGTGTGAGTGTGTGTGTGTGTGTGTGTGTGTGAGTGTGTGAGTGTGTGAGTGTGTGTGTGTGTGTGTGTGTGTGTGTGTTCTGCATGTCCTGTAATCTATATTTAATGTTAGGAAGCAGAGCTTTAAAGAGCGCCACAGCTGGCCTGTTTGCTAATTAATGACATTTTCCACTTTAATTACCATTCAGTTGAAGCCTGTGTGACTCCACTCGTCTCTCTTTGTCTTTGCTTTTGTTTTCTTTCATTCTTCCTCTCGCTGCCTTCATCTTCAACCCTTTCTTCCCTCATAATTTCCATCTTTTCACACGTCGTTCTCCTCCGTCGGCCAGATCTATACTTTTCATTTATTTCCCCCTCGTTAAACTCTCCCCCCCTCCCCCCCTTGTCATTGTTTCTTTCCATCTTGTTGCGCCCTCTTCTTCTGCAATCGTTAAACGCCACCTGACGGGGATAACTGGCGCCGCCAACAGTTCAATCTGGACCCGCCCATCGCAGTCGTGAAGACGCGATGTCAATTTGCAACGTGAAAATGTAAATATGGAGGCATGACTCGACTTGGAGTCTCCCGCCTCGCAAAACGTCACCACGAATCAAGGTTGAGGAAAAAAAAACTGCATCTTTACATCTTTATGTTCCCTCTCTCATCTCAGATCGGCTGTTTGTGAAAGAAAGAGAGAGAGAGAGAGAGAGAGAGAGCTCCATCTGCCTCTCAGCCTCGTCATCCCTCCACCCCTCTTCCCTCCCTCCCTCCCTGGGATCTTAGTCCGTCACCACCTGTCAGATGCCGTCTCTCCCTCTCCAACTGTCAAATAAAAATTTTGGAGTGAACTTCAAACATCTAAAAAGACAGAAAACGTGGAAGGGCGGTTCGGTTGCGTTGGTTCATCTGAAGTCGTTTTCTTAGGTCTCCGGCTTTTTATGTAATTTGCCGAAGCGAAATCATATTAATCACAATTTCTTTTTAGGCGGAACTGACAGCTTAAGCGGTTTTATTTAATTTTTCTGTAACGTGACCCATCGGCGCCTCAACATACCGACGAAAAGCCTGATTCCTCGTCCTCATCCGCCGATCACCTGCTCGCTTTACCAGCAATGCACTTTGGGAGATCGCCCGGCTTCCACCGAGACAATCGGTGCACCTTCAGAGGAGTCCGATCCAACTGAGGGACCAACCAGTCATCATCGTCAGGGTGAAGGCAACCAAAGCCAGCTGGGTTAGGCTTCCCCTGTGGGTTTGGGTCATATAGGTACGCTTGTGACCTAACTCTGCTTGAAATATGTCCGCCTTGACTCCTGGTTTCCCCGCGGGACACGACCGGTGGTGAAAGTCTTGCTTCTGTTTGACCCACGTCTCAGTTTATGATATGGACTTTGGACTCTGAGCGTCTCGTATCGCCGTGGATGTGTTTACATTGAAGCGTCTCATACGGCCCGTGTCGGTATCGGGTTCACTCACAAAACGTCGGTATCCTTTGGGAGACCAACCTGCAAGCCAGAAGCGGAGGAATTGGGACTAAATTGAGCCAATAAACAACCTTTTCGTGCAGGACTTTAAACGTGTGAAGCTTCACGGTTTCATAAACTTGAAGTCTAAGTTTTAATTTCTGCTGTGAGTCATCTAGAAATATCTGTATTACCCGTCTCCGAACCATTATGGAGAGACTTGACTCACTCAAAGACTTGGATCGTATTTTGAGACTCGAGACGACCTCTCAGGGATTGAATGCCAGCTGGGGGGGGGGGGGGGGGGGGTTAACAATGACCGCTGCTTTTGCTCTTTAATGAGAATTGAAACCTCCGAGTTCAAACTTCCTAAGCAGAAGACGTGTTCGCTGCCCACACCTCGCCGGCAGAGTGCTTTGTCTCTTAGCAACGGGCACTTTGTCAGCCGATGTCAAAGTGAGAAAATAGCATCGCACAAACAGAAGAGGGAAAAACCTCCAGATCGGTCTGAGATGCAGAACATGTCAGTGCACTCCTTCGTTCTCACCTTTGTGGGTTTGTTTTAATATCACAATGTTTTTCATGAAGGCAGGAGCTGAAGTTTTAGATGATTTAGTTGAGGAAGGAGCTGATCACATAGAGCTGATCACATAGAGCTGACCACATAGGTCTGATCACATAGAGCTGATCACGTAGAGCTGATAACATAGGTCTGATCACGTAGAGCTGATCACATAGAGCTGATCACATAGAGCTGATCACATAGAGCTGATCACATAGGTCTGATCACATAGAGCTGATCACATAGAGCTGATCACATAGAGCTGATCACATAGGTCTGATCACATAGAGCTGATCACATAGAGCTGATCACATAGAGCTGATCACATAGGTCTGATCACATAGAGCTGATCACATAGAGATGATCACATAGAGCTGATCACATAGAGCTGATCACATAGAGCTGATCACATAGAGCTGATCACATAGGTCTGATCACATAGAGCTGATCACGTAGAGCTGATCACATAGAGCTGATCACATAGGTCTGATCACATAGAGCTGATCACGTAGAGCTGATCACGTAGAGCTGATCACATAGAGCTGATCACATAGAGCTGATCACATAGAGCTGATCACATAGGTCTGATCACATAGAGCTGATCACATAGAGCTGATCACATAGAGCTGATCACATAGGTCTGATCACATAGAGCTGATCACATAGGTCTGATCACATAGAGCTGATCACGTAGAGCTGATCACATAGAGCTGATCACATAGGTCTGATCACATAGAGCTGATCACGTAGAGCTGATCACATAGAGCTGATCACATAGAGCTGATCACATAGAGCTGATCACATAGAGCTGATCACATAGGTCTGATCACATAGAGCTGATCACATAGAGCTGATCACATAGAGCTGATCACATAGGTCTGATCACATAGAGCTGATCACATAGGTCTGATCACATAGGTCTGATCACATAGAGCTGATCACGTAGAGCTGATCACATAGAGCTGATCACATAGAGCTGATCACATAGAGCTGATCACATAGGTCTGATCACATAGAGCTGATCACGTAGAGCTGATCACATAGAGCTGATCACATAGGTCTGATCACATAGAGTCTGACTTGAGACGGGACGAAGGACTTCCAAAGACTTGTATTTAGTTGTGACTTGTTTTTTTGCTGATTCTGTGATGATTCTTTTTCTACTGGCGTTTCGGGAAAATGTCATGCTCTATCTATGACCTGCTTTTAATCTGCTTTTATTGTTTGTATTATGTATTTTACTGTACCTTCTTTAATTCTACTCTCATATCCTTTTGTAATGTTTTGGCCTTTTTGGCCCAGACTTTACTTACTTGGAATACTTGGACTTTATCCATCCTCATTTCTGTTGTCGGTGTTCCAGTCAGCTCATAAGCATAAGGCACCAAGAGCATGCAATACATGCAATACATGCAACATGCAATACATGCAATACATGCATTCATGTCCAAACTGTTGGATATCAACGAGAACAAGACGCACTGCTGGAGACTTTGATGCCAAATGGCTTTTCGATGCCACTTCATTCCCAGGTTACGTTCTGCTCTTTGTGTTTGTGCGACGTTATCATTGTGGCTCATGATGAACCCGATGCCTGAGATAGCTGTGTGTGCAAAACAAGAGGCCACGGGGAATGCAGATGTGTAATCCTTAGCATCTAAAGTATATATTTTGTGATGTTTTTTTGTGGGTTGTTTATCTGGCCGACTGCTGCCCAGGCTGCATCTTTTAGGACACTTGACCAGAGATGCTAGATTGGCCATTTGTCAACATCCAGCAACAGAATCAGCCTTTTTCTTTCTTTCCTCTCTCCAGACTCCAGAGCCCCTCGAGTCGGACTCTGAGAATACGAGGATTGAAACGCACCAGTTAGCCTAATTCTGTCCCTCAGATGTCCCGCTGCCAGTCGCCTGAATCAAATCTCACCCTCCAGTCATTCCTTCAGCGTGGTGGGATGTGGGTTGTCGGCGCCACGAGCTCCCGCACTGGCTGTTCCCCTTTTTTTTGCCTTTATTTACGCCGGCGTCTCTGAATATCCACTTGTATCCGCCACAGCAGCAGATGACATATCACATCCCTCTCAAGCTTTTGTCAGGCGGCTAAATCCCGTCTCCCATCGCTTCGGCGGGCCAACAGTGGAAATGGGAAACCTTAACTCACTCCGGCAAAGCCCCGGCAGACACCGGCCCCACCGCCTCCGATCAATTCCACTTCCTCAGAATATCAGTAAATCAAGCGGCAGCGTGATCCCTCCCCCGGTCCGTTGACGCAGACTAATTCTTCCGGTTTCCTCGATAGTGATCTCACTAAGACCCCCAGTGAATGGCGCCTAGAGAGAGAGAGAGAGTAAGAGAGAGAGAGAGAGAGAAGGAACTAGTGCTGTATAAAAAAAGCCAGCCAACAGGTCTACGGAGCAGGGATTAGTGGGTAAAGTGGATTAGGAAGAGGTATTCTGATATTCCGCCCAGGCTGCAGAGAAGGTCTTTAGAAAAGCAGAGAAACATCTGCTGGAGCTTAGCGAGGCAATGAAAACACTGAGCATCAGAACGCTAGAAGACACTCGCGTTAACACACCGAGAGATTTAAAACAACGAGAGCCGCAGCACGGGAACAAGGCAGCGGAACGAGCTCCACACTTTTATATAAATATATATATATATATATATATATTTATATATGTATGTGTGAATGTGCAAGCAGCAGCACCCTGGGGTGCTTGTGTTCTTGGCTCCGTTCGTGTGCATCTGTGTGAGTGTATTTTTATAGCTGGAGCGTGTGTGTGCGTGTGTGTGTGTGTGTGTGTGTGTGTGTGTGTGTGTGTGTGTGTGTGTGTGTGTGTGTGTGTGTGTGTGTGTGTGTATGTGTGCATTTCATAGTGAGAGCGATTGCACCAGCTCGACAGGTCCTGGCAAATTAGAGCTCATATCCTGATTGAAGCCTTTGTATTTTTTGAAAGCCACGGGACCCGGCAGTCTCTATCGCTCTTCTTTTACCTCCGTCTCTTGTTGTCTGTTCCCCCCCCCCCCCCCCCCCCCCCCCCCCCCACCACCACCACCACCACCACCTTTTATTTACAGCTCCATCGCAGCGCTGACATAATGAGGACACGAGTTCCAAATGAGATGAAATGAGGTAAAACAAGGCTCCTGTCAGCATCGCTTTCTGGACAGCTTCTAAAAGCAGCCCGCCGCCGCCTCCTTAACTGCGCCATTAACTTCCAAGAGGAAGCCTTCAAAGTCCTGCTTCCTCTGAGCAAACGGTCCGACAGGACGCCGCCGCCGCCGCCGATGCATCGCTTTGATGGGCCGGCAGACACGACTTCAACTGTACTATTTTTACTACGGCAGCGGTGATGTCATCGACAATGGATTGTCATCAACAGGGCGGCAGCTGAGGATTCATTGCAGTTCATTAACATTGCAAACTAGCCGGTGGTGCTCGTGAAAGCACTACCGCTCTTGTCCACAGGGGTCGCCAAACTCAACGAGAAATTAACGTTTATTTTAAAGACTTTAATTGTCAAAATAGTTTGAATTATATTGGACACCAGCGCTGTTTTGTATCAAGATATAGAAGAGTTTAATCACAATGTTTACCCCCAAAATGCATCTGCAACTAACGTGCTAATGCTAATGCTAAAATCATAGCTAAAATTTGTAAAAAACAATGTAAAGCATTGAGAGGTGGCTGGTATATCGATGGAGGAAGTTAACTTTGTCCAAACGGAGCCTCACCCTGACCTTTCAGTACCAGAATGTGTGTGTGTGTGTGTGTGTGTGTGTGTGTGTGTGTGTGTGTGTGTGTGTGCAACCCTTTTTAAATGTGTGTTTCAAGTGCGTTCATTGCCTTGTGTGTGTGTGTGTCTGTGTGCGTCTGTGCATGCGTGCCTCCCTGTGATGCAGCCATAAGTCCAGTCAGGGTGTAGCGTGTTAAATATTGATGGCAGGCAGAGCCTGACCGGTCCCCGGGGAGGGCCGGTGTAAAGGTTGTGGCTCTAACAGCAGGCCCCGGGGATCGGCTATATATCGCTCACCCCCCCCACCCCGCCCCTCCGCCCCGCCCCCCAGCAGCAGCAAACGCACCCTATATTTCTTCTTTTCAAGCCGTGAGATACGCTCTCACAGCCTCGTCCGTTTATCCAGCCTGTTGCGTTGACACCAAACGGGGGGAAACCGACGAGCGCCTCCTGAAACGTTTTCCTCTCCGCTGGAAGACATGCGAGTGGTTTGAGGCACTTCTGACACCGAGGCAGTTATTTTTTTATCAAACTGGTGATGCGCAGTCAAAAAGGGCAACTCACATTGTTCCCTTGTTACTCCCACATGCCGGAAAGCTGCAGCTATTCCAATTATTCTCATTGTGTTTGGGGAAGGAAGCTACAAATACACAGCCAGGATAATAGATGTATAATAATAAAAAAGCTATGTACTACACACGCACACATTATTGCCCCTGTATTCTTGCTTTCAGCAATCAGGAAGAATGATAAACTAATAAATATATATATATAAGATAGTAAGATTTAATTAAAGTGATGACACTGTCAATCAATTGTGACCAAATCACACCCACACAGCCTTGGAGAAGATTAGCAGTGTTGCTGGATGTTAAATTCTTAATAACAAATGATACCAAATTTAATTGTCTCTTATTTAGTCATGAATATTTAACGTTGTGGGGGAAAATCTTGTGATTTTTGAAGGCCTTCAAAGCAGCCAACAAATGTTTTCTGCTCTCCGGCATCATGTTGGGAGCCAATTTAAGCATGGAGCGGTATGATTTACCAATTTGGCACCCAGCAAAAACTAAAAGATTCTTTTTCAGCGTCCGAAGTGAAGCATTCTGGGTCAGAAGGGTGTGCATCCAGGGTTCATCCGAACATCAGTTTGGAAAACATTAAGTTATGCAGTTGTTCTGAAATACTTGCAAAGGAAACGTTCATATAATTTGATTGTAAATGTGTCTGAAACAAGCTGTGAACTCAGCGTTGTGAGCACTCCAGAGTACAGTCGCCGCACTGGGCCGCGTTTTAATTTAATTAAATTCAATTCATCTGCGTTGTACTTTGCCTCTGGTCTTTTCCCTTTATGTTTGAATAATAACCGTTCAGCCTGTTGGATTTCTGGTCTACGTGCCTTTTTCCTACGAGGGACGTAATTTTTCTGCAAAGTCATGAAGTGAAATCCTTGATCGTATCCAACGAGGACTTGGAGAAGCAAACGGAGGTCATTCAGGGTTTAAAGCACCCGATTCCCGTTTAATCGAGCTTGAAGTGCAAAAAAAGAAAAAGAATGGATGTTAACGGGTAGATTTTACAAATAATAACGCTTGTTTCTAGTGGTTTAGTACTGCTGTTTGTCCGAAGGGCTTCAGGTTGTTGTTGGGTCGATCCATTTTGATCTGATACATTTTTCATGAAGTAAATGTATTTTTTTGTATGAATTATTATTTATTTCCTGGATTTCAATGGTGAGATTTGCGATCCGGCCCCAGAGGACTTTTTTTTTTCAAAGCCGGCAAAGTCAAAGAATGTCAGAGTAAAAACAAACTCTTCCAGATTTCGGGGGGATTGTTTTGAATTTACTCTGTTGTCCAACTTAATTCCCCTCAAATCCTCCTGAAATCTGGAGGAGGCCTTTTGTGTGTTGAGTTTGCATGTTCCCTCCATGTTTTCGCAAGAGTTGCCTTTCTGGGCTCTCTGGTTGCATCCGACCACCAAAGATATACGACGATATTGGTTTTGGATGCTCAAGGTCCCAAGAGGACGACCTTGATAGATCGAGGGGTGAGAACCTTTTGTTTCCAACATCCTTTCAAGGTTTCCCCTTAACCTGCTCTTGATACGTAACAGAGGATCTCTAAAATAGTGGCTGGGTTTCCATGAAAGCTACTTTGCATTATCCAGGCTTAACTTAACCAAACTTAACCAGTTGCGGTATATCGTTTCCCACAAACAACCAGCACGCCATACGAAATGCAACGGGGTCGATGACTTCTAATGTTTATTGACGCCTCCATGACCTTTCCTTGTATACCATGAAACCTGCTTTGTGCTTCCATGCTCCCGCTAGCAACACCTTCAAACACACACTGCACCCGGAGTGAAAGCTCCAGGTTTATTACATGTATATGTATGTTTCATGGAGAACCATTCAATACAAAATAAAGCCACGATTCAGCTTCCAGCTTTGCTTTGAAATTGCTTTTAAAATCTCGGCATAGCTTTTTTACCCTCTGAGTTCTAGCTCCTCTGGCTCTTTGCTTTAGATGGATGCCAATAGACTCCAGTAGATAACAGTAGATTCAAGTAGACTCCAGTAGATTCAAGTAGACTCCAGTAGATTCATGTGGACTGCAGTAGATACCAGTACATTCAAGTAGACTCCAGTAGATTCAAGTAGACTGCAGTAGATACCAGTAGATTCAAGTAGACTTCAGTAGATTCAAGTAGACTTCAGTAGATTCAAGTAGACTCCAGTAGATTCAAGTAGACTGCAGTAGATACCAGTAGATTCAAGTAGACTTCAGTAGATTCAAGTAGACTTCAGTAGATTCAAGTAGACTCCAGTAGATTCAAGTAGACTGCAGTAGATTCCAGTAGATTCAAGTAGACTCCAGTAGATTCATGTAGACTGCAGTAGATACCAGTAGATTCAAGTAGACTCCAGTAGATTCAAGTAGACTGCAGTAGATACCAGTAGACTCAAGTAGACTTCAGTAGATTCAAGTAGACTTCAGTAGATTCAAGTAGACTGCAGTAGATTCAAGTAGACTTCAGTAGATTCAAGTAGACTCCAGTAGATACCAGTAGATTCAAGTAGACTTCAGTAGATTCAAGTAGACTCCAGTAGATTGAAGTAGATTCAAGTAAACTCAAGTAGACTCCAGTAGATTCAAGTAGATTCCAGTAGACTCCAGTAGACTCCAGTAGACTCAAGTAGATTCAAGTAGACTCCAGTAGATTCAAGTAGACTCCAGTAGATTCCAGTAGACTCCAGTAGACCCCAGTAGATTCAAGTAGATTCAAGTAGATTCCAGTAGACTCCAGTAGACCCCAGTAGATTCAAGTAGACTCCAGTAGATTCAAGTAGACTCCAGTAGATTCCAGTAAATTCCAGTAGACTCCAGTAGACTCCAACAGCTTCGGCCTCATCATGAACCCTGGTGTCCGTTGGGCTCGTGGCGCTTCATGGATATCCAGAGTCTCAGAGCTCGCGTTACAAATGGCTGAATGCGATCTGCCCTCCAGGGCTGAGCCAGATGTTCATTTCCTCTCTCTCTCTCACACTCTCTCTCTCTCTCTCTCTCTCTCACACTCTCTCTCTCTCTTTCTCACCGTTCGCCACCCCTTTTCCCCCGGCTCTCGTTTCTCTTCCTCCCTGTTCTCGGCCCAGATGTCCGTCTCTCCAGTCCTGCTCTCTGTTTCGCAGCTTGTGATTCCTTCCCAACATCTGGCCAACGCCACCCAGGTGTGTGAAGGTGTGTGAGGGTGTGTGAAGGTGTGTGTTGGAGTTCAGACCTTTCTTTATGCATTTACACTTTATTTAGTGACGTCCGCTCTGGCATTGCTCAGAGAAAACAGCAGCTTTAATTCAGACTAATCCAACAGTTTCAAGGTTTTCACAGCAGAAATAAAAAGTCCCATAACCCTGGAAACTTTTCCCAGACCACTTACTCGTCTTCTTTACGCTCTCCATCTTTACATTACAGTCTATTGAAATGTGTCTCGCTTCCCTCCGCCTCATTCATGGCGTTGTTTATCCTTAAGGTTCTGTTTCATCTAGGCTTCACCTTGGCTACGTTATCGGTGACGCACAATTATGCCGATTGCATAACGCAGTCTAGTCCATTGTCCACAAATCGTTTTTTTTACTGTTAACAACAGCAAACATATAATTAGTCTTTAAATACCGGAAAACAGCCGAGCGTCTTAGTTCCATGATTAAATCTGCGGGAATAAAAACGTGTTTTGTATTAATGCCATGAATGCGTGCATCCAGATGGAGTTGTAACCAGTTAATTAATAACTTCTGCAGATCTCTCCGGCCAAATGGTGGAAATCTGGATGCTTTTCTTTAATGTTTTTGTATCTTTATGTGTGTTTATGCATGGAAGGCTCTCTCTTTCATGTGAAGCACAATAATAAAGCTAATTTTATGACCACGACACCCATTTCTTTTTACATTTTAACCCCAAAAAAACCCAAAGCAGCGTATCGCATGGCGCCGTGATCTCCTTCCTGCCCTCCGTTAAGCAGACGGTGTGAAACGTTAACGAAAATACTGTTTGAGATGATTAAAATCACATTTAATAAATTTGCGGCACAATTAAAGCTGCTGGTGGGACCGGCCCCTACGAGCCACGAGGCTCTGCTCCTTCAGGAACGCTTGTTTATTCCTGATTAAAGTCGCCATCCCTACTTCTAGATAAGCTCGTGGATCAGAAAGGCCTTCCATGAATTATTGAATATTATTTCCCCCTGTATGGAAGGAGCTTGTTTGCTTATCCTCCGAAACTCTGTGAACCTTTCACAGGGTTTTGACTCAAGAAGAGATTATTTCTGAAAGGACTAAAAATCCAGTTTGATTTGTTTTTTTGTCGATATCAGGATTTATGTTTCCATCGCGCTCCGAAGGTCGCGGTTTGCCCGCCTTTTTGCTGAGCGGTACCTCGCCGGGGCGGCCATCTTTTACTGGGTGCGAGAGAGAGAGAGAGAGAGGGAGGGAAGGAGGGAGAGAGGGTGGGAGGGAGAGAGAGAGAGAGAGAGAGAGAGGGAGAGAAAAATAGAGGGAGAGAGACAGAGAGGGAGAGAGAGAGGGAGAGAGAGAGATGCTTTAATGCTGAAAAAATGAGAACGAGTCGGTAGTGTGTGTGTGTGTGTGTGTGTGTGTATATGTGTGTGTGTGTGTGTGTGTGTATGTGTGTCTTTGTGTGTGTGTGTGTGTGTGTGTGTATGTGTGTGTGTGTGTGTGTGTGTGTGTGTGTATATATATTTGTGTGTGTGTGTGTGTGTACATATATATCCAGAGAATTGAGTTATGCTGCTAAAGCTGCTCCTGCAATCTGGCCTCCTCATCTTCATCCCTCTCTCCCTCCCTCCCCTTTCTTCCCATCTACTTCTCACTCTTTCAATTTCTCTCCCTCACACACACACACACGTCCAGGGTACGAGACTGTGTGTCTTTGTGTGTGTGTGTGTGTGTGTAGGAGGTGTTCTTGGCAGCCGCTGCTCGTAGAGTATAATAACAAAAACTGTCCGGTTGGCATCCGCTCACATATCCCACTACGCCCTTCGTCCTCCGCCCTGCCCCCCCTCACACACCCCACACACACACACACACACACACACACACACACTCCTCTTCCTCTGCACTCTTGTTTTCTCTCGTGCCATTCCTTTCTCTCTCTGCCATCTTTTTTCTTCTTTTCGCAGCACAGATGAAACTCTCCCTCACACCAACTCCTACGTTCTCTTTACTCTCACACTGTTTTTTTATTTGATTTATTTTTTAATCATTTGCATTTCTAATTCTCTGGAATGCATTTCCAAACGATTCTCCGTGGTGCCGCACTTTAATTTGGTCCAAATCGCATTTGCGACCGCTCCCTCTGCACGTGCACTCTGAGAACAATAACGTGCGCTTTCTTTGGTAACTCCACCCAATCAGCAGCGAATGTCCCCACGAGGTTAGTAAGACGAGTTGGGGAGTGTGTGGACATGGAGGCTGGTGGAGAACGAGGGATGAACTGATAACTCTGGAAAACACAGCTCGACCTTTTCAATGAAGTAGGAGTACATCTCAAAAAGTATAAAGCGGTATAAATATCTGACGGTGTGAAACCATAGTTTCCTTTAGTGGTGTGTGATAGTCGGAAGTATTTGTACAACATGTATTAATGTTAAGATCTCAGGCATGGATGACATTGTTTATTAAATTAAGTTAAATTAAACCAAACAGGATAGATTGCAGCGACAGTCTGATGCTTTAGCATAATGTCATATGTGCATTATTAAGTGGATTTTTACAACCTCTTACAAGATTGTCGTGAAATATATAAATTCAACAACATGTTCATGCATTAAGAGTCAGTAAATGCAAAAACACTTTGATAGTATATCGCTCTTGTAATATGAGACCAGACATCTTAGATTCTGGATATTGTAATTTGTATATATGTTGGTTTGATCATAAATATATATCTGTGTATATATATATATATATATATATATATAGTATATATAGTATATAACTATCACATTTAAAAAGACACAAAGATTTTGTAAGGAAAACAGTGCTGCAGAAAATGCGTTTTTATTTTAACAGCAGCTATTCAGAAATAACTCAAACTAATAGGAATCGCAGTTAAAAAGAATAAGTCTGGGGCTGGATGTGAGTGGTTTTGTTGGGAGCCACGGGGACTCTTCTGTCTGAATGGAGTTGTCAATCTGCCGGCATTTGCCTCTCTGCTGGAGAGCGATCCCACTGAGGAGGTTTGGATAAATCCTGCTCCTGTAACTAGTTGTCCAACAGATCAACAGCAGCCGGAACGTCGGGGGATTTTATTAAAGAGAAAAACACTCAAACGTCTGCAGCATAGCTGCACGAAGGACCGCAATATATAAGAGGAACGTTGGTCTGCATCAAAATACTTGAACTGATACATAATCAATAGATACACGTGTCAAGATTATTAGTAGTAGTATTTTTCACTAAAGTGGAGAGTACGGAAGTGTGAAATTCTTTTTTTCCTTGTTTATGACTGAAAAACAGGTGAAAAAATATTTTTTTTTTTGCTAGTTTCTTAATTTTTAAAGAAATCTGTAAAATAGGTGTGAAAAAAGTTGGATCATAAAAAGAAAGTCTCCTTTTATATAGAAAACAAGTGTTTGTTGTTGCAATACTCACTTCAGCCAGAGGAGGCACTTGTGTTTTCTTTCAGGTGATGAACGGGACTTCACATGCAATTACCTCGTATTTAGAGTGCAAGAAGATAGATATATATCTATATATATATATAATAAGTTTAATAATAATAAGTTTATTTGTTATAGCACCTTTCACAGACAAAGTCACAAAGTGCTTCACATTGGTAAACATTTGAACAAAACATGTTAAGTTATAAAACCAAAAAGACTAAAAACAATCATTACAACAATTTCAGCATGACACCAAAAAATTACATACATCAATCAAAAGCAAATGTAAACAAGTGCGTCTTCAGCTGCTTTTTAAAAGCTTCAAGCGAGACTGCTGAACGCAAGACAATCGGAAGGGCGTTCCACAGGTTTGGAGCCACCGCTTCAAAAGAGCGGTCACCTCTAGTTTTTAAGCGAGTGCGTGGGACAGCCAGTAATCCCTGGTTAGAAGACCTGAGGGGCCTGGTTGTAGTGTACGGATGGAGCAGGTCAGATATATAAGCAGGTGCTTGACCATGCAATGCTTTATAAGTTAGAACCAAAACTTTGAATTTGATCCTGAAATTGATCGGAAGCCAATGTAATGAGTATAAAATCGGAGTGATGTGCGACAACCTGCTAGACCTAGTCAGCAGCCTTGCAGCAGAGTTCTGGACTAGTTGCAGACGGTCCTGGGACGACTTGCTGAGACAGGTGAAAATAGAGTTGCAGTAATCAAGCCGAGATGAAATAAAAGCATGAATGATCATCTCAAGCTCAGTAAGTGAAACTGCTCCTCTAAGTTTGGCAATGTTTCTCAAATGAAAGAAACATGTGCGTGTCAAAGATTTGATATGTTGATCCAAGAGCATGTTATTATCGAATATTACACCAAGGTTTCTCTGTTTGGACTGAACAGCAGAGGACAGGGAGCCCAGCAGCCGACTAATCTTGGAAGCTATAGTATCTGGAGCAACTATAAGGACTTCGGTCTTATTTTCATTGAGCTGTAGGTAATTGTTTGCGAGCCAAACCTTGATCAAATTGAAACATTTAAGCAAATTCAACACTTTGTCAGTGTCTTCTGGGTCAAACGAGACATACAGCTGGATGTCATCTGCATAGAAATGATAAGAAATATCTCCGAGTTGGCTAATTATATTTCCCAGGGGGAGCAGGTACAAAGCAAATAAAAGCGGACCTAACACAGAACCCTGCGGCACCCCACAGGAAAGGGCCGCAGTTTCTGAGGAATAGGGACCAAGAGACACAGAAAAACTTCTATCTGATAGATAGGAGGTGAACCAATCCAGGGCGCTTCCTGCGATACCAACCCAATGCTGAAGTCTTTCAAGCATGATGTTATGATCAACTGTATCGAAAGCAGCACTAAGATCCAGCAGCACCAAAACAGAGCATTGACCCTTATCAGACGACATTAATAAATCGTTGGACACTCTGAGAAGAGCGGTTTCAGTTGAGTGATTTTGACGGAAGCCTGATTGAAATTTGTCTAAAATGTTGTGTGCATTCAGAACCCCAGTGAGCTGCTTAGCAACAACTTTTTCTAAAATTTTCGAGATAAAAGGCATTTTCGAAATGGGCCTATAATTTGCCAAAAGTGATGTATCCAGGTTGGTTTTCTTAAGTAGTGGCTGAATACTTGCATGTTTAAAATATGAGGGGACACAACCAGATAGTAAAGAGCTGTTGAGTATAGCGAGAACCCAAGTACTCACAGACCCAAGAACATTTTTAAATAAGGAAGTAGGTATGATATCTGCTGGGCATGAGGAGGATTTCATACTGCTAACCAGAACAGTGAGTTCTTGTAGTGAGATTGGAGTGAATTGGGTCATGATTGGAGGCTGGATTGATTGAGTCGGTAATGGAGTAGTCATGGGGCTAATGCCGTTTCTGACATCAATGATTTTCTTTACAAAGAACTTGTGGAAGTCACTGCAATCCTTATTTGAAAAAATTGGCACTTCAGGGGGAGCAGGATTGACAATTTTGTTGATGGTTTCAAAAAGGACTTTAGGGTTTTGTTTACCGGTAGAAATGAGATTAGCAAAATAATTTGTTCTTGCTTCCTTAACCATGTTGTTGTATTCTGTTAGTAGTTCCTTGTGATATAGCCGGTGAACATGAAGTTTGGAGAGTTTCCACTGTCGTTCTGCCCTCCGACATGTACGCCTAAAACAGCGTATTGAGTCATTAAGCCATGGGGATGAGTTGACGGGGTAAACACGTCGCATTTGATATGGAGCCACTTTATCCAACACTGAAATACAATTTTTGTTAAATGAATGGACCAGATCGTTAATATCCGCATGAGAGGACAGCACTGCACTTTGGACAAAAGCTACAGAAAAATTCTCAGCTGATGAGTGATTTAACATGCGAGTACATCTTACATGTTTTTTGGGCAATACATCTGGATTAAAAGACAAATTAAACAAAACACAATCGTGGTCAGTAATATGCAGTTCCTCAGAGCAAACAGAGTCAATATTAAGACCAAGAGTAAAAACAAGGTCCAAAGTGTGACCATCAATGTGTGTTGGACCAGAAACATGTTGAATAAAATTAAAAGCCTCAGTGATATTAAGAAAACCAGCAGCTAAAGTGCAAGACAAGCTGTCAACATGAATATTAAAATCCCCAACCATAATAACTCTGTCCAATTTAATGATGGTTGATAAAAAATCACTAAATTCAGTTAAAAAAGAACTGTTAGAGCCAGGCGGTCGATAGATTAAAATACAATAAAATGGATTAGAATTACCAACTTTAGTAACCTGCAGTTCAAATGAGGAAAAAACACCAATGGGTACTGTCCGACTTTGAAAGCAGCCTTTATACACCACCGCGAGACCTCCACCACGGCCCGAGGTCCTGGGAGTACTGATAAAACAACAGTCAGGTGGACAAAGTTCAATCAGAGGGCCGTATTCCGAGTCTTTCTGCCAAGTCTCCGTTAGGAACAAAAAGTCAAGGCACTTATTAATAAGGATATCATTCAGAATAAAAGTTTTATTTGCAATGGATCGGGCATTTATCAGCGCCATCTTGAGAGGCGCTGACCCACTGGTAGGTACAGCAGGGGCCCGGGGCAGGGGACGTAAACACCTTGGAAGTGATCCACCAGAGCGTTTCTTCAGGGTGGACGGCCTAATTGTTAAAATGGTCTGTATGGGATGATATAGTGGAGGTTGTGTAGATAGATAGATATATATACGTATATATATAGATATATATACGGCAAATCTTCCTTGTCTTATCTAATTCTTAGATATATCTATATACATATAGATTATATATACATTTCAACTTGTTCTTTTCATAAACACAGGACAGAAATTAAATTAAGATCAAACTTTTTCAGTATTTTTAAAAGATTCCATCTGCACTACAAAAACATGTTCTTTAAAGTCGCCACATTTAATCTGTCAGAGGGCGGCGCCAGGTTTGGTGATTCAATGGAGTTGACGTGCGTTAAAAATCAAGATAATTAACTTGATAGACGCACTTGACGGCAGATAGGACCTCCTTTACATGATGAAGAGATTGATTACCACGACGCTGTTCATCAGGAAGTCAGATATGATTTGTATTTTTCTGAATCAACCACCGTTCATCTCTGACCCCCTTTTTATATCACTCTGATCTGGAATCTTTTATAACTTGTGTAATTTACCAGATTTATATTCTTTTCAGTTTTAACGACATTCAAGTCTAGTTATGTCAAGGATTCGTCTCATTTATGCTCTCGGTTCTCTCTATTTTATGATTTTGTCAGGTTTTTATATCGCAGTGAACTATATGCTGGTTGGGAGTATAATTTAATAATTTGATGTATATTTATACAGTCCAATGAAAATGTCTTTTTGTGTCAGACTTGATATTTTTGCAATGTTTTAGGGATTGAGAGAGGTTGATAATATTAGGCCCTCAGAAATATTACACACTCATTTAATCACATATTTAAAAAACGTCTACTCTCACCAAGGAAAGTATGTTTTTGGTCCCATTTGTTGATTGTTTTGACGATAATAGACGACAAATCTTCCTTGTCTTATCTAATTCTTATATGAGTGTATTACTAAACATATTTTCCACCATTTAAACTCTTCACTAAAGTATTTGAAGCATGTGGTTGTGCAAACATTCATAAGAACCCGCAAACTGCTCCATTATCCAAACCACTTATTGTATTCAGGTTCGGGGGCACTGGAGCCGATCCCAGCTGACACAAGGCAGAGTTCACCAGGTGTCCAGTCTGTCTCAGGCCTCATATGGAGACAGACAACCATTCACACCAACGGGCGATTTAGAGTCCAGTTAACCTGAGCTGCAAGTCTTTGGACTGTGGGGGGAACCGGAGCACCCGGAGGAAACCCACGCTGACACAAGGAGATCATGCAAACTGCAGAGGGACCCCGAACCAGACCGGGATCCATGCAGTCTTAGGACTGTGGGGGGAACCGGAGCACCCGGAGGAAACCCACGCTGGCACAGGGAGATCATGCAAACTGCACACAGAGGGACCCCGAACCAGACCGGGATCCAAACCTTGGCCCCTCTTGCTGTGAGGAGACAGTGCTAGCAACTACACCACCGTGCAGCCCCCACCCACAAACTCAGTTATATCAAATATTTCGTGCAATTTATGCAGATGAAGATTTGCCCTTGGTGTAAAAACAGCTTTTTTTCCGGCAGGTTCTGAATCCAGAAACTCCTCACTGGGGTCCACTGTTAGCCGAGTGGGTAGCATCCATACCGTACACCTGCAACGGGTCAAATACATCTTTTTATATTTTACCCATCTCTCTCTCTGTCCTATCAGTATGAATTACTCGACAAACACAACATTCTTTTATTTTTGCTAGTATAATAACCAATTCAGGGGACGGTTCCACCTCCTGAACGCTTTCACTCAAAAGCATCGCTGTCCACATGAAAGGTGTGCACGTGTGCACGTGCAACGGAGAGACAAAGACGACCAAAAACATAACATTTTGTGTAATGTGCATCTCTTGTGGAAAGGTCATTGTTTTGTCATTTTCCATATGCAGGCAAAACAGTCGCTGCAGTTTCTTTGTAATTCGAGAGGCCGCGTGGCTGCTCTGAGGCCGGTGCCTCTATTCCCCAAACAGATGTGAGCCCTTTCACCTCAATCAGTAATTTCCTGTAATAGCCGCGGCTTTAAACAGCCGCTCCAGCGAGCCCGCACTCTGAGACTTTTCTTTTTTAAACATTCATTAAAAAACGGTCTGATTGTTTGAGGAAATGTTTTGGTTTATGTTGAAGAAAAAGAAGAAGAAAAAAAATGAGATAATGGATTTGTGGTTAATGGCTTTTTTCTTTCTTTCATCATTGTTGCTTTACTTGTCTGTTACCAGTAGAGTGGCATAATTTTATGATTTTTTTCTTACCCCCCCTGCACACACACACACACACAGTCAGAAGAACAGAGTGATAATAGAATCATTGATGAATGAGCTGAATGCAGTTAGGGAAGCATGAAAGAGGGAGAAGGGGCGTGTTGAGATTAACGTAGCACAAAGCAAATTGGGTTTGCCATTATTACACAATTCAGACCGCAGAAAGCCCCTAACCATGAGAGACAAATGAGGCCTGAGATTCATAAAAGCTCCATTAACGAGAGCAAAGGCAGTGAGGGCAGAGCATCAATGGGTCCGTTTAATACCAAACATTTATAGATCAGTGTCTGAGGCCCGTGGCGTGTAAAGACCGGACTGCTGGGCTTTGCAGAGAACGTCCAGACCGCTAAACGCAAGGATCAGAAATAGATTCCTCGAAAGAGCCTCCACCGCCTGACGCTGATCCTTCAAGATGGCGGGAACCAGCTTCCTCCCTCCTCGTCTTCTTGATAATTAAGCGAAATCCAGAGCGTCCTCTCGCGGCCGGCTCGACTTCCGTCATCCGCGCACATCTTCCCACAGTTCCTTGCTGCCGGCCCAGATCGTTGGCATTAGCAGGTGCGTCTGGAGATCAATGGAGTTGTCAGCGACTCCATAAAAGCCATCACCATAACCATAACGCAGCCGCTATCATACGCCGCTTAACTGACTGAGAACACATCATCGCCCATTTCGGGCTAATGTGCTAATACGTCTCCGCGCTAATGTCAACGCGGCGGCTGAGGCCCGCCAGCGCAAACCGGATTATCCAGCCGTCTGACTGTCTCTCCAATAGCCGGAGTCGGGGAAATGGAGTGTCTCGTTATCGGCGTCTGCAGACGGCAGCTCTCTCTCTCTCTCTCTCTCTCTCTCTCTCTCTCTCTCTCTCTCTCTCTCTCTCTCTCTCTCTCTCTCGACGCCATCAGAGCCTGTGCATATTTGCGTGGCAGGCGAGAGCGCGGGCTAAGGGCGGCGGCGGCGCAAACACTCATCACGAGCAGCGTCGACGCGAGGGCATCCGTCAGCCCGCAGAGATACAGATGGTGGGTCAAGTTTCAGATGGAGTGAGGAGAGGGGGAGCGATGAGCCGGTCGGGGGACAGAGGGGATTCTGGGATTGTTTATTGCCGAGCGGTAATTGGATAAACCTGCCGTCTAACCTCTTTAGGCCTGTCACATTGCTTCATCCTCACGAGGCCAATCTCAGATGCCCTGATTGAGTTTATGCTCAATTGAAACTTATCAGCTTTTTTTTCTCCTCGCTCTCGTTATGAGACTTCAACAACAACAACAAGGTGTTTGCATCGACTCTTTTGTTCCTACGAAGTTGGATTCTGTTGCAGGAAGTGAAGCGTTTTCATTTGGTTTATGTCACCGAGGCTGTTAATATTCATATGCAGTAGCAGAAAAGAAATATGAGATAGAAAGTTGAAATTATGAGATAGAAAGTCATAAATATGAGATAGAAAGTTATAATTATGAGATAGAAAGTTGAAATTATGAGATAGAAAGTCATAAATATGAGACTGAAAGTCATAATTATGAGATACAAAATCATAATTATGAGATAGAAAGTTATGATTATGAGATAGAAAGTTGAAATTATGAGATAGAAAGTTGAAATTAAAAGAAAAAGAATAGAGCATTTTGACTTTCTATCTCCTAATTATGACTTTCTAGCTCATCATTTTGACGTTCTATCTCATAATTCTGACTTTCTTTCTGTTTTTAGACTTTTAATCTCATTTCTTCCTTTTAATGCTGGATATGGGATTCCATAACGTGCTGTATTTAATTTCTATCTGTAAAAGTAAGTACTCTCTTATGTCAGCTGAGCTGTACTTCACATTCCCTCTTCAATCCGACATGAAATTGCCCTCAGGACCGTCTGCTCCGCCGTCGCCCGCCGCCAACGAGCCGCCAACGAGCCGCCGGCGCCGAATGTGAAATCTACAGTAAATGCCGTGAGCGAACATATGCTCGGGCCCGTCTTGATGAAGAGTGGTATTTATTAAAGAAACGCTTCCTCTTCCTCCCTCGCGCTACACGATCGCTCCAGTGAAGTTGCTTAATTGCGGTAAGTAAGAAGACGTCGCTGATGTCACGCACTAACTCCAAATACAATAAGCTAACGCGCCAGTTGTTATTCCTGGAGACGCTTGAGTAAGATGTGCCCTAAGCAACAGACATCGGAGATGGAATCATTTGTTCTGCTAAACGGTTTTAATTCCGCTATTTGTCTTGATTTGATACATTTGTTGCAACAGGTGGGCTCGTGCAGGTGTTGCTCAGGCAACCTGCTATAAATTCCCTTGAATGTCATTATGGAGGCAATTGTTTCTCCTAACTTCTATCATCACAATCAATCTCAAAATAACAATAATTTAAAAGAAACTGCAGCTGTCTTTGCTGAAACAAAGTTGTGACGATGAAACCCGAGAAGACAAACCATGACCTCAATCATAAGAGTCCAGAGAAGGTTAACGCCTCCTTTCTGTCTAGAACATCACGTTCTCACATCCAGACTCGACGCTGTGGAGTCTTTTCAAAATAAACTTCAAACTCCTGATTTTTTTAAGGCAACAAAAGTATATTTGTTGTATGAAATAAGTTTGCTTTTGACACAAGTAAAGTAAAATAATTCACATTTGATCTGATTCCATACCGGACGCGAACACCTTCAGTCTCTTGGGTCCGAGTCCCCCGACCTCTGACCTTCAGTTGCTGTGGACCTCTCACCGTCCAATAAGGACACACGTGGCTTAAGGGGAATCAGTCCGCCGGTACCAGACGCCGAGGGCCCCGGATCTCCTTTAACTGTCCTGTCAGATCCAGTTAAAACAACCAAAGACCTTTGTAGACCTTTGAAGACCTGTGTAGACCTTCGTAGACCTTTGAAGACCTTTGTAGACCTATGTAGACCTTTGTAGACCTTTGTAGATCTTTGAAGACCTTTGTAGACCTATGTAGACCTTTGTAGACCTTTGTAGATCTTTGAAGACCTTTGTAGACCTTTGTAGACCTTTGAAGACCTTTGTAGACCTTTGAAGACCTTTGTAGACCTTTGTAGATCTTTGAAGACCTTTGTATACCTTTGTAGACCTGTGTAGACCTTTGAAGATCTTTGTTGACCTTTGAAGACCTTTGAAGACCTTTGTAGACATGTGAAGACCTTTGTAGACCTTTGAAGACCTTTGTAGACCTTTGTAGATTTCCCTTGACATTGTTACAATGCTGTACCAATTCATAATTTTGCTCTATTCTGTTTCTTTTATTATTTTATCTCCCTGGTTTAGATACTTTTGGATATTATTGGAGCAAAGAAAGAAACCCCCAAAACCGGTTCAAGAGATTTGGGGAATCCAATAACCGTCACAAACAATGACAGTATTAATACATGTAGCTAACTCATAGTTTTGCCTATTACCTGCAATATATCTTACATAAGTTATATTCCTTAAGAATTTGGACACGGGTCCATTTCAGAGCTGACACGTATCACCAGTTGGTCTGAAGAACATCGTGGACCCGACTCCTGGTCTCCTGGTCTGGTCCCGAGGTTTTTAACAGGTCTTCTGAAGCTCACATGCTCACAAACCTTACCTACAAGCAGCTTTTCCCTCTCGACTCGCTCTGGCACACACACACACACACACACACACACACACACACACACACACACAGTGCACTCGGTTCCTTTCAGGTCCGTCCATTCACCGCTCCTCTCACTGATTCGCGCCCCTCTGCCATGCTCCCCTTCATGAGTAACTTTCCAGAACCAAGGCGCTCTTTACGTTTGAAAGAGCGATTTCTTCTGTTGGATTAATTTATCAAAGTCGCCTCCGGAGCTCGCTGACCACCGCGGCAGCCGAGAGGTAGCAGACACGCTTGAAAGCCGGCATCACTAACTTTGCTGCCTCTGCTGTGGACGTTTCACTCACAGCCACGAGTCTGACTGCGATCCACAGAGTGTAATAAAGTTTTAACCACTCGACCTGGTAATTCATGTTTTTTTTTTTCCGCTAACTTTGATTTCATTTTTCCTCATCACTCCAATCGTGCTCTCAGAGGGTTTACCGTTCAGGTCGAGGTTCCTTATGATCCAACGACTGGATTTGCAGTAAACCTTTTGATTTCACGATATGTTCAGTTACGAGAGGGGATTTTAATGAAATCCTTGCGTTTGATTGGACCGCTATAAAGTGGGCGGGTTTAAAGGTCAGAGGCTTGATTCTCAACGTCTCCGTGATTTTTTCTTCTGACATATTTGGAACAAATCAACAGACAAATGAAGAGTTGACATTAAAATGCATTTCCTTTCATTCTCCGGGACTTTAATCACTCGCTGTCTGATTCGTTGCTCTTGCGGTTGACCTCTTATTAGTTTATTATTATTCTCATATTAGTTTTCCTGCGGTTCTTTGAGTTATTGCAACGCCACGAGATGCAAACGTCGGTTCTGTGGTTCAGCCTCCGTTTACCGCGTGGTGCCAACCTTTCCGTGAGTAATCACCGACTAACAGATGTCATCTGTCTCGTACCCATAAACCCTGGTGTTTTGCAATCATTGCCTGTAATTTGCTTCAAATATGCTTTCACTATTAATGATCCAGACAACAGTTTTATTGGTGGGGCCATGTGTGAAGTGTGTATTATTATTATTACTGGATTAAATCAAAATCTTTAGAGTGAAACACTCCAGTGCATCTTTCTGCACCTCTTGTTTGCTTGCATTCACGGTTGGAGAAAATATTATTAAATCATGTTCAGAAATTGCACTTCTGCAACACCTATCGTCTATATTTCAGTTTATTTCTTGTTTTTTTTATTACTGAAACATCGTTTCATAGCTTCCGTCCCTCATGCATGACGTGTTGAGCTCATGCATCGACTGCAAATTCTTCTCAGGGCTTTTATTGTGAAAGGTAAGAGCAGAAGGAGGGGCTCGAGCTACAGAGCTGCGAATAAACTTTCCACTGTATTCACAAAATGTCTTATAATCATTTATTTTTCTTTTAAAGATGTTATTACTTCATAACTGATTGTTTGCGTTCAGAATGAAACCAAAATGTTTTTTTAACTCGCTCAGCTGGATGAAGCGGGTCTTAACTGTGAAATATAAACCCTCGTTGATGTAAGTTAATTTACGATGTAACATCTGCCGTCACTTCTCGACTGAGAACTACCCACGCACTTTAATTCAGTCAGTATTCTATTTTCCAATTTCCCCCAAACCCCCCTCCCTGGTGCTGAGATGGCCGTGTTAACTTGTTTGCTTCCGTCTCCTGCAGATTAACTTGTAATTGTTTTTTTTGTGTTGTTTGTTCTTCAAGAGGCCAGTCGGGTTGAGCTTGAATTAAAAAGACCCAGACTTGGCTCTTCTTTTCCTGGTGACCTGAAATGATTCAGACTACCCCAAAACCTCTCTCTCTCTCTCCCTCCTCTCTCTCTCTCTCTCTCTCTCTCTCTCTCTCTCTCTCTCTCTCTCTCTCTCTCTCTCTCTCTCTCTCGCCCTCTGATTGAGTGTTGGCTGAGGTCGCATCCCCCGTTCGATACCCAGGGTTTTGATGAGGCCCCCAGATGACCGCTCAACCCCTATATTACCTCGGCCACTCGCCAGATTTCAAATCAAATTAGCCGAACAGCTAAATGAAAGCCTGCTACAGCTCCCACACATACACACACACACACACACACACACACACACACACACACATAAATACAGAGCACAGAATGTGCGATTATGCATTCAGAAGCTCATGTATTTAAGTGTCTCGCCGTCTCGAGTAGTACAAAGGACCAGTATATGTTGTACAAGATAAACATATTATGAAGAACATGGATATTACTCTTTGTGTTATTATCATAAACAAGCTATCTAATAGCTCTCGCCGTCGCCGAATGCCCATCAATTCACCGACACCCGGCGAAAAAATGTGTGCGTCGTTCCTCTCAATTAACTTAAAGTCATAATTGGAAAAAAAAAAAAAAAAGGCTAAGTAGCTGTCGTGTGTCTGCGGCGTGGGCTGGGAGGCAGAGGTCTGAAGACGCTGGGATTTAAAGCACGACTGTCAGAAGCAATGAATCACATTACTTAAGTCGGTCATTAAAGACGCGCTATTCCCGTTACACAAAGTACTCACATCAGCGGCTCCCCGTGACACCGAGGTGAGCTTTTAAAGCTCTCACCTGTGACATTTATATTTTGGAGGGGGGGGGGTTCTCTCTTATTGCTGTGTTTTCACTTGTCAATCACACGACGTATTTTGTCCTTGGATTCTCTGCACGGAACAAAAAAAAAGTGAAGTGTGAGAAAGCATCAATGTGAAGCGTGAGAGTTTCTCACGATCAATTTCTGGGGAAAAAAAAGGTGTTTTTCAAACAGCGACAGCAGCCTGAAAGCTCTCATCATTTACAGGACGCATACATTGGATGGAATTGACCCTTCGGTAAGCACCGCCCTCCTTTTTACTGTTGCTAAGCCTGTCAAGCTACATCAGTGACAGATATTCCAAAAAGAAATAGTGAATTTCTGGAATAATAGTTCTGAAATATCAGAGAGAAAAGAACAAGATATCTTGCGCTTTTTTTTTGGATGAGGGAATTTTTTCTTTAATTGTATTTCATCTATTTGTGTATTTTTTCTTTCTTGACTTATGTTTTTTTTGTAATTTACTATGTTCTATATGCCCTGCACGTTCTCTTGCATTGTTAAAATATTTTGAAAAATAAAATATTCCCCAAAAAATAAGCTAAGTTGACATTCATTGACCCCATGATCTAATATGAAATCAAATTATTCTGCTTTCAGTTGAAAGTGAAAGATGCAATGAATGAGCAACACTGGTCCCGTAAAAGTCTAATCACGTTACAATCATTAAAAAAGCAGAAGCAGCGTGTGACGTGCTAGAGTGACGTGCTAACGTACTCTGCTAACGTATTCTGCTAACGTACCCTGCTAACATATCCTGCTAACATATCCTGCTAACGTATTCTGCTAACGTACTTTGCTAACATATTCTGCTAATGCACTCTGCTAACGTACTCTCCTAACGCACTCTGCTAACGCATTCTGCTAACGTATTCTGCTAACGTACTTTGCTAACATATTCTGCTAACGTACTCTGCTAACATAATCTGCTAACGTACTCTGCTAACGTTAGCTCCACAAGACTTTGCTGAGCACCATTCACCTCTCCCTGCATTGCGTAGGAGGTCAAAACCGCAGCGAGACATTCCTTTAAGGCTTCACTAGCCAACTTTGAAAGAAGGGATAACTTGAACATCCATGCATCTCGCTCCAGCCGGTGACTGATCAGTGAACTCAGCAGGGGCCAATATTTTTCTCGCCCCTGACAAGCAAACGAAAAGCTCCCCTCGCTGTCACATTGCGGACGCCTCTGCAGACGGCAGTGATCTCGGCGTTGTGGCCAGTTGTTCATTCGGTGGCTCGAGGTGACTAATAAGGTGGAAACAGACTGACGCAAGGAGTCCAAATATCTCAGCCCCATGCTGCTTTATTCGCATGCCCCGGCCGCCATGTGTGCCTGCACCCACTCTCCGCTGTAATGAGGGTCCCCGGAGTGCTGGGGAAAGAAAACATAGATCTCCCCGCTTCCTCGAACCCCCCCCCCCCCCGTGTTGTGTGTTCATGTGGCGTGTACTCATTTGCCCGTTGAAGTAGCTTCCTGCCGGATTTATGTGGAGTTTAATGGAAATGCTTTTTACAATACAGCCGGACATACAGCCGCACAAGGAAAGGACAGTATATTCCAGAAAGTGGATATCAAGGAAATTATTTGAAATGTTAGACCACGGCTAGGCTACGTGGATACGGTTAGGCTACAATGTATAAGACTAGGCTACAATGCCTACGGCTAGGCTACAATGTATACAACTAGGCTACAATGTATACGGCTAGGTTACAATATATATGTTTAGGCTACAATATATATGGCTAGGCTACAATGTATAAGACTAGGCTACAATTATACGGCTAGGCTACAATTATATGGCTAGGCTACATGTGTACGGCTAGGCTAAATTGTATAAGACTAGGCTACAATTATATGGCTAGGCTACATGTGTACGGCTAGGCTAAATTGTATAAGACTAGGCTACAATTATATGGCTAGGCTACAACTTATAAGACTAGGCTACAATATATAAGACTAGGCTACAATATATATGGCTATACGGCTAGGCTACAACGTATAAGACTAGGCTACAATATATATGGCTATACGGCTAGGCTACAACGTATAAGACTAGGCTACAATATATATTGCTATACGGCTAGGCTACAACGTATAAGACTAGGCTACAATATATATGGCTATATGGCTAGGCTACAACTTATAAGACTAGGCTACAATATATAAGACTAGGCTACAATATATATGGCTATACGGCTAGGCTACAACGTATAAGACTAGGCTACAATATATATGGCTATATGGCTAGGCTACAACGTATAAGACTAGGCTACAATATATAAGACTAGGCTACAATATATATGGCTATATGGCTAGGCTGCAACGTATAAGACTAGGCTACAATATATTTATATAGGTGACCTTTTTGTGTTTACATGTGTATTTGTTTACATCAGAATGTCACCAACATTTTAGCCACCATGATGCTGGAATAAACAACATAGTTTTCCTTACCATCATTGACTCGCACATTGTATATTGTTGTTAATTAACAATGCCAGAGTCCATTTTATTTACTGTTTTGTTTGCATGGTTTTATTTTTGTTGGTTTTATTTTCATTTTTTTGTTTAGTTTATAATTTTCTATTCTTTTGCCACATTCCATTGTCTGAATATTCTTCAATATTTAAAGTTCATCCCCTTGGGAAAGGGGTGGACTTGCATTACCTTCGTATTTGTATTGCATTAGTGGTATAAAATTGTCCATAAAGGAGTCTGGGACAGTGCATAATTCAACAAAATCATAAACATGTCATTGTGTCAGGCCTAACCACTGCCCAAGAAACCAATTAGTTGTTGCTGTGGCTCTGGATTAAATGCAGCCACCATTTGAACTGAAACCTTGAAGTGAAGAAGCACGTTTTGTGCCATTTGATACATCTGTTAGTGACTCGATGGTGTCATTATGTGAATGTATGAGTATTGTCCATGCTGGTGAACACACGCGCTGTATACAGTAATTATATCGTTGTTTGTTTCGGTTTTCGGCCCCTTTGTTGCATTCGTACTCTTGTCTCCTCACATCAGCTCTGAGCGATCCTGATCGTTTTGATGGCATTTCGCCCGAAGGAACACGATCCGTGTAAATGTCATGGAAATGTGGCTGTAAAAAAAAAGCCATCGCTGCCATCACGGTGGTGATGCGGATAGAAATCCAGACGTAAACATCTCTTAACACCTCTGTATCTTGTATTTTAAGAGAAAACAAACCGATATCAAGGGTCGCGCAGCACTCTGATGCATCTCAGTGTTCTGCTTTAATTGTACCTCAAACGGGGGATTTCACCATAAAACGTGATTTTTCCCAATGGACTGATCTTTTGTGCCTTTCTAAATGTCATCAGGGGGCCCACCACAGCTAAAACCCACACAAAAGACTCGCCGAGGCCCATTACATTACACAGAGATATACTGTGTGGGTATGTCAAGGACTCTTGCATAGTAATTACTGTTAAAAAAAATAATTGATTGCATTAACCTGCCCTTTCACCATTTTACAAGTCTGATCCATATTCCTAAGTGGCCGTATAGTGTGGGGCTTTAACCTGAGAGGAAACGGCGTAATGATTTTGTCGGGCCGGTATTGAACCGCTCCGTGGTGTTGACGCTACTCACTGTGCTGCTTTTCAAGCATCCACACCACACACCGAAATGTCAGTGTGTTGTTCTCCATTGAGAGGAACTATGACACACACACACACACACACACACACATTTCTGCACAAAGTACTGTTTTCGCTTCTCTGTTCTGTTGCCACTTGGTTGGGTATGAAAAGGCTTTCAAGAGGTTTTTTTAAGTAAAGCTGTCAACAGCTGGTGCCAAGTGCCAATAATCAATTGACTGGTTCTATTCAACCGTTTGGCATTTTTCCAGTTGACACTGTTTTCTTTGATGTGTGATGCCGTGCCGCCGTGCCGGTACCCAACTTTACCCTTATGTCTATCAAATATTACCAACAATGTACATTTATATATGATTTCAACTATATTTATTGTCAATTTCTTTCTAAAGTAGGATACCATTTAACATACTGATACATTGGACTTTCATGGAGGGAAACAATTGCTATCTTTACCATAAATATAATTATTCTAACCACAATGAACCCTACGCCTATATTTCAAGTAAAATCTGTTTTTCACATTCAAGGAATTCGTCATGGAGGGAGATGCATAACATTTAACAATAAACAAAGTGCAATAAATGGGTGAATGAATGAATACAATACATAAAAAGTACAAACATAACTTTGAGCAGCCCATTGTTACCTGGCTTTTCTTATGTTATATATAATTATTATTATAACGATGGAGTGAAGCTATCTGCGACTGTGAGGACTTCATTACATTGTTTCATCACGTTAAAAAGTGACTTTTGAATTTAATAAATTATCACTATTACCAACCAAATCCCTGGTCTCGCTCTCATTCTCTCATTCTCTTATTCTCTCTCTTTCCTCTCTTCCCTCCTTTGAAGGCAACGCTGTGGGAGAAATATATCCATGCAGAGAAAATACATTCCCCCTGGACGGCGCCGCGTCTCATCCTTTCTCTCTGGAAAGATTACAAAGCGAGGCCGGAGAACGACACAATCTGCCTCCCCATCCCTGTGTATCAGCGAGAGGCCGCGACACGACTCCCAAACCGCTGCATCCATAACGCCGGGAGCTGCACCTGTCTGCCACCTCGTGTATAATTCATTATTATGTACTTATGGATTCCTGCACGCCTCACGAAGTGCAACTCTGATTCATGGCGAGGGGGGGATGGCGACGCTCTAAACCGCGCGGCTTTTATCACGGAGAGCGGCTGAAGATATATGTGCTTTGTTCTGCTCGGGCTTCACTGCCGCCGCTAAATCATTTGACAGCAACGCGGCTGAAACAGAGACAATTATCGACGCGGCGTCCCGCTGTTTAATAGCGTGGCGCCGGCACACGTGGCTCAATGAGTCGCGAAGGAGCCTCGCCATTTTATTCCTTTTTTGCTTTTGCACGTTTTCTATCCCACCGAATCTCCTCTCCACGCGTGTGTCTGTAATCTCGTCTGATTCTCTTTTTTTCTCTTTTCTACTTGTCTCGCCTTCATCCACCCTTACATAGTTTATGGAGAACCTTTTGCTTGCACTTTACAAGAAGTACACACTATTCAGCATTAGTAAAGCATGAATTAACACTGAATTCATCATTTATAAAGCATTATTCCAACATGAACACTCATTAGTAACTCATTGGCTTAATAAGCTTGGATTCCCCATTTGTAAAAGAAGTTTTAAGGACTTACAGATGAATAATAAGACCATTTTTAAAGTGTTAGTAAATGATACAAAAAAAAGCTGCGATTCATGATTAATTCCGGTGGTTCCTTGTATTTATTCGGTTCTCTTCCCCCTGCCAGTCACTGCTACATAGTGCAGTTGTATTTAAGCCATTAGTCTTAAAATGTGTTTGTGTCAGTGCATGGCCTGTTGTTGTCGTTCTCTGCCTCCTCTGCTTTTTTTTTCTTCTTCCGAAGGCTGATGTGTCTTTCATTACCGGGCGTCTGACAGCGCCGAGCCGAGCGGACGTCTGTTTGTCACCCTCTAATGGGGCTCGGCAGCCTACAAGGTGTCGCCCGACACCTCGGAGAGAGTGGCCTCCTGCCTCCGCCTGCCTGGGCGCAGGAAGAGACCGCCGCTCAGCCCGCCGTTCAATTTCACTTCACGTCGCCGAGGATTCGATCGGTCACCTGTGGACAAATTCCCACGTCCGGTTGACTTGATGAGAATTGGCCAAAACGTTGCCGGGGATCGCACGCGCGGCGCCGGCTTTGATCCCGCTGCAGCTTTCAATTGCAACATACAGTTGAGGAGCCGGGCTATCTAATCCGTTCTGAGTAAATCCTGCTGTTTGTTTTTTTGGGGTGTCGGCCTATCGACCTGCTCTCTGCTGCTTCCTGAGCGGATGTTTTCATTTGATGGATTCCCATTCGGAGGCCATGAGCCGCCATTTGATGAGACTTCTTTGGTTTGAATGTTGCTGTTGCATTGTGGGGCATTATCTATCCTTACACACCTACCGGAGAAGGAACCTCATGGACGACCCAGTGGAGTCATCCGGGTTTAAGTCCATTTGTGTCTCGTGTTTTCCGCTGGATTGGTCGGTGAGCTCCTCATGAATATCTCTCACATCCTCGTCTCCTCGGGTGTTTTCCCAATTGCCGTGTTTACTCTACCGTCACGTCATTGTGAGGTGTGTGTGCAGGTAGACCCACACACACACACACACACACACACACACAGCACGGGGTCTCTCCCATAAACAGTCCGGCTCTTAACGGAGCTAACGGATGTTAGCGGCGGTCGTATTATGATGCGTTCAAGCTCCATTCAGTACAAATGAGCATTGGGGCCGAAGGTACATTTCCACTTATGATGTCGTGCAAACCAACCAGATTCAAATTCAACCAAAAGCCTGCTGGAACCTGGTTGGTCGATACTACAAATGGAAACCAAAACACAGATCTTGGGTCTGAACATTTTGGATTCTCTCAAATTGTCAATTGAAATTCCATATATTTGGATAAATAAACTGTATTTGTCTTTGCAGACACAACATAAGACCCTTAGCCGCCCATGGGCCAGACTTTGAGATCCACTGCTCTGCAAGACGTTGCTCAGGGCGTCAAAACCATTGCAGGTCAAGCAAAGAAAATTAATCATATGGAATAACGCTGATGGAGAAGGACATTTAGGACAAAGGCAAGAAAGATGAGATAAAAACTGATTAGAGGGCCATCAGGAGATGGAAATGGAAGAAGAAAAAAGAATAGATCCAAATCCTCGCTTTTCTTCTCCCGACCGTCGGAGCATCACAATGAGTGACCTGTAGCCTCCATTAACACCCATTCAGACCAGAGCCCGCATCGTTTTTTTTTTTTTATCAATCCCCTTCCTCACTTTGATCCCACAGAGGAGGGAAGAGATGGAGAGAAGTGTGTGGGGGGAGGAGGGGAGAGGGGGGGACACTGAGGGTGTAAACATGATGTGGGAGTCAGGAAACTTTATTCTGCACAGAGATGAAAGGTTAAAAAGCCCGACAGATCTTTCCATTTTTAAATGCACCTCTGCGCCCGTTTGCTCTCAGCGTGATGCGAGTGTGTGTGTGTGTGTGTGTGTGTGTGTGTGTGTGTGTGTGCATGTGTGTGCATGTGTGTGTGTGCAGCTTGTGTTAGAATGGGGGGGAAAACGGCGGCTAATAACAAGATGTTCCTTTGAAAATCGCGGATCATTCATCGCGGCGTGTTCTTTCAGGCGAGTAGCACGGGGCGAAATGTCAAACATTAGAAATGTAGCGCCTCGTCATGACGACTCTCGACGGAGAGAACAACACCGGAGAGAAAGTAGGAAGAGTGATAGCTGCAGCGGGATGGAAATAGAAAAGGATGGATAGGCAGAGAGGGAGGATGAAACACTTTCTTCCCTGTGAGTCAGTCCCTCCTTCCAGAGCTGCTGAATCTCTTTCTCTCTCTTTTTTTCTTCTTTCTTCTTCTCCTTTCACATCTCATTGTCTCTTCCTCCAAATCTTTTTTTCCTGTCTTCGCTAACGCCGTGGAGAGAAAACCTCCCGGTGCCTCACCCGGCTGTTTAACAATCCACACATCATTAGCGGCTTTCTTTCTTTCTTTCTTTCTTTCCTTCTTTCTTTCTTCTTCTTCTCCTGATTTGTGTCTCTGATCGGCTGCTGATAATGTTCGGTTTATTATGAACGAATGTGATTTCCGTGACATGCTCAGCTTTAATGCATCTCCTCGAGCTGAGAGACATATTGTGGTGATGTTATCCAGAGAAGCAGTAAATAATGAAACAACTCTCAGGACGCGTCGTTCGTTGTGTTTTTACCGGAATATCGGGAACGTTTCTCCTCCACAGCTGGAAGCCGTTATTCCATATGATCAAATAAGCTGGATGTCACACCTCCAAAAAACATATTACCTATTAATCACTCACCCAATGTTGTGTTGGTCAATGTACTTCAGAAAATGATTATTTCCAGTCAGTTTATTAATTTGCATATTGTCAATTTTATATTCATGAGATTTCGCCGAGGTGAGAATATGGTTATTTTAACAAAAAGAGGTGAGAGGCTGATCTCCGGATACCAGCGCATGCTTGTACTCAAAAGAGACTAAACAATGAACACTAAAGAGCATTGGGGCATGGGGGGCATGGGGGGTGGAGGGGGTCTAGAATGGGGTCCTTGTTCAGCCTAGGCCCCTAAAAATGACGCCCCCATACAATGAAACTCCGATGTCACGGAAAGCGTGATTTTCAAACATCACTAGTGACCGGAGGAGGTCGGTTTGGATCGGTGAGTCACACACACACAGGACTTTCACCCAGGAGGCCGACGTCCGTGTTACAGAACAGACACGCCCCTTTTCAGCCAAACCAAAATGACTAATTTCATTAAAGCTACTTAAGTACTTTGGTTGTGGTTTTGCATGCTACTCCCTCCTTTATTAAAGACCCCATCATAGTTTTTGCAAAATATTAATTTGACATTTTGTTTTACCAAATTTGCAGAAATGCACTAAAATCTTGTTTTCTTTCTCCATTGGAAACCAGATAGTGTATTTATCATTCATATATGCTGATATTATTATTGGCTTTGGCGCTCCATGCTAACACTGGGTTAAATGGCTGTGAGCTGCCGGCATCCAAACTAAGTAGGAGTGTGTGTCATTAAATGGACTTTAAATTGACATTTTAATAGTAAAGTACTAAGCTAATGTGGCAGGTGGTGACAGATTCATATTTTGAATGTGATTGAGGGTGGAAAGGGTCAAACTTACATTGGAAACATAATTCATAGAGTGCTAGGCAAGAGGGCCAATCTCTGCCAACTCTGATCAATTCTTAAGCGGGCTGTTAATTCCCTTCACTGGATTTCCTGACCTTGAAAAACATACCTTTAGAATTCAAAATCAAGCCTTTATCTCTCGAGGCTCCGTGATTAAAGAACAAACAATAATTGTGGAACAGCAGAACCCCCTCCCCCTCCCACATCCGGATCACCACAGAAAATCTAATCGACAGTTCCTTTTGCCCAAGGCCAATCTGCTCTCCAGATTTCACGGCGGATATTCTGACAGACAGACTTAACTATCTAACATCGTGTTTTTGAACCACCAGGCGCTGCGTCCTCGGCATACAGAGTGATGCTGACGGGTGGAGGGAGACCGTTTAGAGCTAAATATGTCTGTGCTGCGGATTAATATGTGGCTGAAACCTGGGAAATCATTACTATGCTAACATTTATATAGCTGTATTAGCCGCTACATGGTGCTACACTGTTGTCTTTATGAATCTGGAAGCATATTTAACCTCTTGCCCTCCGCTTCTTGCAGCTTGCTCACGCAGACCACGTCAATGATCACGGCCATGTTTGGTATCCAAGCATTAATAAAGGAATCTTCATCTTTGCAAAGAAAACTTAGATTTTATTTTAGTTCTTATGCATTATTCACAAGAGGAGCAGAGTCGCTATAACTGCTGCAAACTGATGTTAGCATGGAGCTAGCAGATGTTAGCATTGAGGTAGCAGATATTAGTATGGAGCTAGTGGATGTGAGCATGGAGCTAGCGGATGTTAGCATGGAGCTAGTGGATGTTAGCATGGAGCTAGCGGATGTGAGCATGGAGCTAACTGATGTTAGCATGGAGCTAGCAGATGTGAGCATGGAGCTAGCGGATGTTAGCATGGATCTATCAGATGTTAGCATGGAGCTAGCAGATGTTAGCATGGAGCTAGCGAATGTGAGCATGGAGCTAGCAGATGTGAGCATGGAGATAGCAAATGTTAGCGTGGAGCTAGTGGACGTAAGCATGGAGCTAGCGGCTTCAGAAAAGGGATGGACTTTTACTACAAATCTATTTTTTCTCCAACATAAGCCATCAATCAACGGGGTCATCATTTTCACTTTTCATATATTAAATATATATATATATATATAGAGTGAATCAAAAGACAAATGTTATTGGTCCCCCAGCAGCTGCAGACAGAACAGCTCCTCCGGCATGACGTCAGTACATAAAGGCTTGTTGTGGTCAATAGATCAAATGAATGGTCATTACCAGTTTGTCCACTTCACTCAAAGTGCTTTCAATAATGGGACTTCCTTTCAGCACTGGGAGGTTTTTCACAAATTGCTCACTGCCAAAAACAAAAGAGTCAAATTACAAAAAAAAGAAGAAGAAGAAGAGACAGCCCACTCTCCTTTAGGAGAATTATTCATATTTGGACCGTTCTACAGTACACAGTTTGAGTGTAGGAAGAACAGTGTACTTTATTTTAACAGGGTACTTAGTGTGGGCTTTTCATAACCGGCTATATTTACACACATATTAATATTCCACTTTATTCAGACTGTGTCGTGTAAATAGCCGTTTCTGTTTGGATATTCTGTCATCTGTTGCACTTCCTGACTAAGACGTGTGGGATATGCTCTTATGATTTATGCTTTTGGAGCATGCTTTGGACATGTGCACGTCTTTATTTTCCCCGTGGACGGCATGAAATACTCACAATATTAAATTAAATATTCTGTGACCTTTGCAGTCCACATTTCACATTATGAAAGACTTGGCTATCAACAGGTTTTATTGGACATGCACATGAAGGATGATTCTTAGTGTCAGATGATTATACAAAAACATAGTTGTGGAATATTGTACTCCATTTCTGCCAGTAAATCCCCCTTCATGCACACGGCTGCAGGTAAAACAGTATTTCCGTGAACCGTGTAAACAGCTTAGTGGGAACATTGTCGTTTCGGGGAAAAAGGGCCAAAACCGGCATATTTTGTGTATTTATCATGTATAGACATACTTGATATGCACGTGATTCATATTATTTAACCGTCAGTTGTCCTGTCCGTCGACTGGCACCAGTGGCTGCATCGTACTGGTTTGGGGATCCACTGGTCGCCCACCATGAGGCGGACGCTTGTGGTTTAACAGCTGTTGAACGGGTTGCAGTGAGACTTTGGTGCAGACATGTTCCCCCCCAGGATGAATTATACTGTCTTTGGAAGCCCCCTTTGCTCATTACTGCGGTGCATATTATATTATGGGATGGTTGGCCAGCACGGTGGGCATCCCACTCTCATCCTTTAGGCTCGTTCCGGTGTCGGTGACACGTCATTGGCTGCGCTTGGAAACTGTATTTATTTCCAAGTATCGGGACGCCACTTGGGATTGTTCCAAAGTGACACCCAGCACCCAGATTCTGCCATCGCTTGTAAGGTGCACACAATAGCACTCTCCCAGATCCCCTCCCCTCTTGCCAACCTCCCCCTCCCCCCCTCTGTCTCTCCATTCTTTTCGTCTATTCAGCTGCCTGTCTGGAGCGCTGACTGGTTCATCCTCATTTGCTCCGCTCATACATCCCCAGACTTGACATCCGCCACCGTCTCCCCTCTCCACCTCGTGCTGGTGCTCCATCTTTTTGTTATTGTTGATTCATTGGTGTGACTGTTAACCCTTTCAGGCAGATTGATCCCGCCCCCCTCGTTGAGTCATTGCTCTGTCAGACTGGACCACATAAACGTCAAAACATAAACACCCCTCATAATTTCCGATCGTTCTCTCATGTTTAGACTCCTTTTTATTGTTTATAAGCCAGTGATTGAAGTATATACCGAACCAATTTGAGCCCACTATTTGACTGGCAACATATCCTGTAGTGCTAACATTCAAAACATGTTTATTGCTAATGAGAACAAGACAAAGAAAACCCTGGTACTCACAAATCATTCTTATTGTGTAATTATATTTGTTTACTTGTGGTTCGATGATGGCCCGCCTCCTTGTTGTTTGGGAAACTCTTCCATTCAAAACCATTGTACGTCTACATCCTAAAAACATGCCGAATGTCTGTGATGTCATAACGACAGTAGAATAACCCGACGGCCGCCATCTTGGCTCTTATCTTGTTGGAAGTGGAGAAGATGCAGTTATCAGGGGTTAAAATACTTCAAAGTCAACGGGGTGCAGAGAGAGAGAGGGTTAGGCCGGGCGGGAGGCGACGACGAGGTGAGGAACAGCGACATGAAAGAGATGGAGGGAAGGCGGCGTGCGGAGGAAGAGTTCCGGGGGAGATTTCTTTCCTGATTGGCTCGTTCCTCTCCAGGTTTTAATCTGCCTGATCTGTAATTAGTGGCAACTGTGTCACAGCCAGACCTGCTTAGAGAGACAAGATGGGGCGAGAACACACACACACACACACACCACACACACTGGAAGATACGAGGAAAACGTACACACACATGAAGGACATGCCTTATGCACCGCGGCCACGGACCCGAGCTCGCCAGATAAAGGAAGTCGAAGCTGCGCGCGGGAGATTTCTCATGCAGAGTTTAGAGAGACCAAACACCCCGTCAGCGCTGAGGGTTGAAAGCTCGTCTTCCCGCTCTGAAGCAGATAAAATGAAAACATCACGGCACGTTCCACAAATCCACTGAGGGACAAACTCCCACGTTGTGCTTTTATATCCGCTCGGCTCTCCGTAAACACTCTGAAGCCTTCCTTCAAAAAGCGTTTAATAAGAAATCACCCAATCGACACGTATTCACTTACCTCTCCGTCGCTCTACCTTTTCCTCTGCAGCCGATCTCTTGCTAGCCTCGGGCTACGAGCTGCTCCTGATTGCGGACTAACGGCACATCAAAAAAGGGGGTCCCCGCATATCGCTTGTGTGGGAATACGTGTGTGTGTGGAACAGGTCATTTTGGCTCTTTCTCACAGATTAAAAGTCTCAAGACAAATGAAGAGCAGCCGAGTGGTTTCTCCCCCTCTCCGTCTCTGCAGGGTGTGATTTAATAAGATTGATTCTCACAATAGATGATGACTTTTTCTTAACGTCTCTATTTCTACACTTTTGCTGCCGCTGACAGCTCAGCGCTGCTTCGTTAGATTACACGTGTTTGAGTCAAATTAGAGAACCCATAACGATACCAACGTTTTCTTTTTAAAGATGAGGCTGAAATGTGAGGTGCATAACCTTTTTAGCCTGCGAGGCATTACGCAGTAACGGGCAATCATCACGGGCTGCAGGCGTTCATGAGCTCTAAAGGTTTCAACCACGTAACTCATTTGGTTACTAGGGAACCACCTTTTCAGTCCACCTTAAACCAGTTTTGGGAACTACCAACTTAGTTCACCTTAAACTTGTCAGTATAGCTACTGTTTTAGTCCACCTTAAATGCATTTTGGTAACTTCACCTTATACCGCCTGTGGAAGCCACCATGAACCTATTTTGACTAACCCTAATTTAGTCCACCTTAAATCTGGAACCGCCTATGTAGAACACTTTTACCCTGATCTTAGTCCACCTTAAATACATGTTGGTAACCACACTTTAAACCCAGTTTGGGAACCTTTTATTAAGTCCACCTTAAATCTGTTTTGTCAACCACACTTTTAACCTGGTTTGGGAACCTTTTCGTTAAGTCCACCTTAAATCTGTTTTAAAAATGAGCGTTTAACGACTCACACATGCTCTGCAGTGTTTTTTACCCACAGTTCAGTGTTCCTGCAGTCAGATAAAAACACACTGCGTCACTTTAACATTTCAGATTCTGCGAGTGGGAACAGATTCTGACCTCAGCCAAGCAGAGCAGCACTAACCCCGGGCGAACACCACACACACACACACACACACACACACTCACACACACGCACACACTCACACCGTCTGCACCGAATGCATCCATAGTGTTGAGGGGAAAAGGTGTGAAATCACGACACACTTTCATCGAGTGAGAGGAATTTGCACGTTTTGTCACGCACACGCACAAAGTTGCGTTGAATTTCTTTCCACTTTGTTTATCTCGTGCTGCGGCGGCGTGTTTCACAGGAAGAGTGTGAACGCTGCACCTGTCAGCCCCTGATTGTTTTCAGCTCAGAACACAGACACACACACACACACACACACACACACACACCAGGCCACCCATGTCCATAAACTCAGGGAATCTGCCAGAGTTGTGTTCCTGCTAATTGCCGATGCTAATTTTATCTCCAGTAGCAGTAAAAGTATCAGTGCAACACTTTCCTTGGCGCTTAGTTGTTGTTGTTTCATCCCTGATCGACTCTCAAATAATAATCTGACGAACCCACGAAACTAGTCTGACTCGAGCATCTCATCATCAACACGCGGTCATTATTTCCCTCTTTCGCCGCATTGAACGCATGGATTCTGGGAGAAACAAAAGCGGGAATGGCTCCCGCGTCACTCGAGCACTTAAAGGTGCTTTAATACGACAAAAGTGAACGACAAACATTAGTGGCTCTTCTTCTCGGCCACATTACAACCTCTTCTCCTCTGAAAGGCTCACTTATCGGCCCGGGGGGGGGGGCGGCGACCTCCAATAACGGCGTGACCTTTGAACTCGGGAGCCGTGGCGCTGGGGGTATTCCCATCTGGGTGGCTCGGTATTGACTCGGAGGTTATTGGTTCAGCTAATTGCTATTTGCATAGCTTTATTAGTATCCCAGCACTGCCTCCGTGACATTTCAATCTTTCTTTCTTTTTCTTTTCTTTTTTTTGGTCCTTTTCTCTCCGCCTCTCCGCCTCGCTCGCTCTCTCCGGTTTCCTCGCATTCTGCGGAGAGGAATTAGACGCTGTTTGGTGTGTGATTAAGTATTCATGCTTAAAGTAGCGACGGGCGCATCTCAGGAGAGCGAGCCGTGGAGGAGGAGAGCAAACATTCATATGCGCTTAATAACTCTTTCTCTCCGCTTCCTCGCTCTCCCCATTCTGTCGTCGTCTGTCGGCCTCTGGTCGGGTTTCCCTCCACTTTTTTGGTAACCGTGAAATATTGAATTTGAGATGATGAATGGAAATGGAGACGTATGATGTAATTTTAATGTTTTTGTTGAACATAGCGAGGGCCACATTGTTCCAACAAGTCTGTTGGGACCGTTGGCATCCAGTTCAGGCGTTTTTGGACTTGATGAGTGACATAGAGACAGCGTATACATCTCTGGTAGCAACCTGTCAATCATCTTGTAGCCCCGCCCTCTAAATGTACCATAATTTACTAAATGAACATCAAGCTGTATTGACGAAGACTTGAAACTAGAGATTGAGACATAAACTCATGTTTACAATGTTTACTGAGGGAATACATCAAGAGAGAAGTAGAGTCATTTATATAGACTTCTATACAACCAGAGGAGTCACCCCCTGGTGGTCAGGAGAGAGAATGCAGCTCTAACACATGAAGCATAGACTTCTATACAACCAGAGGCGTCGGCCCCTGGTGGTCAGGAGAGAGAATGCAGCTTTAACACATGAAGCATAGACTTCTATACAACCAGAGGAGTCACCCCCTGGTGGCCAGGAGAGAGAATGCAGCTTTAACACATGAAGCATAGACTTCTATACAACCAGAGGAGTCGGCCCCTGGTGGTCAGGAGAGAGAATGCAGCTTTAACACATGAAGCATAGACTTCTATACAACCAGATGAGTTGCCCCCTGGTGGTCAGGATAGAGAATACAGCTTTAACACATGAAGCATAGACTTCTATACAACCAGAGGAGTCGTCCTCTGGTGGTCAGGAAGCCGGCTATATCGATCTCATTATTAATATTGGATTTAAAAGTGTTACTGTAGTCGAAACGCAACTTCCTTCTCTAAGAAACAACAAATACACAAAAGATAGTCCAATAACTAAAAAAATAATTGTCCAATTTTCAAAAGCATTGTTTTATTCATTACTTATGCTCTAAGAACAAATACAAAATATGCTGAAATCACCTAAAAGTCCTGCTTATTTACGTGTCAGACAATAAATATCCTCTGAGCTTCTGCTCTTCAGTAGCTGCCACCGTTTGTCTTCATCTAATTAGAATAATCTCCCATCAGCCACCAGATGGAAAGAAACATGTTCATAGTTTAAGAAGCCGACTTCGCCTCTTGTCCATTTCCCTCTCCTTGAACTCCTGTCACTCTTTATGTGGTGTTGTATATTTGTCCACATGGCAGTGTGTGTGTGTGTGTCACATGCCATTTCCTGCTCCATGTCTTTGAGTTTGTCCTGTGGTCTGCTGGCTGACGCTGTGTGTGTGTGTGTGTCATCCAGAGTGAAATGTCAGTCTCATTTCGCTTTTATTACTTGAGGGACGAGGAGGAGGGCTTTACTCTGTAATCTCAGCGTCCCCGTGGCCGCCGCTCAGCCCCTCACGTACCTGGGAACACACTCTCCGCCGTCACAGGGAGGCTTTTAAACACCTTCTCCTCAGACTCTTCCATTGTAACCCGGCAAAATGGGAAAAAAAAAACAGAAGTTGTTTTGTATTTGCATTCCTGCGGCGCTCGGAGCTGAGAAACCGCGGGTGAAGGGTGACAAATGGTTCGGTTAAAAGCATCAGGAACAGAGCGTTTGATTGACTGATTGATTGTGATGGATTGGCCCGCGGGGGTGTGGATCGGAATAATGAACACCTTTGTGCTCGGGGCGGCTATTTAAAGCGCCACTTCTCTTGTAAAAGACCTTCTGTCCAAAACGCTTGTCAAGAATTAGCTCTGAGGGAAATAAAAGCTCTGCGTGTGGCACTAATGTCAGAGTACAGTTCCTACACTTTAGATGCTGAAGTGTGTGTGGGACACAACTGTTCCTGCAGGTTTCTCACACTCGTAATCAGGGTGGAGGTCCAGGTGTTTACGTCAGGGTCCCGGTTGGAGGAAGACGTGGAGCCGCTGACTTCTGGGCCTCCTTCTGGGCCTCCTTCGTCCTCATAATAAAGATTATGTCGGATATTATTGTATGATTGCCATGGTGGTGAGTCATGAGAAACGATAACGTTGCATTAGATTTAATCGTCTCAATCTCCCTTTGATTATATATATTTATTGGATTTTTTTTGCCTTTCAGTGATTCAATTTCAATTTGCCTTCGAAAGCATCGGCCAAATCATCCAAAACTGTTTCTTTACAATCCATTTAATAACCGAAAAGTAGTAATCACCATTCAGACGGGTAGTGCCGTTTCTAGCATGCATGAGGGTGCTGTCCATGGTGCTGAAACAGACTCATTCATTCATTTTTAGGCCTACAAATGCACAATTTCTTTTTTTTTTAGCTATCGTTTTAATTTATGAGATGTGATTATTACATTTTTCAATAAAAAGATTCTTGATGAAACAATAATAGCAAATAATAGTAAAGAAAAAGTGCAATATGAGTAAATAATAACTGCAAGTTTGAGGAATGTTTGACAGCGTGTGTCATAAAGTTATAAACTAGTTTTTAATTCATTGATATATTTATGGATTATTATTTGCATTCATTTGTTTAGTCTTGAAATCGTTTGTGACATTTGATCACATGATCAACCAACCGGTTAGCTTTCTGAGATGATAATTGGTGATTAAAATTATCTTTCAATTAACAAATAAATTAATCGTTTCAGTACTTTGTTGAGTCACAACTGCAGAGTTCCCAGGCAAAAAAATATGATCTCCGTTAAATCTTTGGGATTAAGTTATTTATGACTTTATTTGCTTGTAAGTATTTTAAACACTGAATTATTCCATAAGAGATTCAAAAGGGTTCAGATTCATTTTCTTTGCTTTTCTTTGTCGTAATGTGAGTTTGGCTTCCCTCCACGACCAGCCGCTCTCCGATAGTTATGATTTATTATATTACTGTAAGTCTTTCATTGATATTCCTCTACTCCAGTACGTTCTTTTAACATTTGCTGCTCGTTTATTTTCGGCTCAAATGCCACTTTTGTCCCGTCATTGTTTTACCGTTCCCCCTCCGGGAGCCGCTTTGTGCAAAAAAATAAATAAACAATAATAAATGTGTATTATTCTTGTTGGATCTCGACCCGGTGGCGCTCCGCTGCTCCAGGGAGCCGCTTTTCTTTTTCCTGGCGTTCGGCTCCGTGTCAAGACCGAACCGCTGGCCTCTCACACACTGAGCCAGATGTGGTCCGGCTGCCGGTGCATATGTTAGCATGCCAATGAGGCCCGCCAAGAGGCGGTGCCCACATCTCCGCTAAGCCAACCTGTGTGTGTGAGTTTGTGTGGGTGCACATTCCCTGAGGGTGGACGGTGTCTCTTAAAAACACCAACATGTGTCTATGAACTCGCGGCTACAGATGCACAGCGAGAGGTGAGCCGGTCAGCTGTTTTTTTTCCCGTTTTACTTCGTCTCGTGAAGGGGAGGAGGAGGAGGAGGAGGAAGGTGGCGGGGAAGGGGCAGGCGAAATTGAAATAGAAACCCAAGTCAGTGGATAAAGAAACAGGACTCTTCATTCTGCCTTGTTGTGCAACCGTGTATACCCCCCCCCCCTTCCCCCGCGGCGTCCCCGTGATGATTGATATGCACCAAGAGCGAAGCGAGCTACAGAGACAGAGGAACGCATGCATAAAAGATGAGCGGCAGTTTATTGTGTTTTCCTGGGGGCCGAGGGGAGCGACGAAGTTATGGATTCATGCGACGAGTGATTGGACGAGAGCTCGGACCCCGTGGGACGGACGCTGGGGGGGGGGGGGGGGTTTAGGGTTTGGAGGGACGGAGCGAGAACTCGTGTCGGACAGGTGCGGATCACTTACCGACAAGCGGCGGCGGGGACTCGCCTCGGCGGCGGGGACTCGCCTCGGTGGCGGCGGCGGCTCCGCTGGGTCCTCCCTCGGCGCTCGCCGGCGGCGGCTGCCGTGATAATTACATCGTAATGGCCCCGGCCTCACCTCTCCATTCAGCCTCCAAATGGACTGAACCCGGTCGTCTGAACCCCGGCGCGGGAACGCCGCCTCGTCGGGTTGCTCTGATTAATTGGTGGGCCGATGCGCCGGGTCAGCGCTTATTCAAACATCGGCCGGGCGTGATGGATGTGACGCGGTTTGTTTGATGACAGTGTTTAATTGATCAATTTCTACGGGAAGTCATTAAGCCAAAATCATTCTAATGAGACATTTTGATTGGATTCCACATCAAGTGCGCTTGAATTTATTTCCCTCTTATTATGGAGGGTTTAAGTGTCCCATCACACTGTATACACGGTTAATGAGCTCTCTGCAGCCTGTCAAGAATAACAGTTGATGGGAAATGCTGAATAATTGGAAACTTTCACATATACGTGAGGGAATAATGAGCGCTTTAAGACCACGACGGCTACGTTGACATGCAGCAGATTTCTTTCCCTTATTCTAAAAAAAGACAATATAAGCTGTTTACGTGGCTAATGAAAATCAACATTCCACTAATATTCCCGTTTATATGCAGCTGTGCATTCTCCGGGTGAATCCCACATCGACGCCAGTCATTCCAAGTCGTTTATCATGTCAAATTATGGAAAAGTTGTGCCATTTTGCTTCAAAATATGTTTTTTTAACATAGTTGGAGGACTTGTTGCACCGTGGGAACTCTTTCATTCCTTCAACAACCTTCGCTTAAAAGGTCGTCGTTGGGATATTTGCCCAAAACCTGTTAATATCCCCGTCATTCCTGGTGCTTAAAAGTAGGCGTGTTTCTCCTTCCCACCAGAAATGCAGCTTTTTTTCTTTTGGTCGTGCATCTCTTCTCCAGCTTTGCAAACTGCTCGTAAACAGGAGAGAAAGTACCAGAATACATTGGATATGTCTTAATCGGGAAAAACACCATTCGGAATAAAGCCTGATTGGGAATATCCAAATGGAATATGCTGTTTACATGAACTGAATATTCAGAATAATAGTGTAATATGGGTAAACCGAGTGTTACAGTCGTCCTGCAGCACTTCCGAGAGCCAATCACTTTGCCCGCTTCAAATAGCCACGCCCCCCAACAACAAGGCGCCACGGTTTGACCGTTCCAAACGGGACTGTGCAGCATTCCTGATAAACAGAGAGATTTATACAGAGAAATGAAGTTTACAGTCCACTCCGCCGCTCGTGGCTCTACACCGGTACTTAACGACACGGCGGCCTAATGGAGCAGTGGGAGCTCCGCCTCCTGCCCGGTCGGGGGGCGTCGCTCTCTCCTCAACGCCGGCTCAGCCGACGGTCTTTTTACCGATCGCTGTCGGCTTAAGGTTCTTTTTTTCCCTTTTCATTCACGCATCATTTGAGGACAAATGATCCGGGAGGAGAGAGAAGAGTCGTCTCACAACTCGACTCTCGGGGGCCCGATTTAATTTGGGCACCCTCGTCAACAACTGTTAGTTTTATTTACTCGTTTATTTTTCGGTTTTCCTTGATTTTCCGATTTCCCGTGTGCAAATTTCCATCGCGTAAATCACTTGAAGGGGTGACAGATTGCTGAATGCACCTTTAACAATGCAGGATTTAATCAAAATACCACATATTCATTACGTTATTAATTCAGCAAATCAAAACCATGGAGCCCAATAAGCACACACACACTAGTAATTCCAGAGAATTATTAGTTTGACGTGATATTTGATGACACAAATAACTCATTTTGGAGAACGATTCATCCCGCAGGTGATGAATACTCTCGCACGGCGCTACGAGTATTTCAGAGAGATTTACTTTAATATTTCCTCTGCGCGTGTCCGACAGGACGAATGCTCTTTCATTATCACCGGCAGGTGAGCGGTGCGGCCGTAAAGCTTTACCTCTCCGGCTCGGTGATCTCCCGCCACGCCCGGCTCTCGGAGCGCCGCGCATCGATCGGTGGTCGCAGAGCCGGAGAGCATCTCCCTTATTGATCGGCTTTGATTCCTTTGTTTCATCTCCTCCGAGCTCAACTAATTGGGCTATTCTTTGTCGACGAGATTGACTTTTATGCCTGATATTACGGAGCTGTATTTATTCCCTTGGGGGGAAAAACAAATTAAAGGGAGTGTCCCCCCCCCCCCTCCTCTCTTCTCCTCTTTCATACTGATGTAATTCATATAAACCCTTCTTTTCTCCAAGATGCTCATAAATTCAGAGGAGAAATCATTATTTTCTCATAAATGTGATGATATTGCTCTCATCGGGCGGGCTGTGATGTAAAAGCACTTTATGAGAAGGGCTATCTATCCCGCTCGTCACATGGCGAGCGCCCGGCTCTCCGATTGGCTGAGCGGGCGTTGGCGGTAATGCCATTTCATTAAACGGAGGCACTCATATGTTTTCCATCTGGGAACGGAGGACTCTGCTCATCCGCCTCGCTGCCAAGGGGAGACTTAAAGATGAAAAGTGACCCGGCTCCCCCTCGCCCCCCGCGGGGGGGCGGCGTCTCCGTAAAGACTGTCTTCCTCGGTGACGGGCCGTCGAGTAAACAGAGATGCATCGACGCCGGTGCGTCCCCTTTAGCCCCGGAGGCCGGTATTGACCGACGCATTACTGGGAGGTTTTGTCCAACTGGAGTGATTACGGCATTTAGCTGAGATTTACTCGGCGGTTAGGGGAGACGGGATTGTCGGGAGCGGGAGATGGACTGCTCCGCTGGGGCGGGGAGGGCGTGGGTTCGGATCCCCGGGGAGCTGCTTCATTAGACACTCCGGGTTATTTGCAGGGAGAATTATGAATGCATATTGTTCACAGAGAGGCAAAGTGTGCGCTGATTGTTCTGCTTTTTTTTCTATCTTTTCCTATCTTGAGTTTCAAAGACAGGAGAATCGTATATCTTCCTGTAACCGAGGCAATTCCTAAACTGTCCCATCCAATCTCAGACCTCCTATCGTGGCCTAATAAAGAAAATCCCAACTGTACATTAGATTCTTCAATCTGCACTGGCTGTATCTTTGTTTAAAATATACAGACAATGTACTGGAAGGCCACTCCAGATGTACAAGCCACAATATCGCAGCTATAACAGCCCTCATTTGTCACTTGGCTATCTAGTTTGCTGTCACGGGGAAAAGAGATAATGTGCAGAAAATTGTCCATTTGTGATTTATCCGATGATTTAAAGCGCCATCGTACGGTTTCTGTAACGAGGCCCCAGGTGCGGTACAAGAAAATATCCTCCCGAAGGTTGAAGGGAACACAGATGGCACGGCAGCTCCAGAGGTCCGGCTGTTAAACGGCTCGGCTTCTGACACACTTTCTATGTTAAGAGGGAGAAAAATAGCATCACAATACAAGATAACTGTAAAAATGCAAAATATGGAAGGGGATGATCCTTAAGTATCCTGAGCGAGCAACAGTGCAGCGAGCCACAGTGTAGCAAGCCACAATGTAGTGTAGCGAGCCACAGTGTAGCGAGCCACAGTGTAGCTGGCAAGCCACAATGTAGCGAGCCACAGTGTAGCTAGCAAGACACAATGTAGCGAGCCACAATGTAGCGAGCCACAATGTAGCGAGCCACAGTGTAGCGAGCCACAATGTAGTGAGCCACAATGTAGCGAGCCACAACGTAGCGTAGCAAGCCACAGTGTAGCTAGCAAACAACAATGTAGCGAGCCGTAGCGTAGCGAGCCACAACGTAGCGAGCCACAACGTAGCGAGCCACAACGTAGCGAGCCACAATGTGCTAGCAAGCCACAACGTAGCGAGCTCGCATCATGCTCGTAAACAAAGCCCATTTCTGGACGCTCTGTTGTAGTCTGAACACTTCGTCTCCAGTCATCCGGTTCAACAGCCCATCTGTCAGCAGCCCACACTCATTCATTATCATTCATACATACATTCAGCGTGATTCATATATGCGTGCAATACATCCTTTCATTCATCTTGGCTCTGCGCTCGGTGCTTGGCATTCCCCCCGTGGGTTCTTGTGTGTGACAGCATCATTCTTCTGGCAAACAGCCGGGAAGACTCTCAGAAACACTCTGGTTAAACGTCTTTTGTATAAATTTTGTCTACGATAAAAACATCCATTGGCCCTTTTAAGTCTCCATTCTTTTTCCATTCATCGCTGAGAGCTCAACAGAATATAAAAAACAGGATTGAATTCAAAGAAACTGCAGTTTACGAGACGTAAACGGTTTTTTGGAAGGCGTTACTGTACACAAAAAGGGGGTTTCATTTTCATAATTTCATTTTCAAATGTCAGATTTAATGCCTTGGCAGCAACTAATGTTCACTTTATCTTCCTCTGAATTTCATTATTCTGGATTTGTGACATTTGTGTAAGTGATTTTTATTTATTTTTAAAAATATATTTTTTTAATTACTATAGTGGGAAATATATTCTTGTTTTGTTGTTTTTTTAATTGCTTTTAAAAAAAAAACAATTGACATTATGGATGATTCAGAAAGGTATTACATTACATTACATTTCATTTAGCTGACGCTTTTATCCAAAGCGACTTACATGATATACAGTAGACCGTAGACACAGCAACGGTGAGCAATGAGGGTTAAGTGTCTTGCTCAAGGACACAACGACATGGACTGGCTGAGGCGGGGTTTGAACCACCAACCTTCTGATTGAAAGACTGACTTGCTAACCACTGAGCCACAGTCACCCCAGTATTAAAACTGAATCGCAATGCTTCTTTGGGGTTTTGCCAAGTTACACCCTTTGATTACAGAGTTAATACTGAATAATGCATTTGTTTTATCAGAAAATGTATTCAGTCCTCTTTTATCTTTAGTGCAGTTTGTGGGTTCACGTGTTTTACGCAGCTGCCATACATGCAATAATCCACACTGAATCATACTGATATAAATAATACATGAAACATACCTATAGCTCATATTTATATTTAGACCTTCTGGTTTTATCATACAGTGGCAACCGACATCTTAAGGAACAGTATGACAGAAAAGGACTACATAGTTACTCTAAAACCTACTTGTAAATTCACAGTAAAATTCCGTATAATGCTTTTACTGTATTTTGCTGTGAGAGCAATGCAATCTGGGAGTCATAACAGTTGCTTCCATGATCCCAGAAGACAAATGTTTTCCTTTCACGATAATGTACTGCTCTTATATGACATTGATTACAGTAAGTTTCTGTATTTCTCAGATACAGTAAAAAACAGAAAATTGCTATAAGCTTTCCGTTTGATGCAGTATATTTTCTGTTAATTCTACAGAAGCTTACTTGCATACGTTTTACAATTTAGCTATTCTAATAACCTCTTATCTGTGGTAAATGCTTACAACATTTACTTGACTTTTATTGTTTTTTACGGTGCTTCCCTGGGAACCATTATCTCTAATTAAAATGGCCGAAGTCGTCCAGCTTTCTAGGGACTTTAATATTTCCCATAAGACTCATTTCACCTCTCCGGTGTTGTGCGTGCGTTGTCGTGTTGCCCGCTACCTGTTCCTTCATTGACATGGCCGACCACAATTTTCTTATACCTCAATATGAACAGGCCGACACATTGTAGCTTCAACACAGGCTTGTTTTGTGGCTTTTGGTGTACGTTGTAGCATAATTCCCCCTTAAATGTTTGCTCTGGGTCAACGAACATGCACACACACACACACATTTCTTGCCGGCGGCATGTCTACGGGGCATGACGGCGCTCCAGATTGCATGTTTCCTGCCGTTTGCCGGGTTTTCGACCTGCTCGAATTACATACATGCGGCGGCGACGAGCCGGGGTCTTGTAATTTTTCCGCGAGGAGGTGTCATGTTTAGTTACGCTCTCCGTAATGGAGAGCTCCTCTTTTCATTACCCTCACTTTTAAATAGGCCACACCGTAGCAACATGTGGCGGTGATCAATTTGAATGTCATTAACACCGGCGGCACGGGGGATGCGGCGGCGGCCGGAGGAGGCGTGTGCATCCTCGGGCGAGCTTTGACTCACCGGGGACATTGTTTTAATATGCTGTTTGATGCATATCTCACACTCATATTCAACATTCAAAACTCAACTTGTCCTCCTCTCACCCTTCAGAAGACGCTTCACGTTTTGTGCGTTTTGTGCGTGCGATCACGGAAATGTTTTTTTGATCCATGTGTGCTTGTTGGTTTAGGCTGCTTGAGTGTTTTGCGGATGGCAGCTTTAGTCTTATTTTTGAGTTTTGTTTTTTTTGGTAAGAATAAAATCCAAGCCCATCTGCAATTTGTCTTGATTAAGCCGGGTCTCCATCTGCGAGCACCGATCTCGTGTTGGTGTCTTTCCCCATTTGCAATATATTTAATTCCAGCAGCCCCCCCCCCTCCCCACCCTCCTCCAACCTACACACACACACACACACACTGTCCACTTAACACCTCCTGCTCCAAGCAAAAGATTAACAGATTAGAAGTAACATGATTGCCTGCTTCCCTTTTTTTCCCTCTTTTCAGGAAGAACTGAGAAAAAATAAAAAAAATAAAGGCAACACATCAGCTCCGTGATTCGCCTCCTCGCTTCTCCATCTGCAGCATCGAGCCAGTCGAAAGCACTTAATGTCCTTCGCCGTTCTAATTTCGTCCGTCTCCCTCGCTCTGCACGGCGTCACATGACACGGCGCCCGTCCAGAATCAGGATTCGGCACAGGTGTGCGGTGTACGGAGGCCCATCACACACCTCGGCAACGCGTAACCAATAAGTGAAAGAAACGCATGACTGAAAGGAGGGGAAAAAGGAGATGGGAGGCAGATGAAGTGCAGCAGATGAGAGAAAGGTGGAGAGTTTGACTGGATGAAGCCGAATGAGAAAGGAAAAAAAAGAATGAGGTGGTTTAGAGAGAGGGGGAGAGTGGTGAAGCAGAGGATGGAGGATCTAGCAAGCTGTGTGGCATTAATAGGGAAAGCCTCTCCACTTCTGCTAGATAAGAGATGGCCCTGGCCAATGGTGTGGAATGGTTCTGATTGGCTGAGCCTGATCCCCGGCAGAGCGGACCAAGCTCTTCTCCCGGAGCCGGCGCACCACCGGAACGCTGTCGGATATTTCACACTTGGCTCCTACAACCATGACTGCAGCGCGGCACTGCAGCTCTGACCTCAAACCCCCGTGCTGCTGCTCCACGACTCAGACGACGCTCCTGCAACCGCTGCTGCTGCAACGACGACCGGAGCCTTTTATCCTGCGAGCTTTAGGACAAAAAACTTTCTTTTACCAGCAAAAAAATGCTTTTTACTTCACTTTTCTAAAGACGGATCTCACTTCTCTCAGGTTGTTCAACCCCGACTAATAACCAGCCCAGTATTCCTCATAATTACATCATTTTTGGATAACTCTACACCTCACAAAAATATGTGCAATTCCACATTTTGGTGCAAATGCAGAAAGTACTGACTTTTATAGAGAGTCCTTAAATGAACCGTAGGGCTGAGTATCAGCAATAATCTGGTGATCTGATACATATTATGATACAGGGGTTAGGATTGCTTTACTATAAGTGGTATGGATGGAAATATTTACATATGTATGGACACAAAATTTAAAAAAAAATGTCCTTGAGGGAATATCTTCAAATTTGTCACAAACTAGGCACCTGTGCTCGAGGATTAACTGATTAGAATTTGGTGGTCAAAGGTCACCGAGGCCTCACAAGACACATTTTTGCCCATTAATCAAGAATTGATGTGCTAATTATGATAATTTCATGGATCTAAACTGCAAAATGAGTGATTGGCAGAGGGATACAAGCAGGAAGTGGTGATGTTTTTATGCAATCAGATCAGTCCGTCACATCCAACATCACTCAGCGTATGCCTGCTTATGTTTTGAGTCTTTCTTTTAAAAGCATATTCATAATTTCAAACTCAGCGTAAATGAACCACATGAACACATGAATATAACACATTTACATGACTTTTATTTTATTATTTTATTTTATTTTTAACATTTTTTTCAAGGACTTTTCCAGGCCTGGAAATAACCATTTTAAATTTCCATGACTTTTCCAGGTTTTCCATGACGGTATGAATCCTGTAAACCATCGAATGTGATCGAGGGTTTTGCACAACTTCCCGAGCTCAGAGGACCCGAACCCAGACGGACCCGACAGAAACTGGACACCCAGCATTTCCTGAGGCTTTCCCTTTAGTTGATTATGTGCTGGCATCTGTTCCTTCGTAGCCCCGACGCCATATGGGACATATGGGAAAACCTCTTCCTGGATCCCAATTGGCTGGTGACCGATGCATTAAAACAACCTTTAGTTTGACGGATCATTTCAGGATTAAAAAAGCGGAACATTTGACTCTCGGGGCTCCGAGTCCCTCAACCTAAACCACCAAATAGGTCTGAAACCATCAAAAACAACCTCATTGGTTAAGATTGTTTATTGAGTCAAAAGACCTTTTTAAAGCCACAGTTTTGAATTATATTACTTTACATCTTTCAAATGAAGCTGGAGCTGCGTGCATTGGTCTCTGGGAAGATCAAGAAAAAAATCTTTGTGTTGCTTTCAGCCATTTATTCTCAGTTTCACTTGGATCCGATCTGGTGGAGATGACGTCTGAATCCCACACAATCTAACATGCTGATGACGCATGTATGTTCTTGTTGTTGTTTTTTTTGATTGGTTGATAAAGATGCAGCCTGCATTGCTCCTGATGTCACTCTTTCTCCTCCAGACTCCCCGTGCATCTCACCCAACAACACAACAAACGTGCATAGGGGGTTAAATCTCCCAAATTGGCATGAATATGATATATAATCCCGTTAAACATGGTTAAAGCAAACTTTAATGCAGTGATGTAGATCCTGTCAGATGGGGCGGCCTCCGCTCTGACTTTGCTGTTCCTGCATACTTTTGGGCATCCTGACCTCGCTGTTACCCCGTAAACCAGCTGGCTATGGTTATGCAGCATGGGGGGGGGGGGGGGGGGGGGGAGCCATCTGGCGCCGCGGGGGGTTCGTCCCAGTGGGCCGGTCGACCTGCGTTGTCCCTTTAAGGCTTTTTAAACGTCTTCTGCGTCTTCAAATACGATTCAAAGCGTCTTTTTTAAGCGCATATCAGTGTTTCCCAGTAACAAAAAGCTGCTCTTTGACTTCCCAGTAATACACCCTCTCATTAGACAGGGAGCATAATATGATAATAGGAGTGCAGTTTTAATGACAGTTACAGTTTTTACACAATATAACAGATAGTTAAACTATTTAAAAAATTGACAGCTCCAGTAGATACAGCTGAAGTGGATTGGCTCCAATTTGAGATTCACCGTATTTAACACAATTAACATCACGCAACGAGCCACTAAGTGACTTTACTTGAAGTGTTAATTAGATTTTATTATTTTAGATAAAACTTAAATGATGCTTGAAGGGAGACAGGGTCACAGCAGCAGAGGAATACAGACGGCGGAGTAGGAGGGGAAAATATGATACTTCACGAGAATACAGGCAATTAATAACAGAACATAATGAGAGTTATGCAACCCGGGAGGCGGCGGCGTCTCTCTCGGGCCGACGCAGCAGACGTGGGTATCAAACGTGCGGGTTGTGACCGTGATGTGAGCCACACAGCGTGATCTGAGGCCGGTCTTCTCCTCTATCCACTGTCCGCACTTCCAGGAAGCTTAAAGCCGCGAGGTCAAGCCGGCGGTCCGAGCCTTCAAAGGCCGGCGCGGCGGACTCCGCCACAGATTACCGTCTCCGCCGGACAAAAGGAAGTGGATTGTCGCCCGGCCCCCGTTTCAACATTGAGACCCGACACGTTTTTTTTAAAGTCTTATCGTCGGCGAGCCGCTCAGATGAGCTGCTCTGTATCAGATCAGACGGCGGCGGGAGGAACGTTAGCTAAAGAAGCTGCCGCACGGGACACGAAAAAGCTTCCCGAGAGACGAGGACGGCTTCTCCTCACCCCCCCTGACTATTGCGCCTCCACGCGCCTCCTCTGAAGATGTACTCGCTTGCAATTATTTGAAATCTGCTCCATACGGGGAGGTAACGAGGCACCTGGTTTTAATGGTTGCGGGACACGAGGAGTCGGATGCACAACAGCTTGTATTGGACACGACTGGGAGGCAGTCACGGGAGGCGGATGGGTGCCGGTAAAATCCCGTAATGGGTCCTAACGATGCCGCTTTAGCCTCGTTTGCGGCGCGCGTGTTTCTCCGTGTCACGTGAACCTCGGCCGCTCATTTAGAGAGAACTCGCCTCTCGGTGTAGTCTGCGGCGGCGTGCACGCTGGGTTCATTTTCATCGCTGCACACGGCGGACTTTTTATTCTCCTCTTTGCAGAAGCTTGAGTGTTTGAGGGCGAGCGTGGACAGATGAATACATGGAGGACGCCGGATATCTTGAATTTGTGGATTTCTCAAGACACAATGTGCAGCAATCGAATGGATTAAAGATTAAATAATCCCTTATTAGTCCCACAGTGGGGAAATTTATTCTCTGCATTTTAACCCATCCTTAGTATTAAGGAGCAGTGGGCAGCCTCGTGAAGCGCCCGGGGAGCAACTAAGGGTTAAGTGTCTTGCTCAAGGACACAACGACACAGACTGCCGGAGTCGGGGATCGAACCACCGACCCTCCGACCCTCCGATTGAAAGACCGACCCCCCTAACCACTGAGCCACGATCTGCAAAATGATCTAGGAAAAACGGGGAAAAACCTCTTGTTTTTTTATTTGTTTTTTTGTATTATATATTATGTATTGGGTATTCTTAACAAAAAGCATTCTGCCATTTAGCCGTCATAAAGGTTCTTTTGTGATTTTAGTTCAAAATCATCTATTATTCGTAGGCTTGGTGGGTGTGATGTGTGATGCTGGGTTAGCTTTAGTGCTACCGGGCTAGCCATCATGCTAGTGGGTTAGCCATCGTGCTTCTGGGTTAGCTATCATGCTACTGAGTTAGCCATTGTGCTACTGGGTTATCTTTTGTGCTACTGGGTTAGCTATCGTGCTACTGGGTTAGCCATCGTGCTACTGGGTTAGCCATTGTGCTACTGGGTTAGCCATCATGCTACTGGGTTAGCCGTCATGCTACTGGGTTAGCCATCGTGCTACTGGGCTAGCCTTTGTGCTACTGGGTTAGCCGTCATGCTACTGGGTTAGCCATCATGCTACTATGCTAGCCTTTGTGCTACTGGGTTAGCTACTGTACATAATCTTCGTAAGATGCTAATGTCCTCTTACCACTAGCGATCATTAAAGGTACATTCATCATATCAGAGGTTGGATGATCTCGGTTAACACACTGTACGTCAAATATCCACCCAGTGACACCAGTATGCCCATAGAGTCCATGTGTGCTGCTTCCCTCCGGCTCCCTCTTTGTTTTTGTGCGCTCTCAGGCGGCGGGGGGTTCCTGCTCTGCACCTCCTCCCCTCCACGTAATCACGGCCCCTCAGCTGGAGCTTCCTCTGGGTAAGCGAAGGTTATTGGCTACGATGTTCCACGGACGAGAGGGATCAACCCGGAGAGAGAGAGAGAGAGAGAATATACCTTCAGGTGAGAAATAATTGAGCCTGTAGATTTCCGTTGTGGCGAGATTCCTCGGCTAATAAGCCGCATTCTGCCTCCCCGACTGTGTATCCTCCTTTTCAAACACCCCGAGAACATTGCAGCGCCGGTGTGTGAATAGCGAGGCATTAGCACGGAGGTAGACTTCCTGTGTGAGCTCGTCTGCCAGCCGGCCTGCTTCCCCTCCGCAGAGCCGCCGACTCCAGAACCAAATCCACGAGGCGAGGCCATGTCAGAAAACCTGAAAATCACAAGTAGCACTTAAATTATCCTGTTTCATTTTTTTGAACTGAGGGGGAATAAAAAAAAAACTTCAGGACGTGTGTGTGTGAGTGTGTGTGTGTGTGTGTGGGGGGGGGGGCTCTGTGTTTTCATGTGGGGACAAGGTTTCCATAGAGACTAGGCCAGCTAATCCGCCGAGCTGTGCAGACGGAGCGAGCGGGTCTGAAGTGCTCAGCGTCTGAAAGCTGCCTGCCTCTCAGCGCCTTAGTCTTCATTACCTCCACATCCCCTTTTGATTGGCTGCGTTTATCCTGAGTACCCCAGGTTTGGGATGGAACCGTAAAAAAAAAAAAAGAACGTACGTACGTACACCGCCGCCATTGTTGAAGTTGTCATAGCAACCCCCCACCCCCCGAAAGGCAAAGAATTTGGACTTGTGAGCTAGATGTTGTGTGTTCTGCGTGCACCTGGGGGTTCGGAGGGTCGTGGGCGTTTACGTCGTGGAAAAGAGGAACGTTGCACGATCCTTGGATATGCTACATGGAAAAGAGAATGGGGCGAGGGGGGGTGGGGGGAGGAGATGGGGGGCGGGGGGGTGCTGTTGCTTTGTGCAAAAACTTTGGCAAGAATTCTGTCATCCTGTGATTGAAATAGAAAATTAGCCGGGGGTCTTAAGCCCCACCGCTCGTGCCACGCAGTGCCCAGTGTGTTCACATTGCTTATCTGGAGCCGACTTCAACGCTCCGGCTCGGTGTGGGGGGAGGGAAGGAGGGAGGAGGGGGGAGGGAGGGGGGGGGGGGAATGCTGGCAAGACACCGGAGCCTTCCCACGACGCGTTGGCTGTTGACTGGAAGAAGCATTTAGATTCTCCACCGAAGTAAAAGTAGCAATACGACGATGGTACAAATACCTCTTTATGGCCTTATGGCCTCAGGATGTCCGTCCATTGATTGCAATATTCCAGGAATGCCGGGAAGCAGTTTCTTCAAGTGGCGTCAAAGATAAGCTGATTTGAATTTGGTGGAAAAAGTTCAAGGTCAGTGTGACCTCAGGTACGTCCTATTAAAATAACATCAAGCTGTATTGAAGAAGACTTGAAACTAGAGATTGAGACATAAACTCATGTTTACAATGTTTACTGAGGGAATACATCAAGAGAGAAGTAGAGTCATTTATATAGACTTCTATACAACCGGAGGAGTCGCCCCCTGGTGGTCAGGAGAGAGAATGCAGCTTGAAGCATAGACTTCTATACAACCAGAGGAGTCGCCCCCTGGTGGTCAGGAGAGAGAATGCAGCTTTAACACATGAAGCATAGACTTCTATACAACCAGAGGAGTCGCCCCCTGGTGGTCAGGAGAGAGAATGCAGCTGTAACACATGAAGCATAGACTTCTATACAACCAGAGGAGTTGACACCTGGTGGTCCGTTTGTTTCACTTTTCTGAACACAATGTTGCTCCTTGGTTAAACCACAAGAAAACACTCTTTGGCCAGATGCATTGTGGGTGAAAAAAGGAGAAAACAGAGACCTTTATTTGAAATTAAACTCAGTTTCCCAAACAAATTCATCTTGAGATAAAAATCTGAACATTACCGCAACACAGATATTACAATATATGTATTCTTCAAAGAAAATCTTTGAATCTATACAAAGATAAACATCAATCAGCGAAAGTAGCAATACAACGAGATACAATAATCGTCAATCTGCTGCCAATCTGACGGCTTTGTCAACAAGACCAAATAAATGACTCGTGTCAAACAACAAACAAAGCAATAAATGCCTGAAATGAAAATAAACCCCAGAAACACTCGCTTGACGTGTTTAAACTCGCCTTTAAAAAAAACAAACATTTTAATGCAGATGAAGCGTTAGTGAAGCGCTCTGCATTCATCTGTGTGGATGTGAGTGATGTTTACAGCAGCTGCTTCGTTCTGTCTGCTGCAGGTGATGAAGGCCGCCGGACGACCCGGTGTTAGCATCACGGTGTTGGGATCCCGGTGTTAGCATCCCGGTGTTAGCATCCCGGTGTTAGGATCCAGGTGTTAGCATCCCGGTGTTAGGATCCCGGTGTTAGCATCCCGGTGTTGGGATCACGGTGTTGGGATCCCGGTGTTAGCATCCCGGTGTTAGCATCCCGGTGTTAGGATCCAGGTGTTAGCATCCCGTTGTTAGGATCCCGGTGTTAGCATCCCGGTGTTAGCATCCCGGTGTTATGATCCCGGTGTTAGGATCCCGGTGTTAGGATCCCGATCCCGGTGTTAGCATCCCAGTGTTATGATCCCGGTGTTAGCATCCCGGTGTTATGATCCCGGTGTTAGCATCCCGGTGTTATGATCCCGGTGTTAGGATCCCGGTGTTATGATCCCGGTGTTAGGATCCCGGTGTTAGCATCCCGGTGTTAGCATCCCGGTGTTATGATCCCGGTGTTAGGATCCCGGTGTTATGATCCCGGTGTTAGGATCCCGGTGTTAGCATCCCGGTGTTAGCATCCCGGTGTTAGCATCCCGGTGTTAGGATCCAGGTGTTAGCATCCCGGTGTTAGGATCCCGGTGTTAGGATCCCGGTCTGCTCCTCCTGTGTTCTGTTTGTTTGCTTACCGTTTCTTTCCTGCTTAATAAGTAATAAAGTTGTTGGTGACTTGAAACAGCTGTGAGTGTGTGTTTGTGTCCTACACACCCCGTAACACACGGTCATGCACGGCCTCTGGTTTGACGAGTGCGGCTCCATTAAGCCGGTGTTTACCTTTTATGGAGTCACGTGCAAATAACACGAAGCTGCTACAGACACACACACACACACACACTGTTATAACTCTCTGTGCTGCCGGAGGCTCATTAATCCTTTAACAACTTTATTTTATGTTTTTGTTTTATTTGATACAAATCATTGTTTGGCTTTAAGTTTGTCTTTTACGTTTTTAGCTTTCAAGTGGTGTTGCTATTTATTAAAATCTGAAGTGTGTTTTTGTGTCAAAAGTTTTTTTTGTGATTTAATTCAAATTTGTGAAAAGTAAACATAATCGAAATATAAACTTAAACTAATGTTGTTTTTTTACGACCGGACAATAAAGCTTTTCATTTTGCACTATTGAAAGTCACTGAACTCCGTTGACAAAAACGAGTAAGACATAGAAGGACACATTTAATCACAAAACCCGATCTGGACATGTGTGTGTGTGTGTGTGTGTGTGTGTGTGTAGTACACGTAGTATAATGTAGAATACAACAATTTAAAACTTCTGAGCTTTAGAGCTCTAACATATAAAACACATCTAACGTGTAACCTTTAAAGTTTAAACTTCAGGTACCAGCCCAAAAAAATGACTGATTCCCCTTCAAAAAAATTTACTTCAGTGTGTATCCACACACACACACACACACTTACACACATTTACACACACACACACACACACTGGTCTTCCCTGCCAAGAGGAAATGCATCCGTCACCATTCTTCCGTCCCAAAAGGCGACGCTTTCATCTCGACTCGCCGTCCTTTATTTCTGCTTCTTTCTCTCTAATGCAGAATCCCCCTCTTCTTTCTCTCTAATGCAGAATCCCCCTCTTCTTTCTCTCTAATGCAGAATCCCCCTCTTCTTTCTCTCTAATGCAGCATCCCTCTCTTCTTTCTCTCTAATGCGGAATCCCCCTCTTCTTTCTCTCTAATGCAGCATCCCTCTCTTCTTTCTCTCTAATGCAGAATCCCCCTCTTCTTTCTCTCCTTCTATTCTCAACCTGACCCACTTCTTTTTTTATTCCTCATCCAAATTCTTCCTCTTCGATCTTCACCTTTCTTCATCCCCCTCTCTGTTTTACCACATTCATTGTGTTTCATGTTTTCTTGGTGATGAACACCGTCGGTATCTTTCAATTTGTCCATTTTGATTTTGGTTTTATTCTTGTTTTGTGAGGAAAAGCAGCGGGAAGTTCGACACTAAAACTCTGAAACTGTGAAACCGGGATCATAACATGAAAACCACGATATTAATAAACACGACTGACTCCAATGTTTTTGTGACTTTAAGCTACATTTTCTTCAAAAGCGCCCATAAAACTCTTCCAGATAACTTCTAGTATAAAAAACTGTTTTTATTAATAACACTTGAATTGCAGTATTATTGATTTTGGTGCACTAGCTTTTAGAAATGTTGTTATTGTTTTTGACAACATATAGACAACATCTGAAGTAAAAGTAAAAGTTTATTGGGCTTCTAACTGGAGCTGAAACCTTTTGATTCTGCAGATTAAACTCTATTTAGGTTGTTTTGTGCTCTTCTTCAGGTTCTTGTATTGGAGGTTTCTACTAGAACATGTTTACATGCATCAATGTTCAAAAAACATTACTTTTATTACAAAAGTAGTCTGGAAACACCTGTATTACATTCTAACCTGCACACTTTTAAGTAGTCCCATCAAAAACCTAATATTAATCATTTTAACTGTCCTTCAATTATTCTTTCTCAATGCAGTATTTAAAGCTGACAAAAAAGCACAAAAACCTCCCTAAAAGGATCCTGCATGTTTGTACCCACCGAGGTCGCGGAGACCTTCACAATAAAAGCCTTCCTGTAATATCCTGGGCAAAAGCTTTAATTACATATCTACAAAAAGTGCTTTTATTCTCTGACTTTATTGCAAATGAGAAGGCGGGGCCTCTGTAGTCATGGCGACACGCTGTTGGAGCTGATTAGTGGGTTTTTATAAGCCCCGCCGCTCGCGGACTCTCCATCACCCCGGAGCCCACACTGTCACTAACTGCTCCTCCCGAAAATGAAACGAAAAGGCAATGTCGCTATGATTGGCTAGTACGCATCAAAGGGGCGGGACTTAGTGAAGTGTACACGTAATGACAAAGGACGAACAGATTATTTTGACCTCCAACATATTTTTCTTCAAGCCGAGACCCGGAAGCCATCGATGAATACGACGGCGGCCATTTTTATGGCGCGTCTTCCCTCTTCACGGTAAACTGCCAGCCTGTCAATCAAACCCTAATCACACACACATATATATATTCTCATAATGTGAATCGGAGACTCTAATTAGAGTAAGGTCAGCCCGCTGGAGCCTGATCGCTTCCTCTCAACCGCGCGCTCATAAATTACGGCGAGCAGCCATGAAATGATATTTATGGCTCGGGCGGCCATTAGCCACGCTGCTTAGCAAATGACACCGCCCCACCCTAGCCCCGCCCCCCTCCTCCTCCCGCCCCTCTCGCTTTTAATCCTCCGAGGAGATGATTCGCGGCCGGCGACCGAGATCACGACCTCTGCTAAAGCGTGCGTGTCCGTCCGTGTGATTCTGAGGCGCACGCGTGATTTATTTTGTGCGTTTTCCTCGCTCTCTGGCACTCATGCCAACCAGGAGCTGCATTTTAATTGGTGTGCTGTCTGCATTCGCACACAATGCCGGCTATTAATCGAGGACGGGGGGGGGAGAAGACAATGGCGACGCGAGGTAATTTCCGTCCGGCCACGCCCACCGCCGCGCTCTAATTGCGCCGCCGGGCTGGCGGGGGCGGAGACTGTCAGACCCGGGGAGCGCTGTGGCTCTGACAACTTTAATTGGTAGTTGTCGTGTGTACCCCTGTCTTCATTAGCAGCCCAAGACTACCTGCTTCTCCTCCCACACACACACACACACACACACACACACACACACACACACACACACACACACACACACACACAGGCACAGCCATTGGTGGAAAGGTCATTAGATGTGCTTGGTTTAATAGCAGATTGCGATCCAGAGCTGCCCGTGGTCCATGGACACCTGCATGTAGCACATCCAGGTATTTCCGTTCACTTCATTTAAATTGTGTGAACGGCCGCTGGAGGGGGCGTCGGCCTCGAGTGGAGCAATTACAACAGAACCGAGAGAACCTTTTTTACAAGCTATTGATTGAGAGAGCAGGAGCTGAGACGAGATTTAAATCCAGCAGGTCGGGATTGCTGCCATCTTCATTGTGCGTTGCCGACCCTGCGGTTGTTGCTGGTGCTGGCAACCTGTTGCTATAAGAGAGGCAACCAGTGGTTGCCACACTTTGAGCAGAGGAAAAAGAAAAGAGATGCTATGAGGATGTGAACCTTTACATCCCCATGTGTCAGAAGGCCTCGTGAGCTCTTTCTTTCACACACCCGCCTGGTGAGGGCCTGGTATATTTATATTTTAATATAAATATTTATATATAAATATATTATTATTATATATAAAATACAAACATATATATTTTTATATATATAAATATTATTATAATTAATAATAATATTTTTTATTTATATATACACACATAACAATATTTGTTATACATATATAAATATATATATATATAAAAATAAACATATTTTTAATATACATAAATATATATATTTTTATTTAATTTGTATATATAAATATATATATATATATATAAATATTTATAAATATATATATATAAAAAATATTTATATATTTTTTATATATATATATATATATATATATATAAATCCTCATACAGGTAGAGCTGCTGTATGCATGTAAACCCACAGAACGGTGTCTCACACTCAAACAGCCTTCTGGGTGCTATTACATCGTCTCCCCCCCCCCCCCTCCCTCCCCCCTGAGACCACCACTGCATGTCACCATGCCGGCCTCCGCCCGTTAAGTACGCCCTTTTAAGGGCGTGTCTGGTGTGAATGAGTCCTGTAAGCTCTCCAGCCTGGAGCCACTCCAGGTGGCCAGAGAGGAGCCATGCATTATTAAGGGGGGAGGGGGAGGGGGAGGGGGGTAAGAGTGGATTAGTCTGATATTAACCTCCAGAGGAAGAGAGAAAGGGAAGGGGATGACATGATGAGGATCACCCCTGGCCATTTAAACTGCTTTAATTAAATCCCGGACAGAGAGGCCACCAATCAGACTCAGAGAGAAAGAGGACGGAGAAAGAGAAGAAAGGGATGGAGGCGAGGAGAGGTAGAGCAGCGCCGAAAGAGACTGATTGGAAAAAAACGGAGAATAGGGATGAGACGAAAGGAAAAGTGTGTGTGTGTGTGATGAGGCAGACTAATGAGTTAGCCTTTTGCCTCGCCGGTCACATGTGTGTGTGCTGACAGCGACCGGGGCAGGCTGATAAATCAGCGGCAGAAATGAGATTTATAAAAACCTGATCTCCATCTCAACCTCCTGCCGCGCTCCCCGGCCGCGCTGTCACCGCGATATCTTCATCTTCATCTTCATCACGCTCAGGCGTGCACGAGGGGGGGGGGGGGGGGGGGGGCTGTGTTCTGGTGTCCAGCCACTTGTTCGACCCATCAGCTGTTTGTGACTTTTCATTTGTTTCTTTAGTCAAATTTAAGTCAAATATATCTCAAAGTTGTGAATTCTTTTTTCATTTAGGGAATTTTGTGGAAAGTGAAACCAGTGTTTGTGACTTAAAGCGTCTCCGGGTCACTTTAAAAAAATTCAAAATTGTCAAATTTAAGTCAAATATATCTCCAACTTATTACTTTTTTTTCGTTTCTTTTTAAATAAAAATAATAATAAAAACATTTTTCTTTTTTTTCTTAAAAAATAAAATAATTATGGAATTTTGTGGAAAGTGAAACAAGGAACTGAGGAATGTTTAATAAAGATGTCAAAATAATGTGTTTTTTAGAGATGATAGATTAGCATGTGAAGGATGTGGCGTGACTGTGGCTCAGTGGTTAGCAAGTCGGTCTTTCAATCAGAAGGTCGGTGGTTCAAACCCCGGCTCAGCCAGTCCATGTCGTTGTGTCCTTGAGCAAGACACTTAACCCTCATTGCTCACCGTTGCTGTGTCTACGGTCTACTGTATATCATGTAAGTCTCTTTGGATAAAAGCGTCAGCTAAATGAAATGTAATGGATGTCACATTTTGACCTTTTGCATCTGGAGCTCCAGTCGACAGATATTTTTAGTTGTCGTAATTTTTTGGTTTAGATTTTCCTTCTGAACTGTTTTACGTTTCTGTTGTTGTTGTTGTTGTTGTTGTTGTTGTTGTGGTTTCATCAAATGATCCCAACACAAGGTTTACTTACATTTATTTTCAGGGCCTTCAGACGTCCTTCGATTTATTTTTAAAATGTTTGTGTAAAACAGAAAAACACTGAAGGCAGAACGCATTAAACTGATAGTTGTGTTGTGTCTTCACACACACACACACACACACACAAAACAACATAACATCTAAACTTCATAAGCTTCCTACAAGTTCCCTGACATGAAGCTCTCGTCCTTTTGTTTTAAATCCATTGTCTATTGTGACACGTTTACTTCTCGGCTAACGATGAGTTCGAGGCCCACAATAAGGGTCGTGTTTTACCACTCCGCCCTGAAGACGGGTGTGCTGTGGAGGAGAGGCTCTGAGTGGCCTATTACCCACTCAGTGGTTTTGAATCTTCGAGTCCCATATTTAGCAATGGCTCTTGAAGCCCCTCCCCTCCCTCCCCCCCTCCTTTCTGCTTTCTGTTTTTGGTGATGTTCAAAAATCCCCCCAAAACACTCTTTTGTAGTTTGGTTTTCATGGTTGTTGTTATTGTGTTGCCGGTTAACTCTTTTTGTTTTTTTGAAGCCTGGATGAACTTGAATTAGTTCTAATTAATGTTTCAATGCTTTTAATGTTGTTGTTTTTTCACGCCTTAATTGCACTTTGTTGGTTTTGGTGAGATGTTGAGAGAATCTGCTGCTGGATGAAATACTCTGAAAGGTGATGTAACTAAACCCGTCCGGACTTATTATTTCATAAGCAGCCGTTTCCTCCTCCATGCCTTTTTATTTATTTATCAAACACACCGTCGTTTGAGCGTGAAGAGGTAAAGACGAGCCCGCCTCGTTTAAATACTCTGATCTAAACATGACGGCCAGATCCTTCACAATAAATGTCTCGGCTTATGAAATCATCGCCCGTTATTCCAGGTGTGTGTTTCCTCGTTGTGTCTGGACTCAATAACACTGTGTGTGTTCCTGCATGTTCACACACCCTTCAACTTCAACCGCACACTGGTATCATAGCAGCCAGTTAATCATGTGTTTACTCAGACTGAGTGTGTGTGTGTATGTGTGTGTGTGTGTGTGTGTGTGTGTGTGTGTGTGTTTTGTACATGTCCAGGCTTTCTGATTGTAAGATATTGAGCTGCTCTATTTGCAGCAGAGCTTCAGAGCCAATCAAATCCACCTTTACCGAGTTTACCTGCAATTATTGTGTGTGTGTGTGTGTGTGTGTGTGTGTGTGTGTGTGTGTGTGTGTGTGTGTGTGTGTGTGGGTGAACACTGCTAATACATATTTCAGTTCCACTTGGATCCATCCAAGTGTGCGAGTCTCATGAATGCATGCATTTAACATTTATTCAATGGAATTCTTCATCCTCGCTCCATCATCATCATCATCATCATCCTCATCACAGTAGAAACAATGTATCAGTTCACTGGATGGAGGTTCCACTCATCCTGTCATCCTGTGTTCCGGAACGCCGACGGCAGCGCACGGGAAGCTGAACGGATGAAAGTCCGCTCGCTCTTCTAGATCCCTGGTGTGCCCCCCACCCCCCCCGTCCTCCCCTCCCTCCCCCCCCCCCCCTCCCCCACCCACCGGATCTCTTTGAAAGAGAGAGAGAGGAACGCCAGTGTGATTGAACTCCCTTCTTCTTCCCTCTGATTGAATGTGTTCGTATCTAGTCGTGGGGGGGGGGGGGGGGGGGGGGGGCGAGGGAGAGGAAGAAGGAGAGAGGGATGAGGAGGGGGGGTCTGCAGTGCATCCGTGATGAAAGGGGTCTTTCACTCCTTCACTCTCCCTGTCTTTCCTCTTTTCAGCCGTTTGAGGCGTCTCATCAAACGGGCCTGAATAGTCGACGTGACGCTATCTGTTCCTCCTCCTCTCTTCAGGGTATCTCACCCACACGTCCTTCCATCCCTCCCTCCTGCCATCCTTCCGTCCCTCTCTATCTGTCTCCATCCCATTCACTCGCTCACAATGTGGCTCAGTGACCTGCTGACAGGAGGCAGGGCAAAGAAAACCCGAGCTGGATTGTGACCGTTGAAGCCCTAGATTCTAGATGTTCCTTATTTATATATATGTGTGTGTGTGTGTGTGTGTGTGTGTGTGTGTGTGTGAACTGGTTGCTCCGCGCTCATTGGCCTTCTGGAAAAAGTTTTGGGAATTTCTCGCGCTGGAGTGTGGAGCGTCCGTACGTGCAATCTTTGGAACGTTAGCGTTCGATACCGGAGACGAGCATTCTTCACTCGAGTGTTTGAAACCTGCACGTGTTGCTCGTGTCCTCCCAAATTGCTGTTTGCTGTTCTTTTCTTTAGTCAACCGGCAATGTTGCTTTGAAAGAAAGAGGAAGGCTCTGGATTGCGTTTTGGGACGAAGACGCAATGGATTGTGGGACATTTCCATGTGCGGCGGTGCTGAGGCTGCTCAGGTGGATGAAGGGAAGGAGGTTTGATGTTTCGGGAGAAAGAAAAGAACTAGTGGGGAGTCGAGTGGAGAGGAAGGAAAGAGGGAAGAGGAAAAGGGAAAGAGGAAAGAGGAGGTAGGAAAAAGAAAGAAAATGCCAGCAGTCGGCAGCAAAAAAGAAGAAGAAAGAAAGAAAGATAGGGCTAGCAGATATGCTTAAAAAGAGGGTGAGCGGGAGACGGCTAAGGGGGAGGAGTGGAGCGAGAGAGGGCGAGAGATAATGAGAGGGGGAGAGCGAGAGCGAGGGGAACGAGGAGATAGAGACGATTTCCTATTCCGTCAGACGCTCCGTGGCTCATTCATTATATTCCCCAGGCAATTACCCAGGCCACCTGCTTTGTCTCTCCCCTCATTGTTTCCATCTCTCTCTCCGTCTGTATCTTCCTCTCTGTCTTTCACTCCATCTCTGTCTGTCATTGTCTCCTCCGCTCATCCCGTGTGATCCTCGCTGTTTTCCGACTCTTTCCCCCCGTCGCTCGTCTCATTTCCTCGGTTCCTCTCCTCGTATTGTCTCCGTCCTCCTGCTTCTTTTTTTTTTTTTGTGTGCGTCTGCTTGTTTAATGTGAAAACACTGACAGATTGGTGTGTGTGTGTGTGTGTGTGTGTGTGTGATGTCGGGCTAGGCCTAATGAGCTCAGCCTTGCATTTAGCAGGGTGCCAGGTCTCGTGCTAGCTTCCCGCTTCGCTCGTTTTTAAAACGTTTGGAATTCACAAGATGACCTCACGAGTAAAAGACCTGCAAAGTTCATTTTTTTTTTCAAATTCTACAAAACAAAATCCCTCTAAAGTGCTGTCGGAGGGGAGGGGGGGGGGGGCTTTTCCTCCCATTGTCTCAGGTATCATTTCATCATCCGAGCAGGAGCTCTTGCTCATCCTTCTCCCTCAAAACGAGGCGCTAATCGACGCTAATTGACGCTAATCGACAATAATTGACACTAATTGCAGGAATAAAAAAAGTTGTGAACAGAAACGATGTCACTGCACATTTTCCACTTCAGTTGTGTTTAAACTTGTTGTCGTCATTGACACATCGATGGCTGATTGCAGATCAGGTGAGCCGTGAAATATGATATTCTTTCACCTGAGCGTATCCCAAACATACGAGGCTACGTACACGACTCATTGAAATGAGGGAGTCACGGGTTCGATTCCTCTCATGAAACTTGAAGGATCCGATTCTGTGTCGACGACGACGTCATTTTAAAATCGAAATAAAAATAAGAAAAGTTTTTTTTCTTCTTTTCCGCCATCGACCAAAGTGAGAGCTTCCTGCTCGCTGCATTCCAGCTCATGAACCGGTGGCTCGATGCCGCTGCTGGCTTGGCGTGTGATGAGGGGGGGGCCTTTCCAAAAGGTCAGGTGTCAAGTCCCAGCTGCCCCAGCACCCGGAGGGGGGGGGGCCCGCCCGGTGCCGGGACAGCCGGGGCGTCAACCATTACCCCTCATTACGGCTCTCAGATGGATCGACCCAGATTACATCCTGGCAAAAGAAAAAAAAAGCACATCTGCTGGAGAGGACGATAACAACTGGAGATCTCTCTCTCTCTCTCTCTCTCTCTCTCTCTCTCTCTCGCCCTTTCTCTGCCTTCATTTAAAGCCATTACAGAGTAAATAACACGTGTCGACTAAGGGGGTAGAATAGATGTGGCCACTTTACTGGGCAGACATCATTACAATGCATAATATCAGATGGCATTATTGTTTTATTTTACACAGGACAGTACGATGTCTTTTATCTCTTACAGTAGGAGGACTCACCGCTGACATTAAACATACATGCAGAGGAGCCGCTCATGAATATTTCACTGTGAAATTAGCTGCGATGCCTCATTTTTTTAAGGCTAGCTCATAAATAAATGCATCCGAGCCATCGGGAAAACAGTGAGGCCCAATTTGGCTTCCTACTATGATTTGTTCCAATTTCTTTCTTTTTTTTTTAGAGCACGCAGGTTTGTTTTCCCATAAAATCTTAGAAATAAAAATAAAAAGACGCTCCCGTGATGCTGAAGGAAGCTATACGTCGAGCTAATCCCTGTCATGGATCCTTTATTCACAATCTTTTATTAAACTCGATGAATTCCATTTCGCTCTACAGAGAAAGCTCAGCGCTGCACCTATAAATGCCATGAATGGCGTTTCCTTGTGATCCGCGTGTCCATAAATACACATTTGAACACTTACAAGCGCCTGCGGCACGCTGCCCCCCCCCCCACGCATCCCAGAATCCTCATGGGCAGCAGGAGGCGGGTCCTCCTCTTCCTTAGCATGACCTTTACCTCCGTGTGTGTTCTCCTGCAGGCTTTGACCCTTCAGGAAGCAGCCGACTCAAAGGGATCAGGAACGGCATCAGAGGCTCAGCTGGGCTGCCGGAGGCGCTGGTGGTACTGGAGCCGAGGCCACGCCCATCACGCCAAACCCACCATATGGCATCCTGCACGGCCCTCAGTGTTCATGGAGCGGTGACCTCAGTGTGAGCTGGTGAATGATCGTTCCCGCTGTCGTTCCCGCTGTCGTTCCCGCTGTCGTTCCCGCTGTCGTTCCCGTTCCCGCTGTCGTTCCCATTCCCTCTGTCGTTCCTGTTCCCGCTGTCGTACTCGCTGTCGTTCCCGTTCCCGCTGTCGTTCCCGCTGTCGTTCCCGCTGCCGTTCCCGCTGTCGTTCCCGCTGACGTTCCCGCTGACATTCCCGCTGACGTTCCCGCTCAAAAGCATAACATTATTATTATTACTGATGGATTAGAAATTATGGAAGAAACTACAAGAAGAGCCAAGTAGAAATAAACTCAAATGCCTGTTTCACATCAAGAGCAGCCGAAGCATCCAGAGGGTTCTAGCTTCTGACTTTTCTTTTGTAGTCGGGACACTTCGGAGTTCTCACATTCCCGTTTCTTCAGGAAGCAGGTCATCCGTGTTGGAGTTGGAGAGACAAAAGACTCCAAACGGAGCGCCGACCCATTTAGACTCTGATTCAACCAAACAGTTCATTAGTCGTCGTTGTTCATGGACCTCCGGATGGTGACATCACCGCAGGGCAGCCATTGGCCGGAGGGCTGCGCTCATCCGGGCTCTCTCATTGGCTGGAACACTGGCTGACACGCCGCCGCCGGCTCCGGGCTCGCGTTGATCCGGACCGGCATCGGTCCCCCGGGGCCTTTTCCTTCATCGAGGCCACTGAGAGGCTGCCGGCTCTCCGGAGCAGCGATCCAATGAGGACGCCTCTCGGAGTGACGTTCCTGTTTCCTTTATTTTGGCGGGACGCCAAACGTTACTCCACACACACACACACACACACACACACACACACACACACACACACACACACACACACACACACACACACACACACACACACACACACCAGCCTGACACTCACCGGCTGCACTGCACATGCACAGTGGGAAGCTGTTACCATGGCTACAGCTGGCAACAGCTCCGCCGGGGCCCTGGCATCCCAACAACACCACCCAGCACCACCAGTACGGCTCCACCAGCGACTGTCAGCGCCCTCGTTTTTCCCTCCTTCGCTTCATCTCCTCTGTTTTTTCTCTTTCTCTTTTTCTGCGGTTTACCTTCTGAAGCCACCCCCCCACCCCCCCCCCCCCCTCCACCTCTGAGGTGTTTTACTGTGGTGTAGATTTCAGGAGCTGTTTTCCCTTCAGTCTCATTGGACTCATTAGTGTCCTTTACTGAGGCTCCGTCTGTGCTGAGTGCGCACCAGAGCGCACACACACACACACACACACACACACACACACACTCACACACACACACACATGCACCCCGCCCCCCCCTTCCCCGAGCAGCCCGTAATTACTGCAGCTTCAGGCTGACGCTGCCTGTGTTTGATTGCAGCGATCAAGGGCCACGTTATGGAGACTAAAGGGGGCGTCACCCGCCGGCCGGGCGGGCCCCGAGGTGCAGCGGGGGGCGAGCGGAAGGAGCAACTTTTGTGGGGAGCAAACGCAAACAATACAATATTATGGGATGGAGTTGAGTCGGCCCGTCGGTGACGAGACGCGTCGGAATTCTTTTGTGGATTTTTTTTCTCCAATTCGGTGGCGACGCCTCTCGTTCACACCGACTGTGGGTGACGGGTTTAGCACGTGTGTGTGTGTGTGTGTGTGTGTGTGTGTGTGTGTGTGTGTGTGCGAGCGAGCGAAGCCGAGTACAAGAAGTAAGTCAAATATTGATGTCAGAAGGTCACATTAAGAGGAGCAAAGTAACCCCGCGGGACCTGCCCACCCCCCCACCCCCCTTCAGAGTGGCCGAGGGACGGTGTTCATGTTTAGTGAGCGTTACATTACGTGTGTGTGGAGACGTTGATTATAAATGATGCAGCATAATGTAGCACATCCTGCCGCTGGCAGCGACGGGCTCAATAAAACATGAGGGGGGGGGGGATATTAAAAGGAAGCAGTAAAGGATATAGTCGGTCCTCTGGGGGGGGGAGCTGTTATCAAATGCCAGGGCCTTCAGGTGTGTGGCGGCTGCTCCAGCTGAAAGCTGAAAGCAAACGCAGCAGCTGTGGTGCATCATGGGACATTTTGTGCTTTTCAGCGCGGAGTCCGACGCCGTCGGTGTGACCGGCTCCGGATGAAGATTGGAGTCTATCTTGTGACGCCACCTCCTAAACGGCTGCAGACACATCCGGCGTGTTGCCGCTTCCCCTTTTGTGGCCGTGACTTAAAAACAACAACAACAACACAAACAGGAGGCTTCCTGCTCGCCGCTCATCCCACTGCCTGTCAGCGCCGAAACCTCTCAGCCTCTAATGGGGGCACAGGAGAGGACCGGCAGCATCTGCTGTCAAAACCACATTATCCTCCGTCAACAAGGCCGGGAGGGAGGAGGCGGGCCTTGTTGCCACGGATACTTCCGGGTTTCGCCGCCGCGGGTCAGCCCGGGCGACGCCGATTCATCGGCCGCGTGGCGATGCTGTGGTCAGAAGCGCGGAGCTAAACTGCAGGAAATTGGTGTCGGATTAGCCGGGAACGCTTTATCAGCTGGCGCCGTGCCCCGCGGCGCTCCGGCAGCTCAGTGATGGGGGGGGGATGGGGGGGGGGGGCGGAAAGCTGCCGGCCTCCCGAGAGGAAAATGATGCGCTCGTGTGGGCGTCGCTCTGGAGTCAATATGTGGCACCTTGAATCACATCAGCTTCGGGAGAAGAATTCCAGCTCTGAGCCCGAGTGACGGAGCGCCGGCGGTAACAAAGTCAGAGCAGCTAAACGGACCCGTTTGCCGGGTTCATCCCCAGAACCGGACCCGGGAGGAGCTCAGTGGCCGGCGTGGAGGGCTGCACGTGTCCTCCATTTAAAATGATTTTTTTAATTTTTTTACATTTTTTATGCGATATTAATCTTTTCCCGGTTCCAATGAAATGAAATAAGCATGGGAATAACAGAAAAGGGGAGGTAACTTAAAAAACTAAGGCTTACTTTCAATATTAATTAATTAATAAATACATAAAGGAGACCAACCCCAGCAGAGTAAAAACAAGAGTCACGTTCTCGACAATAATCTGAAAAACAATGCTTGATTCTTCACATAATCAAGCAGTATTTAGTCCACGTGACCCGGGAAGAGGAAAGGTGACGTAATCTAGAGAGGAAGAAAAAAATTATTGTTTTATTATATATTTATTAATTATTATGACAGATGATTATGCGATGATAACGTGTAGACAGAGTCTTTCCGTTTCTTCCGTTTCCTTTCCACTTTGTTTCTGTCTCTTTACCTTCCCTTTGATTTCCTTATCATTTCCTTTCCACTTCCGTCACTTTAACCTTTCCTTTGGTTTCATTTTCTTTTCTTATCCGTTTCCTCTCCACTTCCTTTCCTATCTCTTTATCTTTCCTTTGATTTCCTTTCCTTTTCTTCCACTTCCTTTCCTTTTATTTCCTTACCATTTCTTCCGTTTCCTCTCCACTTCCTTTCTTATCCATTCACCTTTCCTTTTATTCCCTGAACATCCCGTTCTGTTTCCGCCCGTTCTTTCCCCATGTCCTCTGCTTCCCCTCCCTTTTCTTTTCCATCCCCCCATCATCCATCATCCCTCTCTCTCTCCCTTCATATGCTCGTCCCCCCCGAGCCGTGCACTGGGCCAGGCGTACAGTAGGCGGTGCGTTCAGGTGTTCGTCGGTGAGCAGGAAGCCGTTCGCTCAGGCAGAGTTCACTTCCTCTTTGATCTGACGGATGCCGGCGCTGAAGACAACAAAGCGATGCGTTGGTAGCCCGCGGAGAGGAGCGGCGGAGAGGAGGCGGGGATCGGGCCGCCGGCGCCTGGGCGTCCCGTGTCGCCGCCTGTGCGTCGGCTTCTTTTGACACACGGTTTCTTCGTTTTCTCGTTCTTATTTTCGGTGGTTTCAGGCTAATTTTGAGTCAGAAACAATATATATATATATATATATATATATATATATATCCTCTCTGTGTGACATCGTTGTGTTCCAGTCTTTGTGCGTTGTGGGTCTAGGTGTGGCCCACATGCTGCATTCACAGCATGACTTCCTGTGAATAGCCCGGCTGCTCACGGTTAGAGACTGCAGGGCTGAACGCTGATCATATGCTGGGCAGTCTGTCTGTCAGTAACACACACACACACACACACACACACACACACACTTCACATCATAACAAACAGAGCGTGTCGGGGATCCGGTCAACACTTATCGTTTCTGTCAAACTGATGAAACACACTTCCTGTTGTGCAGCAAGTACACTGCTGTGCACGTGTGTGTGTGTGTGTGTGTGTGTGTGTGTGTGTGTGTGTGTGTGTGTGTGTGTGTGTGTGTGTGTGTGTGTGTGTGTGTGTGTGTGTGTGTGTGTGTGCGTGCGTGTGTGCGTGTGCGTGTGCGTGTGCGTGTGCGTGTCTGCATCTTGAGCAAGATAATTGTCACCAGCTGATTTACAGCTTTGCAACTAAATCCAGTCCAATTAAACGTGTCTGAGTCTCGTATCTCCGTCCCATCAGATGTTCTTCCTCCTCTTGACGGTCGTCTAATAATAAAAACACAGCATGGATTTATTGCCTGTCCTAGTTTTTACGTTGCATTTCAACTTTTTGCTTTCTCATATAGGCCACGCCCCCTTTTATTGCTACAATTATCTCCGTGGCGACTTGTCAGCGATATCGCTACAGTTGGAAACATCTTGTTCCCCTTGAAAATGTGACAAGTAGCTCCCATGAATATTGTTACTTTCTTTGGTCTTAATTTGATGTTTTTTCTATTATTACTGGAACGTTTCTGTCATATGAAGGAACACTCAGTCGAAGTTGATGGACAATGTTTCCATGTTGCATTTTTAATTTATTTAATTAATTTTATTTCTTTATTTTGTATTTCTTTTAAAAAATATTTTGGCCATATTATCTGCCCAGGGAATTGTTTTTGTTGCTGCTGTATGAATATAAAATATAAAAGTTATTAAATCTCCAGTAAAAGCCATCACCGGGCCACTTTAATGTGTAAAAATACATTTTAAAAAGCTGCTAATTGTTAGACACACTGTGTGTCGTTTCAGTTGTATTATGCCATGTGTATTTAAAATAACATACTCTATTATACATATTTCTGTATATTACCGCCTGCACACCTGCTCATGAAGTATAAACTCTGGAGTGACATATTAAACATTACATCAAATTATAATTTCTTCATGACAAACCAAACTCCACAGATGCCTTGTTTCAGCTGTCAGCCGAATGCATACGATGAAAACAAAACAATAATAATAATAATACAGATGTGTGTAATATCACACGAGATAGAAAAGATGCAAATAAAAAGATAAAGAGGACGGGGCAGTGAGATCGCTGCTCCGTGCCACGGATAATCGGGATCGGGAATGTGGATCTTTAATGGCTGTCAATTAAAAACTAATTAGAGGGTGTAACCTCAGCTAGATCGCCTATCAGTCCATTTGTCATCACACAGCTGTCTGAAACACACACACACACACACACACACACACACACACACACACACACACACACACACACACACACACACATTATCATATAGACACTGTATTCTGTATTTCTTTTTTCAATTCTCTTCCTTCTGCCTCTGTTTTTGCCCCTCTAGCATTTACAGAAACACACACACACACACACACACACACACACACACACACACACACACCACCAAAGACAGTAAATACATATGGAGCTCATTCAGCACCAAACCAGCTGTAATAGACACATTCCCTCCTCCATCTCTTTCATTTACAGGGACAGAATTGCTTCTGAATTGATGGCAAATAGTGGAATTTGACCTAAATGCATTTCTGTAAATGGCTGCGAAGCAGATGGGACAAATGAAAACACATGACCTGATGAAATTGCAAAGAAATTCAAATTTAGCGAATGACTCGCATACCATGACAACCAATTAGGGCCAAATGGGTGCATATATCTCTGGGGGGAATCAATCCAACTTGAAAGTGGCGCGTTCAGTAGAAGCACGAGGACATGGAGGTCTGGTGACTCTGCATCTCGGGCCCCGTGTGACGCACTCGGCTGTTGTTGGGTCGAAACGTAACCTGTTGAAAGGATGAGTGGTGTTGAGATGACGAGACCGATGTCACTCTGTGCATTAGAGGCGTAGTTTGGATGTTTTGAAGTGTGTTTTATTTTACGCTTTATTTCAAAAAATGTCTTAAAGCAACAGGAACTGGTAGTGACATCTATACTGGTCTTGTCAACGGAGAAGAGACCGCAGATACGTTTTACTTTCAGTTCAGTTTCCCCGTCGGAAAGCGTGAAAATATTCCAAATATACGTAGCTGGGCTAGCTTAGCCTCCATCTCCTCCGTACATACACTAACATAGATATAATGTGCTACTTAATCAGCTGTTGGACTCATATTTCTTAACAGGTGTCCAGTCTATTTCAGGGCTAGACAGACAACCATTCACACCTACGGCCAATTTAGAGTCCAGTTATCAAGCTGCATGTCTTTGGACTGTGGGGGGGAACCGGATCACCCGGAGGAAACCCACACTGACACGGGAAGAACATGCAAACTCCACACAGGGTGCTAGCGAACATCCAGATTTTGACCACCCACCCGGTCGCTCTTTATACTTCCTTCTTTGCGATTATGGAGGATTATTACTAATTGATTTCGTGGCACGTAACAGAATACTTGTGGCTGTCGTTTCGGGCGAGAAACTCTCCAACACTTTCCCTCTAAAATTGCTTATTTTGAATGACACCGAGCTTTTTTGTCATCTGTCTTGTCAACGTTTGTCACCGGGAGAGAGTGTGTGTGTGTGTGTGTGTGTGTGTGTGTGTGTGTGTGTGCGGCGTCTAGACAGGAGAAGCCTAATCTATTTCCCATGTTCCCATCCGGTCCTGTTGGAGCCTTTGAATGGCAGATAAACAGAGCGGGGCTAAGGCTGAGGCTTCATCAAGAGGATTAATCCTGCAAGCCTTATCTCCTGGAGGAGCCTCTCTGCCTCCTCTTCCTCCTTCCCATCCCCACAGGCATGGAGGGCTCTCACCACACACTCCAGAGTTCACTCCCAGTTCACACACCGCCGTTAGCTCAAAGATCACACGGCGCACTCCGGTTACTCCGGTCGGCGTGCCGCAGAAACTAAAAGAAAGGAAGTCCATTTAACGAGTTAGTTTTGTTTTCCAGCGGAATGGATTAGCGTCTTGACGGAATAAACACAGACGGATGCAAACAGATTAATTATGAAGACAAAAAAAGAGATGGAAAATGGAGCAAATGTGATGAAGTAAGACAAAAATCAAATACGAGTATTAAAAATATGTCGCGTCTGTGGAGGACGTCTTGTTTGTGCTGCAGACGGCTGCGATTGTCACAGCGTGTCTCCAGGCTCAGCATTTGAATATGAAAAGAGCCGGATATAAAAATGTACATTATCGTCCGCTTTATTAAAAAGCCTGTCGCCCAGGAACGGGGCGATAAAAATGAGGACGAAATTAAACATTCTTCAACTTGTGTTGAATCCGGGGAAAATGTCGAGTCAATTTAGGACAACTTGTGCGAGACATTTGATTTGAATTATGTTTGCAAATAGACATTTAGTCTTATTCTTATATATCGATGGCCAAAGTGCAAAACCTCCTATCTGCACTTTGTGTATTTGTTTTTGTATTTTCTTTGTATTTGTATGTATTCTTTTGTATTTTTTAGTATTTGTAATTTTTATTTTTATTTTTTGTATGTTTTGTATTTTATATTTTTTGAATTCTTTGTATTTTTGTATTTTTTGTATTTCTTTTGTAAATTTTTATTATGTATTGGGTATCCTTAACAAATAGCATTTTGCAAGAAAAGCCTTTTTTTATTCTCAAAAAAGTAGATTTTTCCATCCACAAGAACCAGATCAGAATGTAATAAAACAAAAAACAAAAAATTGAGTCGTCATTTGTTTGTCTTTCACACGGTAAACAACCAGATGCTGCGCTGGGACCAATGACTGGTATTCATGGTATTGATGATGAGGCGGCTGTGCTTTGCTGATGTGTGTAATCAGCAGGAGGGTAAGCTGAAGAGACACTGGAGAGGAAAACGCACAGATAACCTGTCATTTCACTCCAGTCCAATCAGCTCCGGTTCCTCGTCCCGTTCTCCACCGCCATCGCGGTTTATCATCAACCGGCTGAGAGTCGGCCCCTCCCCCCCCCACCCCCCCGGAGGCCACGCTACTCTGTTTGGAGTGAGCCGCTTTGCACAAGGAAAGGATGTGAAGTCTCTCCGGGTCTCGTGAGCTTCGATACCTTACAGGTGATAGTGGAGGTGGACGGTACCTGAGTACACCTGTAACGGCACATCGGTGGTTCTGCTCCTCAACTCAACTCTGTAGTTTTGTTGCATAAACTTAACTCTAGTTCCCTGTGAAGACAGACGTTTTAAAAGTGTTTTTTTTAAAGGTTGTGTGAACGTAACGAGCGGAAATTGACGCCTGTTGCCGGACTTTTTGTAGGAAAACCAAAAATTGAGGCGTCATTTTTCGTAGGATATTCGTAGGAGATCTTTCAATCTAGTCGAGTTGAATCCAGTTGTGTCACCTCAGCTAGACTCGTATCAGATGAGATTTTAACTTTTTAGAAATGCTTTACTACTCAGAGGCCCCAACCACCCCATGACGGGACCCAATGGCCACAGAAACATGCAAAAACACCACCTGAAACTGACCCTGAATCTGACCCTGAACCTGCACCTGAAACTGACCCTGAATCTGACCCTGAACCTGCACCTGAAACTGACCCTGAATCTGACCCTGAACCTGCACCTGAAACTGACCCTGAATCTGAATCTGAACCTGCACCTGAAACTGACCCTGAATCTGAATCTGAACCTGCACCTGAAACTGACCCTGAATCTGACCCTGAACCTGCACCTGAAACTGACCCTGAATCTGACCCTGAACCTGCACCTGAAACTGACCCTGAATCTGAATCTGAACCTGCACCTGAAACTGACCCTGAATCTGACCCTGAACCTGCACCTGAAACTGACCCTGAATCTGACCCTGAACCTGCACCTGAAACTGACCCTGAATCTGACCCTGAACCTGCACCTGAAACTGACCCTGAATCTGACCCTGAACCTGCACCTGAAACTGACCCTGAATCTGACCCTGAACCTGCACCTGAAACTGACCCTGAATCTGACCCTGAACCTGCACCTGAAACTGACCCTGAATCTGACCCTGAACCTGCACCTGAAACTGACCCTGAATCTGACCCTGAACCTGCACCTGAATCTGAATCTGAACCTTTGCAAAAACCTGTAAATTAATCTGTTATTCTTTGCAAATCTCTGCCATTGAATTCTTCATCAAACAGCTGATTCTACCCCCGATCAGCCGGGTGGGTGGGCTGTGCACGTGCATGTACGTGCGTGTGTGCGTGTGTGCGTGTGTGCGTGTGTGCTTAGCAACCGTGAGGCAGCAGCTGACGATAATCTCTCGGAGGGGTTGATGTCGTGGTTGTCACGGCGATCTTCCCGGGGCTGATTCTGGCTGACGGCTCGTGTCACCATTGCTTCCCGTCACCGGCTCTCTGACGGCTCTCGCTTCATTCTGTGTGCGAGCGTGTGTGTCTGAGTGTGTGTCTACACGTGTCGGAATGGTTTCCAATTGGTGTACATCAGTGTGTGTGTGTTTAATCTCCTGTGTGGCTCTGCACAACAACCCGAGGAGCGATGGTTTCATGACACATCTCGTATGTTTCGGTCCTTCCGGAACGTTCTCGTCGTCTATTTATTCCCTTTTTCAAACCTGTTTTAGTTCAGTTCTTTGGGCGTGAAGCTCCCCACACGCCGGGTCCACCCTCTGCAGTCGACCAATCAGCAGCCGGCGTTCTCCAGCTCGTCCGGCCTCAACGACGAACAAGTTCACGAGTGCGATGCATCTTTTCTGTGATGAGTTCTCTAAATTAAATTAGACAAGTTTGTTTCGCTCTCAGCGGGTTCATCTGCTCGTGTGTGTGTGTGTGTGTGTGTGCGTGTGTGTGTGTGTGTGTGTGTGTGTGTGTGTGTGTGTGTGTGTGTGTGTGTGTCTTTGTGTGTGTGTGTGTGCCTTTCCCGCCTGCCGATTCGACTCGCCTGCAGATGGCAATGTGTTACATTTCTATTACGGTCTCTCTCTCTCTCTCTCTCTCTCTCTCTCTCTCTCTCTCTCTCTCTCTCTCTCTCTCTCTGCAACAGGAACAAATAAACGTAAACTTTGCATTTCAACGACCCGACTTTTTCCGCGTCCTCCTAACTTCCTCCTAATCCCTTTGAATCGCTGCAGTCCGAACGGATGAAAAACTGAAAGAATATCTGAGGCTTGTAGCATATTGTGATAGCGCCTTGTTAAAAGTGACATCCCATAATGTGAAGGGGGGGAGGGGGAGGGGCTCAATAATCATCACTGTCATCCTCCACGGCCGGCGTTCCGTCCTCGTCCCGACTCACGCCGCCAAAAGCTGAAAGCGTCTTAATTCCGGCGGCGTGAGAGTGATGCAGGTTGTCGAGAGAGAGAGAGAGAGAGAGAGAGAGAGAGATGATGGAGGGAGACAGACGGAGAGGCAGCATATGGAGTCTCATAGTTTTCCATGATGCTTTTCCCTCAGACTGACTGGTGTTGTTTTCATTCCTCCTGACAGCAGTAAACAGCTGCTGTGTGGGGCGGACGGTCTGTGAGCGCGCACGTGCCTTCACGTGCACGCTCTTTGGCATCTTGCTTGGGCTTTACTTACCTATGTGTGTGTGTGTGTGTGTGTGTGTGTGTGTGTGATCTGAATGCATCCCACCGCTCTGTTCGTGAGGTAACCACACACACTCCGGGCCGTGTCCAATTGGAATAGATTGGCGCCGTGGAGGTACCGGTGTGTGTGTGTGTGTGTGTGTGTGTGTGTGTGTGTGTGTGTGTGTGTGTGTGTGTGTGTGTGTGTGTGTAATCCTCGTACTCCACCACGCCTCGTGTGCTTTCTTTCTCCTACTTTTTGTTTTGTTTTATTCATAATGAGATCGATGGCTTCATGGGCTCCGGCAGAAAATGGAATGATGGAAAATGAAAGAAGGAGCGTTTGGCGGCAGCTCGTTGTTTTCTCTCTTTTCTGGTGTTTTTCTGTTTTTTTTTTACAGGATTTTGTTCCCCGACCGACAAATCCACAAAATCAACTTCATCCAGTCTCAGTTTTTGAGTGTCCGCAGATATTGTTTCTCATCTTTTACACCTGGAAGCTGCAGCCCGGCCGATCCGACCGAGATGCAAGTTTTCCACCTGCCACCTCCTTACGCCCCAGAATGCAACACTGTTGGCAACAGATGCCCCTTTTTGGTCTTAAAGGACCAAAAATCCACAGGAGGTCTTCTACACCGGCTGTTTCAGGAAGTCTGAGCCCGGCGATCCATCGGGATCAACATCATGAAGGATGTCTGAGTCGCTGTGATTCTTCAGAGGGAGCGAGGAGCTGAACGAGGAAATTGGTTCCCATTTTTTTATTGAAATAGATTATTATTGGGAGATCAGCTTCCATTGTAGAGTTCAAAAAGACTTTGCTTGATCGTTGAAGTCCAGATTGAGGAGGAGCAACGTCTCCGGGATCAGCTGTTGTCTTGCTTGCCTAACTTTGGCAACGCCACGGGGGGAGTCCAGTACCCAGCATGCACTGCGTGAGCTTCCAAGGCCTACGACGTGTCCACAGTCACATGGTTGTGAGCTACACACAAGAATCAATATCTCCGCCATATTTGCTGCTCTGTTGTCGAGTCTCTCTTAAAGGCGCAGTACCAGGATCCCGTCGGTTGCGGTTTGTAAACACAACATTCGGATGCGGCCCCTCCAGCTCCCCTCAGATTAACTCTGGTTTTGGAACAGGCTTTGTCTGATTGGCATTTCGCCTCGCTGTTTACTTTTTTTTTTTTTTTTTCTGCCGCTGTGTCCAGACTTTTTTTTTTTGCAGCTTCCGATCGGGTGCATGCTCACAATCTGGCATGTGAGGTTCTTGCAGAAATGCAACAAACAAAACCAACGTGGCGGAATAAGGACAATATAGACGGGCGCACACTTCACAGAGGGATCATGTTCGCAGAAAAAAATCTTGAAATTTTATTTCCATCAAGCCCTTACAGTGTGAATCCAGCGTTGCTGTGTGGAGTGTGGAGCCGTCGGGCCAAGGCTTGAGCTCTCGGCTTATCTTCTCCGGAGCCGAACACGAGGATCCAGGGGCCGACGGGCGAGGTGGAGATGTGGCGTCTGATACGAGATCGGCGATCGGCTCCACGCGTCCATCTTATAAACAGATTGTTTCAATTACGCCGGCTGCCGAGCTGTTTGCTGTTATTTAGCTCTCGGTGAATGCAGCTGAGATGCTGCTGATGGGATCTGATGGTTTATCTCTCTGTGAGTGACAGGCCGGAGCTGGCTATCTCGCCCTGTCCCTTTCTCTCTCTCTCTCGCTCTCTCTCCTGCGTCTGGGAGGTCGGACATGTCGGGAATAGAAACAGAAATGCAGTTCAAGTGGGGAGAGCAACAGGTAACGTGGTCCGGGGTCAGGAGGACTTTTATCAGCTTTTATATTAAGTTATGACTTTATAACCTTTGCCTTCATAGGAATATGACGGAGGACGATGTCGGCTCCTCCAGTGAACATGGTACGAGTGAGGAGGACTCCAAACTAATTGTTTACACAACCTAATCATTTAACGCAATTCAAAACTGGAAACATATTATGAAATATTGTGAATTATATTGAACTATAAAGTGTTGCAATTTGTGTACATTAATACATATTAAATATCACTTTGAATCAACAAGCAAACGGGGACGGGGGGCGGGGCCTCACGGATGGCTTCTGGACGAGTGATGAGAAGCCCTCCGACAACGCTGCTAGCATAGCACAAAAACACAACAAGCTAACGCTACTAGTGTAGCATAAAAACACAACAAACTAACGCTACTAGTGTAGTATAAAAACACAACAAACTAACGCTACTAGTGTAGTATAAAAACACAACAAACTAACGCTGCTAGCGTAGCATAAAAACATGACAAGCTAATACTGCTAGCGTAGCATAAAAACACAACAAGCTAACGCTGCTAGCATAGCATAAAAACACAACAAGCTAACGCTGCTAGCGTAGCATAAAAACACAACAAGCTAACGCTGCTAGCATAGCATAAAAACACAACAAGCTAACGCTGCTAGCGTAGCATAAAAACACAACAAGCTAACGCCGCTAGCGTAGCATAAAAACACAACAAGCTACAAGAATACCCGGGGAGTGCACGAATGAGGATTTGCTAAACAGTTGGTTGCAGGGTGCATGAACATTGGCTTTAATGCATTTGTTCTTGTGAAACTTTATTATTAATGAAACGGCTCTGGGAAAGGCACTGCAGGTCTACAAACACACACACACACACGCGTCACACGCCTTTTGCCTATTTACTCAGCTAACACGGTCGGCATTTGAGCTGCAAGTCCTTCCTTTATGAGTCCTGAGTGATTTAGCCCTGAGGAGCAGAGTGCTCTCTCGGAGCAGTCAGAGCCACTCAGCACAAGAGGATGGGACGTTCAAGTGTTGCCTCTAAACCTCGTACATCCAAATATGTCGCTTGTTTTCTTGAGGACAAAAGAAAGCTTTCTGCGACCCCTTGAACCCCGACAGACCACTACACGGGTTTGGAGAACCTCTCACTGACGACGGGCCTTTTGGACTGAAAGCGTCTTGACTTGTGTGCACAGAAGTGTGAAAACAACAGAACACACAATGAAGGAGATGATTCCACGTCCCGGAGCTGAGAAGGAAAATGTAAGGTGCTGGATAAGAGGAAACATAAAACATGCATCGGTGGCCGAAGGCTTCGAGGCTGTTGGTTGACAACTTTTTGAAATACTGCGAGAGAGAAAGATGAGAATCGGTCACGTTCCCGTCGACCCAGTTCGGAGGAAATTAACTTGAGTTGTGTGGTTTGGGTCGGGAGTCGGCGCCGAAGGCTGAAAAGGCCGGAATCTGCCAGTAAAAAGGGAAGAGAAGAAGAAGTGGAGGAAGAACACGAGTCGCTGTGGCCAAAAAATGAGAGGGAGCTCCTCAGGTAAGCTTTTTACCATTTATAGGGGCAGGAAAATGACCATATATGGTTACTTGCACGATAAAGGGTTAACGGATCTTTCAGGAAACAAAAATAATACACATTCAGAACTGGGAATCCACCATGTTGGATCCACCATTTTTGACATGGATGCTATCGGATGAGACGTGTGCAGGTAATATTTCCAACTGCCGGGCGACAGTATTTACCAGCTGATGGCCCGGGGGTCAAAGGTCACACACTCTCCCGTCTCCGCCGCGCCCTCTCCCTCCGACCTCATCTCACGGTCGCTTCGAGTAATGCTAGACGATCCCGCCGGCATTAACTACACACACACACACACACACACACACACACACACGCACACACACACAGATACGGAATAGCATGCAGGCAGTTCCACATAGTCAGACAAATGGCGGACACACATTCTGTTGTGCGCCCGCCCGCCTCACGCCAATACGAAGCATTCATACACACACCTTCACACACACACACACCCTCCCCCCCCCCACACACACACACACATCCAGAGAGCGTCCTCTTCACGTATGCATGATAGGGAGATAAAGCCGAAAGGTCAATTCCATTAGACGATCACCTTTTAATGTCACGGTGCCTGGAAAGAGCAGCCGCGACCTCCCCGTCTCCGCATCGCATCACAGTGTAATCACGCCGCCGCAGTCCGTCCCGGCGGCTCGCGGCGCCGTCTCCTCCTCGTTTTGCACCGCCGTGGACCGACGTACCCGTCTGATGGTGCAGTATATTTTTTGGGGGGTCCGAGAAGAAAAAAAAAGATTCGCCCTTTCCAATCCTCAAAGGTCGCCCGACACGATGTTTAATGCATCGCTCGCTGTCTATTTATCAAACGTTTGCTCTGCAGACATTTTACCTGTCGAGATTATGCAAGTTTATTGAATAATAGAGTCTTTATATGCACATAACACCTGCACTCGTTACTGATGCTCGTGAGCCTCCTGTATCTGCAGACTGTTTTTGACTGTGAGCTCTTGTCTAGTTTCCAGTACTTTGGGGCAACGCTGTCCTTTATTTGCCGTTATCCATAACACCCCAAAAATCTCGATGCTACAACTCTACGACTTGCCCCTGCTGGGGATCGAACCAACGATCCTCTGGTTGAAGGGCTCATATATTTAGAATGTTCTCTACAGCACGAATACAATTTAGAAGGGTTTTTACAGACCTTTCGCAGGAGTCACGGAACTTTAGTCCGCTGTTATCCAACAATGATGGATTGTATATTTAATTCCTTTGAAACTATTTGAGTTTAACAAACTCTCTTTAAATTAGTTCATAATTATGTTGACATTATCATGTTTGATGCTGCGATTAGCATCACAGACTAATCCGAACGACATCACCGTTGATTTAAATTGCCTATCGTGCTGTTCTAAGACACCACAACAGCATGAACGTCTGACATTTGACATTGATTGCTGTGGCGAGACATTTTTCATTCTTTATTTTGGAGACAGTACGACCTTCAGAAGGCGGTATGACCTTCAGATGACGTGGAAGCAACACTCGTGAACCATCCCCAGTCCTTTTCTTTAGCAGGTCCCCTTTGAAACTTTTTAAGTCCCATTGGCGCTCATTGGCGGCCATTGGTGCTCATTGGCGCTCATTGGCGGCCATTGGTGCTCATTGGTGCTCATTGGCGCTCATTGGCGCCCATTGGAGTTCATTGGCGCCCATTAGCGGCCATTGGTAGACATTGGTGTTCATTGGCGCCCATTGGAATTCATTGCTGCCCATTAGCGGCCATTGGTGGCCATTGGTGCTCATTGGCGCCCATTGGAGGAAACACTCAATAAAATTTCATTTCTACGCCGATGATACCCAGCTATATATATCGATCAAGCCAGATGAAACCAGCCAGGTGGCTAAACTTCAAGCATGTCTTAAAGACATACAAACCTGGATGACCTGCAACTTCCTGATGCTGAACTCGGACAAGACTGAGGTTATTTTGCTTGGCCCAGAGCCACTGAGAAATCAATTATCTAATGATATTGTTTCTCTTGATGGCATTGCACTGGCGTCAACCACCACCGTGAGGAACCTGGGAGTTGTCTTTGACCAAGACTTGTCCTTCGGTTCCCACGTGAAACAGATCTCAAGGACTGCCTTTTTCCACCTACGCAACAACGCAAAGATCCGGCACATCCTGTCTCGAAGGGATGCAGAAACATTGATCCACGCATTTGTTACCTCAAGACTGGACTACTGTAACTCTGTATTATCGGGCTGCTCTGCTGGGTCTCTCAGGTCTCTACAGTTGATACAGAATGCTGCAGCCCGTGTGCTAGCGAGAGCTAAGAGGAGAGATCACATTACTCCTGTATTGGTTGATCTCCACTGGCTTCCTGTAAGACAGAGAATTGCATTTAAAGTCCTTCTTCTTACATATAAAGCCTTAATTGGTAATGCACCATCATATCTTAGGGAGCTTATGGCACCATATTGTCCCACCAGAGAGCTGCGCTCAATGAATGCGGGGCTACTTGTGGTTCCTAGAGTCTTAAAAAGTAGGATGGGGGCCAGAGCCTTCAGTTATCAAGCTCCCTTTCTGTGGAACCAGCTTCCGCTTTTGGTTCGGGGAGCAGACACAGTCAACTCATTTAAGAGAAGACTTAAGACTTTTCTCTTTGACAGTACGTATGGTTAGGGCTGGCTCAGCGGACCTAGGGTCCAGCACCTAGATATGCTGCCATAGGCTTAGACTGCTGGGGAACATTTTAGGATACAATGAGCTCCTCTCTCCTGGCCTCTCTCTCTCCTCCTCTTCCCTTCCTCAGGTGCTCCTGGGGTGCTCCTATGGACTTATGTTTCCGGGGAGCGCCTTGGGGAAACACCGAGGGATTTATATCTTCTTCTCCCTCTCATTTTTCTCCTCTCTATACTACTAGATAAATTAATGTATTCCTCTTTAATGCTCATTACTAACTCTACTTCCTCTCGGGAGCCTCTGTGCTTCCTCTCCTCAAGCGTCCATGGATCGTGGCTGTCTGAAGCCGGTCCTGTTCCCTTCCATGGCGGCCCTGCTGATGCCCTTCATCTTTACCTCCGTCTGCTGCCATGGATCATAGTCATCTGGGCCGTGGCCATGCCTACTACTCATGAATAATTTCTGTGACATCCATTGAATGTACTGTAACTCTGTTATGCTGATTCTGTACACATGACATCTATTGCTTCTGTCCATCCGGGGAGAGGGATCCTCCTCTGTTGCTCTCCCTCAGGTTTCTTCCCCTTGTTTTCTAGAGGGAGTTTTTCCTGATCCGATGTGAGGTTCCGGGACAGGGATGTCGTATGTGTACAGATTGTGAAGCCCTTAGAGGCAAATTTGTATTTGTGATTTTGGGCTATACAAAATAAACTGAATTGAATTGAATTGAATTGAATTGAATTGAATTGAATTGAATTGGAGTTCATTGGCGCCCATTAGCGGCCATTGGTAGACATTGGTGTTCATTGGCGCCCATTGGAATTCATTGCTGCCCATTAGCGGCCATTGGTAGCCATTGGTGCTCATTGGTGCCCATTGGAGTTCATTGGCGCTTATTGGCGCTTAATGGCGCCCATTGGTGTCCCTTTGGTGCCCTTTAGTGGCTATTGGCGTTCATTGGCGCCCATTAGCGGCCATTGGTGCTCATTGGCGGCCATTGGCGGCCATTGGCGGCCATTGGTGTTCATTGGCGGTCATTGCCAAGTTGGTCCACCGCTCTGGTCCGTGTTGCCCACCGTCACCGTGTAGATGAAGCCTCATCTTCTTTTTTTATACCGTTTCCTGGCATCCTGTCGGTCGTTGTGGATGATTGGCTAACCCCCCTCCCCACCCCTCAACATCCTGACTGGCCCTGATTGGCTGGCTGGCTAATCCCCCTCAAACACACGGACCAATACACATCTTCCGACACGCCCATACACACACACACACACTTGCATCACACACACAAACACAGGTGTTTTCTCTGTGTGCCCGCCACATTGTCTGAATGTTAATTACATGCAGAAGGCATCTGGGCCGTCCGTTGTTAATCCTCTTTTAATTATATGTGTCCTCACAATGACACAAGGTTTACAATGGTGATTACAGCCGTATTACACATAGTGGGAAAAAGGTAGGGGGGCCGCCAATGGAAATGGCAATCATCATAAAGCAAATAGGAGCGCTTGTTTGTCCACGCCATGATGCAGTGGCGGCGACGCCGGCGCGTGTTCGTGCACATGTGTTTGCTTTGTCCGTGATTCATGTTTGTTTTCTTTTTCGCTAAAACATGGTATGTGTCCTGTTGTTTGTACGGTGCTTTTTTTTTTTTTTTAAATGTATTTGCAGAGATAGAGATCAGTATCTTTAGCATATCATAACCACTGTATACATCATGTGAGTGGCATCAGAGAGAAAAGGCGGGATTTACAGAGTCTGTCTGTCAGTGTGTGTGTATATTTATATACACCTGTGTGTGTAGTGTTATCACGAAGACCCGCCCCCTGCATCACCTCTGATTGGCTCTGATTGGCACACCTGAGATAACTAAACTAAAATCTGCTTCTTATTAATTAACATAGGATATTGTGCAGCTTTTAAGTATTAAAATTGTATATTCTCTGTCTTCTGTGTATGCATTCACCACTGCAGCGCTACATCTGTGGCCTTTAGCGAGAGGAACGACTTTAGAGACTCACTTTCACAAGAAAAGAGAAGGGATCTCTGCAATGTCCTGCATTGCTACGTGTCACGGTAAGTCTCGGCCCCGGGAACCGGCGGTCAGCTGTTTTGCCAACGAGCGCCACGGGAGGACGAGGGAGCGCCGCGAGGAAGAGGCCGAGCTCTGCTGGACTTAGGGGACAATAAGCAGCTTCAGGGGATAACAAAAATGACAGAACACAGAGAGATGCAACACACACCCACACACACACACACACACACACACACACACACACACACACACACACCCGAAACCTTTGTTCAGTGTGTTTGTCACGCCGTGTGTGGGTATTTGGGGACTAAAGGGTCCCAAGTGTGCACGGCAGCCAGGAGGAAACAAACAAACAGTATGAACACACACACACACACACACACACACACACACACACACACACACACAGATGCAGTCCTTGGCTTTAAAGGGTCCTGAGGGAGCTCCTCTCAGTGTGTAGGAGGAAACCATGAATAAAACGGCCATTTGACCCTCGCCGCTATAAAAGCCCGTCTTTGTTGGGCCTCATAGGACCCTCTTTATCCTCCTCCATCCTACTTCTCCTTCCTCTCCCCCCCCCCCCCCCCCCCTCCTCCACCCCTCTCTCCATCCTGTCATGGCAGGGTCTTCATGTAATATTCATGAGGTCTGGTGGGGGAGGAGTCTTTTTT